>CM035145.1:115982192-116374692 GCA_020205605.1 Panax ginseng
ACATCACTCAACAGTTCCTTTCCACAATCATATGAATAACTCATAATCATAATTGTGATTCTAAATTCCTCTTCGCACCCAGGACGAAGATAATTTTCATCACCTGTCTTTACCTGAAACATCAGAGATTATGGTTATACCAAATCACAGTTCCTATTCATAATCATACTAATAAGTTCATCTTTGCACTACGGGCCAAAGATATTCATTAACCGTTCATCTTTGCATTACAGGCCAAATATATTCATCAACAGTTCATCTTTGCACTACGGGCCAAAGATATTTATCAACAATTTATCTTTGCACTATAGGCCAAAGATATTCCTCAACAGTTCATATTTGCACAACATGTCAAATATATTAATATCTCAAAGAAATATATAATCATTTTAGAATTTATATAAACAATAATTATAACCATGTTAATCAATTTATCTTTACACTTAAGCTAAAGATATTCAATTATAAATTCAATGGTCATGATCATACCAGTTAACAATTCATCTTTGCACTACTGACCAAAGAGAACCCATAGTCACGATCATACCAATAATCTACCCATCTTTACACTCAAGTGAAAGAGAAATTCAACATCAGGGTTATAAAAATGTTATATATGATAATAAAAACAATATAATCAACAACTGCATTTATTTTCAAGAGCAACAAACATAAATCAACGATAATTTGGTCTGAAAAAGAAACCAATTTTTGTCGTGAATAGAACCCGTGAATAATAACTCGTGAATAGTAACTCGTGAATAGTAACTCATGAATAGTAACTCGTGAATAGTATTTCGTATTCATACATAGTACCGTATACGTAAATAATGTCATATACGTAAATAGGGCCATATACATGAATAGTGCCGTATACGTAAATAGTGTCGTATACGTGAATAGTAACCCCGACTCAAAAAGGTAGAAATTCCACAATAAGATCCATACCAATATGTCAGTATAATGATATTGAAAGATTAACATCATTATGAAGAATATAACAACCCTTACTATCCCTTACTATCCCTTACCTCGAAAGAGCAACACTTTTGACTGGATATCGGATATGACGCTGAAGGAAACTTGCACTGATGAATAGCAACTCACCAAGTATCTAAATACTCACAAAATACACTCGATAATCTAGAGAGAAAAGAGAGAAAACTTATGAATTTCGGGTGTGATTTTCAATTCTAACTTAGCCCTCTATTTATAGGAAAATGTTAGCACGTCAAGCAGGACTTGACTGCCACCGATGGCTTTACTCGCTACTATTCCACCCACCAAAAATCAACCATCTTCCCCAACAACCAAAAGTGGGGCCCACCCATTTCTAGAATTTTTCACCAAAATCATTTATAAACCTAATTTTGAATCACCACCTCTTAAAATTCATAACAAATCATTCGCTCATTTTTAACGGCTCAAAATTTGTGAACATATACTCAACTTATATATGTATAACATATCCAAAAATCCCAACGATCCAACGGTCAAATTAAAAATTATAACTCACACAATAAAGTTGTAAGAACAATCGATTTGATCTTTTAATACCTCCAATCCGGACAAAAATAATCGATAAAATACCTCAATATTAATTCCTTCATTTATAACCACATAAATAAACCCATCATTTATATCCACATCAAATAAATATTTCCTTATCATATAAATCAATAATTAATTATTCACAAATAATATTACAGTAATCACAATAATGACAACCAGCAGCTTCCCGTGAAAGAGGGACTTTCCGATAAGGATTTCTCTCATCATGGCGCAAGCAATTAGGTGACCAAACGCCTCCTCGATGTAACTTTCTAGACATTGCCAATAATGCTATCTAATAATATTATTCAAATAATATGAATTATTGATCCGATAATGGAGATCTTGCAGTTGACAATTATTGAAACAACAATAATATTAAATATCAACACAAAGAATTATTGAATCAATAAAATAAAATATTGAACAAGAATTATCGTAACAATTATTGAGTAGTGCCTTCTCACGTAAGAATCAATAATTTAAAAATATCGCGGCAATACCGTGTGCTATCGCTCAATAACGCCAGACATCGTATTTTAACCACCGGTATTCCAACAAATGTTAATTCAGAATAACTACGCCAAGTTATTTATAAAAACTCATTTTTATCGCTTTTCTTCATCCAACGCTTATTCGTTATGGGGCTAACAAATGGTCGCTACTTCGTCGCATTTAATATTCCCTACGTAAAGAATATTTCACGCACCAAACTAATATTCCTTTAACAACAATGAATATTTTATAACCACTTGTGTATTTTGAAAAATTCATATATCACCCTTTAACTTTAACCTTTTATCAATTTAACTATTTACTTGAATAGTTATTATAAGAAAATTGAATATTTTATTTCATAAAATTCGGGGTCTTACAATCTCCCTCCTTATGAAATTTCGTCCCTCGAAATTTACGTGCACTCGGTATTTCAAAGAGTTGAGAATACCTTGCTTTCATTTTGATTCCATCTTCCTGCCATCATGATTTCTCCATTGCTCATCTCCCCGTATTTTTTATATCATTCTAGAATACAGCTTCAAAAAAAGGTTAATTGAATAAATTAACATATCACATAATATCCCGATATTATGACTGACCAACAAATAAGCTTAGGTAGGACACACTAGCGAAGGATTTACTCATCTCTCCCCTCCTAGTTCTATTCCCCGATCTCCGCCAGAGACCATATCCCTAAGCTCTGATACCAAATATGACAAATGTCCCATCAGTGAACAGCACCTCACATTGGTACCTATCAGTTTGACACTGCAGAACGGTGTCCCCTACGGAGATTCTGGCTTCGGTGCATCCCCCATCAACAAGAAGTCACCAGCGAGAGGCTCGGGCCTATTTACTTATAGCTCTGATACCAAATGTGACGCCCCCAAAATAGGTCCATTCCATCCAACCCATTCTGAGTCGCCAAATACATAGTACAGAAAACAACTACAACTTTATTACAACAATTGTCATGCAAAATACAACAACACATATGCTGTGAGTTTGGATACAAATATATACCAACTATGACACTCATCCCAACCTTGGATAGCACGTCACAATGACACCTTACATAAAGGTATAGTGAAAAACTGTTTTAGAAATTAGAATCTTTGGGAAGTGCTCAAGGAAATCTTCGTACATGGGAGGCCATGCGTCTAGTTTATGATAGATATCATATGGCTAAGAATTATACTTGGTTGACCCAATAGACCTCAAAGAAAAATGAGAAGATTACTATCATATTCTTCCCAATGATGAGTCTTCTCTTGACATATCATTATCTCCACTGTCTCTAAATGAGAATTATACCTCAAACAAACACCAAGATTATATAGGTAGTACTCGTAAATATACTCAGCAAGTGGATGAGCACAACCCTATCTTATGATGACACAAGGTTGTATGTCATTAGACATCTTGTATGATAGTGGCAAAACACCCTTCCAACGTTTGGTTCGCCTCACCCTATTTGATTCACCAAATATAACTACTAAATGATGTATACAACACCTTTCTATACTACTTAGGGAGAACCTCCACAGCTAGAGACCACCGTTCTATTTCCCCGTTACCCTCGCTTGACCCAGCTACACTCTTATTACCTGAAAAGAAATTGTGAAGCAAAAGGGTGAGTACAACTAGCCCAGTAAAGAATATCATGACTAAAGATAATTAAATTATCAATAGCCTTCATCAGTAATAAATCAGAGATTTAGAACATATGGTAGATGATAAAACTTTTCAACCATAGTTGCAGCGGAACGAGCAATCCATTAGAAGAGTCAAATAGACCATAAAGTCTATTATCTTCTCCATGTTAAAAATCCACCAACAATGTTTTATCCCTGTAACATCACTTAACAGTTCCTTTCCACAATCATATGAATAACGATAATCATAATTGTGATTCTAAATTCTTCTTCGCACCCAGGACGAAGATAATTTTCATCACCTGTCTTTACCTGAAACATCAGAGATTATGGTTATACCAAATCACAGTTCCTGTTCTTAATCATACTAATAAGTTTATCTTTGCACTACAGGCCAAAGATATTCATTAACCGTTCATCTTTGCACTACAGACCAAATATATTCATCAACAGTTCATCTTTGCACTACGGGCCAAAGATATTTATCAATAGTTCATCTTTGCACTACAGGCCAAAGATATTCCTCAACAATTCATATGTGCACTACAAGCCAAATATATTAATATCTCAAAGAAATATATAATCATTTCAGAATTTATATAAACAATAATTATAACCATGTTAATCAATTCATCTTTACACTTAAGCTAAAGATATTCAATTATAAATTCAATGGTCATGATCATACCAGTTAACAATTCATCTTTGCACTACTGGCCAAAGAGAACCCATAATCACGATCATACAAATAATCTACCCATCTTTACACTCAAGTGAAAGAGAAATTCAACATCAGGGTTATAAAAATGTTATATATGATAATAAAAACAATATAATCAACAACTGCATTTATTTTCAAGAGAAACAAACATAAATCAACGATAATTTGGTCTGAAAAAGAAACCAATTTTTCTCGTGAATAGAACCCGTGAATAATAACTCGTGAATAGTAACTCATGAATAATATTTCGTATTCGTACATAGTACCGTATACGTAAATAATGTCATATACGTAAATAGTTCCATATACATGAATAGTGCCGTATACGTAAATAGTGTCATATACGTGAATAGTAACCCCGACTCAAAAAGGTAGAAATTCCACAATAAGATCCATACCAATATGTCAGTATAATGATATTGAAAGATTAACATCATTATGAAGAATATAACAACCCTTACTATCCCTTACCTCGAAAGAGCAACACTTTTGACTGGATATCGGATATGACGCTGAAAGAAACTTGCACTGATGAATAGCAACTCACCAAGTATCTAAATACTCACAAAATACACTCGATAATCTAGAGAGAAAAAGAGAGAGAACTTATGAATTCTGGTGTGATTTTCAATTCTAACTTAGCCCTCTATTTATAGGAAAATGTTAAGACGTCAAGCAGAGATTTTACCGCTACCGATGGCTTTACTTGCTACTATTCCACCCACCAAAAATCAGTCATCTTCCCCAACAACCAAAAGTGGAGCCCACCCATTTCTAGAATTTTCAACCAAAATCATTTATAAACCTAATTTTCGAATCAGTCACCTCTTAAAATTCATAACAAATCATTCATTCATTTTTAACGGTTCAAAATTTGTGAACATATATTCAACTTATATATGTATAACATATCCAAAAATCCCAACGATCCAACGGTCAGATTAAAAATTTTAACTCACACAATAAAGCTGTAAGAACACTGATTTGATCTTTTAATACCTCCAATCCGACAAAATACTGATAAAATACCTCAACATTAATTCCTTCATTTATAACCACATAAATAAACCCATCATTTATATCCGCATCAAATAAATATTTCCTTATCATATAAATCAATAATTAATTATTCACAAATAATATTACAGTAATCACAATAATGACAACCAGCAGGTTCAGAAAGAGGGGCTTCCGATAAGGATTTCTCCTCATCGACGCCAAGCAATTAGGTGACCAAACCTCTCCTTGACAGAACTTTCTAGACATTGCCAATAATGTTATCTAATAATATTATTCAAATAATATGAATTATTGATCTGATAATTGAGATACTGTTCAGTGAAAATTATTGAAACAACAATAATATTAAATATAAATGCAGCAATTATTGAATCAATAAAATAAAATATTGAGCAAAGAATTATCGTAACAATTATTGAGTAAAGTGCCTTCTCACGTATGAATCAATAATTTAAAAAATTGTCGTAATACCGCAAGTGCTATCGCTCAATAACGCCAGACATCGTATTTTAACCCTTCGGGTATTCCAACGGTGTTAATCTGTGAATAACTACGCCGTTATTTATAAAAACTCAATTTTTGTCGTTTCTTCATCCGACAGTTATTCGTTATGGGGCCCACAAATGGTTGCGCCATTGTACGAATATTCCATGACAGAAAGAATATTCCATGACCAAACGAATATTCCCCGACAACAATGAATATTTTATAACCACTTGTGTATTTTGGAAAAATTCATATATCACCCTTAACTTTAACCTTTTATCAATTTAACCATTTACTGAATAGTTATTATAAGAAAATTGAATATTTTTATTTCATAAAATTTGGGGTCTTACAATTAGTTCTAAGAGAAAACATAAAAGATGAAGAAAAATTTATTATGTTTTATGAACTAAAACAGAATAAAGTTATTTAAAAATAACTTATAAGTCATTCATAATAAGATAGTTTGACCCATATTAATGTAATATCAATTTTATCCCTATTATATATATATATTTTTAAAAAAAAACGAATTTGTAAAAAAGAAGAGTAAGATGGAACGTCATTTTAATTGTCATTATTTTTATTTTTTTATAGCTGAAGTCTTATATACTCCTTCATTTCCAACGTCGATGACAGAGAATAAACATAAAAAAATATTGATGTATGTAAACAAGTATAAGAGATCAAAAAAATTAAAAAAAAGAAAAAAAGAAAAGAGATTCCAACGACAGTTAAAGTGATGTTACATCTTACTCTTCTTTTTTACAAATTTATTTTATAATTTTTTTTTAAAAAAAGTTACAATGCCGGTTAGTTTGGCATTGGATCACATTTTTATTTTTTTCAAATTTCTGTTAAAAAATAAAATCATTTTAAAAAAAATTAAGATATTTTTTTTAAAATTTATTTTTTTAAAAAATGTTTTTTAAAGTGGCGTTGGTTACCTTTCTGATTTTTAGCCAAAAATAAATATCTAAAAATTCAACGCCATTTCAAATGGCGTTCATTAGTTTTTCCCAAATTAGATGTGAGAGCCTTTACTCCCAACGACAGTCGTTGAAGTTTTTATTTTTTAAAAAAATATTGGTTTAAAAATAAAATCTTTTTTAAAAAACTTAAAGCTTTTTTTAAAAAAATAATTTTTTTATTTATAAAAATTGTTCTTAAATTAATTAATTTGGTTAAGAAAAAAGCCTATTCCAAAATTTTTTGAACAAAATAGATATAATTAAGAAAGTTGAATATAGTTTAGTAATTCTGGAAAAATAGTCCAGATCCAACATTTCCCCATTCTTTCTCCTAATATACTTTTGTCTCCAACCCAACCCAACCAGTCGACAAAAAATTTGGGGATCTGACTTTAGAAACCTAAAATTGAAGAGGCGTTTAGTGATTGATTCAAAATCAGTTCCTTTGCTGCAGTGTTGGAGCGGCGGATGGAGGAGAACGAGAAGGAGGAGGGAGAAAGTGGCAACTGATCCTATGGCGTCGCTCAGACAAAAAAAAGGGAAAAAAAAGATAGTGACACTATTTTGTAGAATATAACATAAATGTCAAAAAAATACTCATATGTTCAAAAGAAAAGTTAAGTTTGAGTTTGTTCTTTAATTTATAATATACTACGACTCAAATTATAATGTAATTAATATTTTAAGAGAAATTTTATTCTTAATAAGAATTTTAAGTAATTTACAATATTAATTATATTAATTAAAATATTAAGTTACAATAATTTAAATTTTAAAATATTATAAGTTGACAATAAACAAAATTATAATAATTATAACTTTTTGTGGAGAAAATTATAAATGTTAAAATATTAATTTTTTTTCTACGAAAGACTTATATTTCAGTTTGTTATAATTAATTTATGATATCTTAAAATTAAAATTTAGATAAATGTTTAAGTTTTTGAAAAAATAATTTTACATATAATATTACTTCTAAAACACTTTTTAAATATTATCAATCTCTTTTGTTAGAACAAAGTCCCTAATTTAGGAGTTGTCTGCGTGGACTGGAAAAAGAGTGAAGCATGAAATAAGAGATTTGGGTTTCTCATCTTTTAGAAGTTTTTAATCTAAAACTTGAAAGATCAAACTTTGTTGGAACCCTAACCGATTTTGATCCAAAAGTGGTTCGACTTCAAACATGGACGCTAATTCGTGGAGCGCCCGTCTATGTTCTATTTCTAAGCGCTATTAAACAACTTTTCAATTGCGATCTGGTAAGCTTAATTTTGTTAAATCTATGTTTTTGCAGTCATGTTTATATGTGAATTCGTTTATTCCCAATTTCATCTCCAATACTCAATATTCCATTCGTATCGTGCTTTTATGTGTTTAAGATTTCAATTAATTATTTTTTTTATCTGTAAGGATAATCATTAGCTAGTAGCATAGTTTAATTTTGTAGTCATGTTTATTTGGGACAACATTTAGGTGTCACAACCGATTTCGTAGGCGTGGTCGCACCTATGGTGGATCCCTTCTTGGTTGAGGCTCTCCAAAGCCCTCACCATCGTCTCACTACTCAGTTTATTCCTTCTTTTTTTGTTTTTTTTCCTTCATTTCAATTATTTTCCCCGACTTCTACTTAATTCTTAGATGGATTTGAATTGTATGTGTTGATGTATTTGTATTTTACTGCTGGGTTAATTGAATTAGGTTTTAAGTGGTAAGGAATTGTAGTCTATCAGATCTGGAAGGAATTTCATTTTTCTTTGTTTTGGTAGTTTCACTGTAGATTTGGCGAGTGTGAATTTTATACAAAAAATGAATGATTGAAGGATATATACCCCAATATTGGAATGTTTTGTCTGCCTTTGGAAGTGGTTTTGCCTTATAATATGGATTACTCTTTCATATTGTCATTTCCTGAAACTATACTACATTGTCATACTCACGAGGTTGCATGGAAACATCATGCTTGGTCTAATATAAGAGTGTTATTTTGAATTGTAGGACCCTCTTCTCAAAATGCATCCCAGAAGGGAGAGATCTGCGTCTTCAACTCAAAAGAAAAAAATAAAGTGGAATATGTGCATATTGAATATGAGCTAAATAGAGACCAAATAATACAAATTAAGAACTATAAGCTAAGCCTGTTTCAGGCTTCAAGCTTGCTGCTTATGGCCCTTGCAAATGTGGTGTTGTTTAGAACATGAAATTTTACTTGAATAAAGTTGACATTTTAATTGGTTCAGCAAAGCCACTTGATCGTGATGATGGTTCACTGAATGTTGTTGCAGAAATAATTGTGAGTGTTCATTTCATATTGTTGAATGTTCGACAATCACCATTTTTCTTCAGTCTACTTCGTTGATGTCCATTCAAATTCCATTATATGGTATCATCAACTCTTTCGGCTATTCCAAAATAAAGTTGATGCACGTCTCAAATCTGGAATTTGTTTAGGTAGTGAAAGATTTGTAGAAGTGATCACACAAAAATAAAATCACTTCTACAAATCTTTAATGTTTAATATTAAACCTGCTTTAATCGCAGAGGGAATAAATTTTCCAGTATGCATTTCTATGTGAAGATGAAAATCCTGTAAGAATTCCATGGAACAAGGAGAGATCTCCCGTGGTTATGTTAAAAGATTAAATTATTTTTCATGTGAATTTTATCACAGTTGAGTTTCCCGAGTTGGATTGCTAGCTGTTGGTGCAGTTCATCAGAGTCTAGTATTATCTCCACTGAGCAATAACAAGACATTTTCAAAGATCAATACATTATGGTGAGTTCTGCAGAGAAATAACCAAACCTTTTTTTGTTTTTCAAAACTGATTAAATTTAGAGCTTGTACTTTAATTACTAAATGATGGAAAGCCAATAGAAAATGTTTTGGAACTTGCAAGAAACTCTTAGTCCGAATATACATTTTGCCCTTGCAAACTCAACCTTCCGCTTCGCTTCACGCAAGTCACTAAAAATAGAAGTACTGAGAGAAAATTTGAATGAAATCTGCTATTGAATTGCTCCATATATTTAATATAATTTTGGATTGGATACCAAGTAATAAGTATCCTTTTTTGAAACTAACATGGCCTCCCCTGTTCCTTTACCGATCAGCTACCCAACTCTTCTCCATTCTTTCATCCTCAGTTTTGCTCGGTAGAATAAAGGAACTGAAGCTAGGGAGGATTTAAAGCAAGTCTTAAAGCATAACAAGAAGGTATATTCTATACTAATATTATGTTTTGAGAATTTCTATAATAACTTGAATTAATTTGTTGTTATAGATAGGTAATAGCTATAAAGGTAGTTAATAATGTTTGTATATGAAATCATATGAAATCTAATATGAATTTATGTATAGAAATTACAGACATGAAATGTATGCTAAGTAAGTTAATATCTGTATGGTTAGTATGTAAGCTAATGGTTTATGTGAACTTTAATGGTGTAATCAGTTAGTGGTGATCTGAATTAGAGCTAAGGAGTATAGGTTTGATTGTGCGGAGTAATAAGGTGGGAAAAATTGGGCTAGAACACAAATCAAACCTTATGAAATCTGCGTTTTGAAAGAACGCACACCACTTATTTGATAAAAGTTATATATTAACTATTTTTTTTTAAAACGAAGTATTAAGTGAATCTGAGGCTAAGGCATGGTATATTTACACTATATGTATATAATTAAAGAGTTTGAGCATATCAAATTAGAACAAACAGTAGTTGGCCATGTGGTACCTATGTGATGTTTAATTTGATTTTCCTCTTTCCCATTGATGTGATTGTTAGGTGATTAAGTTTTATATGTAGTGATAATTTGATTGCTCTGTTTGATTATTTAATCAGGCAATCTGAATGATCTAACGGAGACAAAAGGTGGGAAGAAGTCTAGCAGTAGTATTAGTAATAGTAAATCTCTATTTTACGAAGCACCACTTGGATACAACATTGAGGACGTTAGACCCAATAAAGTGGAATCAAGAAATTCGGATCTCACGATACTCCAACGTAAGTTTTCGAATGTCAATAATATTAATGCATCCTATTGTTGTAATTTGGGTTTTGTATGAGAATTGCCTTTATGTACAAAATATTTATGTTTTCTTTTCTTCTATTCTTATGCAGTGCGATCGTAAACCATCCTGATATTCCCTAAATTGGTATCTTGATCACGTCAGTTGACGTGGATAGTTAGGTGTTTTCGTTTTTATTTCTGATTTTAATCCCCTTATCTCCTTTTCTTCTATTTTCGATCAATTTCCTGTTTTCTATCTTTGTGGGTTTAAACTGTTCCTTTGAAAAATATGGCGTCCGAAAATTCTGCAATCAGTTTTGAAGGTTTGAAAAGAGGCTCGAAATCTCATTTTTTGAGCAAAGCATCTTTGCTGATCCCGAAGGAATGGGTTTGTGTACCCTTTTAAAAGCCCAGTTGGATGAGATTTTAGAACCTGCTGAGTGCACTATAGTTGCATCTCTGTCGAAAGAGCATGTCGACTCTTACGTTCTATCTGAGTCGAGCTTCTTTGTTTATGCTTACAAGATAATCATCAAAATGTGTGGAACAACAAAACTGCTCAAGGCAATCCCACCCATCCTGAAGTTATCTTATTCAATTTCCCTTGTTGTACGATCTGTGAGGTACAGTCGTGGGTGTTTTATTTTCCCGAGCTCGAATAATACCCTCATCTGAGTTTCTTAGAGGAAGTTGCATATCCTTGATAGCTATTTTGGGAAGCTTGGTTGGGCAGAAAGCTTATGTTATGGGCAATTTTGACAAACAACAAGAAATGGTATGTAATTCACGTGCAGGCCGCATCTATGCACACTTTTGACCTCGTGTATACAATGGAAATGTGCATGACTTCTTTGGACAGGGAGAAGGCATCTGTCTTTTACAAAAGCAATTCAACCTCAGCAACAATGATGACTGATAACTGGTATAAGAAAGATCCTTCCATATTATGAGATATGTGATTTCGAGTTTGACCCCTGTGGTTATTCCATGAATGTTGTTGAAGGAGCTGCAATCTATATACCCTGAATGGCTATCAAGGTATATGTACTCTTTCTATATATGTAGATATATACTTTGATTGAAGAACTGTGGTAGCTTTAGATGGTTAATTGTAAAGATAATGAATGATTATGTAGTGGATGATTTTATTAAGTTAATAATATTTTAGTTTTTTGTATTTTTGCCATTATTTGTTATGGGGACATTGAGCCAGTCAGGTACACAAAAAGAATGTCAAATTTTGATTTGGCAACAATATAATTCGTTACCAAGGCATTGAACAAGTTTTAATATAGCACCAATTTTTTATATATTTAGAAATAAATTTTTGTTTCTAATGGCATTAAAAATATAATATTTGGCAAAAATTAACCTAATAAGAACGGAGAGGATATTGTTGATAATACTAACATAAAAGGCAACATTTTTTATCGTTGCAAATTATATCAACTTTCATTGTACATATAAAGAAACGACAACATATAATGTCATTGCTAATCAACGACTTTCGTCGCTATTGAAAAATAACCAGCAACAAACATTTTCGATTTGGTCGATTCAAAGATAATGTCGCTAAGCAAATAATATAATCAGCAACGAAAAATCGTTGCTAAAAAGTTTACATTCCGCAACGAAAGCAAGCTTATGCAACAATTTCCATAATTTATTGCAACGAAAAATGTCGTTCCAAAATGGTGTCAATTGCAACGAAAATGCATGGTCATTGTAAAAAAAAAAAGAGTTCATTTCGTTGCCAATTAGCGGGCTTTTGCAACGAAATGGGGTTTTTAGTAACAAAATTTTAGTTATTCTGCAACAATACATTTTGTTGCTAAAGGATCGATGTCTCTGTACGAAAGCCAAATTTCGTTGCAAAATGTATTACTTTTTGCAACGAAAAAAAACGTTCGTTGCGGAACAATTAGCAACGCTCATTGCGCAACGACAGTAAAGTCGTTGCCAAAATCCTTTTGCAACGAAATTTTGCAACGAAATTTGGTTGTTGCTAAAGCCCCATTTTTTGTAGTGAAAGTTATGTAAAAATACCTTTAATTAGCATGTAATTCTTGCTAAGATCACTGGAATTTGCTTGAAACTCTTAGGTTCTCTCTCAATTCTCTCACAGCTTTTTTCTCAATTCTCTCTGTCAAGCTCTCAGTAATAGTTTTAGGATACTAACATAACCCAACTGATAAACCAACGTAAATATAAAACAACTATGGCCATAATAAGTCTAATAATTATATTAGTTATAATTACAATAACGTATAACTTGTAAATATATTTATATTCTATTTATTTATTTTATTATTATTATAATTCAAAATTAAAAGGAAATCCAAAAGCCATAAGGCTTTGTTTGGCAAATTATTTAAAATTAAAGAGTTTATATCCTTAAGCATTGTTTGGGTAAAACTAGATTAAAACTAATTTAATTTATTTTAATAACTCCTTATAATTTAGTTATTTGTCACACTATATTTAATCAAGCTTTCATACTTAATTTAATTAATTCAAATAACAATTAATTAAATAAATCATTTAATCACATAACTCAATACAAATAATTAACCATCAAATTAAAATATCAATATAATAATAATTTCCTTAACTCATTAATTATTTATTTAACAAATAATTAACCAAATATAATCAAATCAATTAAACAAATATTTATTCAACGATAAACATATCCATTAAATATTTATTTCATCATTTTCAATAATAAACACATCAAATAAATATTTATATAATTCAATAAATATTTAATATTACAATTAAAATTTTGGAATGTTACAATTACTGCTACACAATATATTTATATGCGTTTGAAAGACCTATAATCACAATATCGGTCTCACAATTAGCACAATAATTCACAACACATAACACTATAATTTACAGTCAATCTTTCTCCTAGGCACATTAGCACATAGTCACATCAGTGTTTATAACATATATAAACACTTATCAAGTCTAACTAGTTCGCCTGTTGGATTTTGGTCTCATCTCGGTGTAATGGTCACCCTATCCGACAATCAACACTTATATTGTCAATTAAACTCGGTCTCAAAGCTTCAATATTATATTAGATAAGTCAAATATCATTAATAATATTTTTTGGAAGCTTCTAATAATTTTCAAATAATTATTATAATTTATAATAATTTTTCAAATCTAGGAATCATTTTAAAATGATTTAAATATCGATAAACCTATCATCATTAATATTTAATAATATTTAAAATATTAATGAAATCTTTGTCAAAATATTAAAGTTATTAATAGTAACTTAAAATATTTATAAATCATCAATATTCTACATAAATGATTTTTAAAATAATTAAAATTATTTTTAAACAATCACCATTAATATTTAAATATTAATGAATTTGTCATCAAAATATTAAAAGTTATTAATTATAGCTTAAAATATTTTTATATCATTTTTTCTCATTTTTAATTGATTTTAAATCAAGAAAATCATTTTCCATCATTTATTTAATATAATAATTAAATAAATCTACTATCATTATTATTAATTTATTAATGAAAATCCTCCAAAAATATTAAAAGTTACATTTTATAACTCAAAATATTTTTAAACACTTTATTCTTATTTAAAATAATTTTTAAATCAATAAAACCACTTTTAACTCATTTATTTAATATAATAATTAAATAAATCAAATATCATTAATATTAAATTATTAATGAAAATTCTCCAAAAATATTAAAAATTACATTTTAGAACTCGTAATATTTTTAAACACTTTATTCTTATTTAAAATGATTTTTATAATATTAAAATCATTTTCTCTAATTTATTTAATACACTAATTAAATAAATTAAAGATCATTAATATTCAAATAATTATAAATATTAATGAAAAATATCCTAAATTATCAAAAGTTAATTTTCATAATTAAAAAAAACATTTAAAACCATTTTAATAATTTTTAGAATTTATTTTCTATTTTTAATCAATTTTTGGAAAATCAAGAACACTGACAGTCAGTGTTCAAGGGGTCTACTTTGACCGCCTTTGATTTTCAGTGTAATCATGTTCTTGGCTAGGGTGAATTGTGATTGTGTAGTGTTTATGTAACACTACAACATCCTACCATCATCTTGGTCATACAACAAACTAACAAGAAAATCAGACTCTCTAAAGTCATTTTCAGACATCATCTGGGTTTTCTGGGTAACCCAGAAACCCAGACAGTTGCGAGGTAGCACTTTGTGGTTCGAGTTTAGCTTAGTTCTGGTCATTTTATTGGTGATATTAAGGTTCAAAACTATAGTACTCATGTCATAGAACATTTATATACCATGATCTCAGTCCAACAACATCATAATCTCCAGATTCAATCCGGTCAAAAGATATCAGAAATGGTATTCATCCGGTTTCTGGAAATTCCAGAAACTGTAAGTCAGTGTCGAGTGGCCTAATTTGACCACCCACTACTTCGATCCTGTTTGTGATATAAGGGATCTTAAAGCATGGATATATAGTACATAATACAGGCTACAACAAGTATATAACAACAAAATCAAATCGCTTACCATCTGACAGATCAAAGCCTTGCAAAATATTGTCAGACACGGGTTTAAGATTTCTGAGTTACCCAGAAATCACCCAATCAATCTCGGTCAACGGGTTTTGACCGTTAATAACTTACGACCTGGACATGGAATGGCCGTGATTCCACTTCCAGAACAAAGACCTCTTGTTAGACTATGGATTCAAACTTTAAAACAACAAAAATCATAAACATACAAGAATCTAGAGCCACTGACATTTGGTTGTCATACGACTTTAGGGTTCAAGAACAGTTTTTCAAAAACTCTATTTTAAAGCCTTTTGATGATATAGATCTATGATGTATCATCATAGATCATCATATAACATCCTCTAGCATGAATCTAAACACATAACCACAAATTGTTTTCTTAGTACACAAGATCAAATGGTGAGTTAGGGTTTATACCTCTCTTATCCAATCCTTGATCTTTGATCTCCTTAACTGATTTTGATGTTCTAAGGGGTTATCTAGTGACTGAATCACTTAAGAAATTCGGAGGTTTGGGAGAGACAGAGAGTTGTTGAGAGCTTGTAAGAAAATGAGCCAAGTTTTGTGACTTTCTCTCTCTTTATCTATATGTATACTTGGATGCAGTGTATTTTGCTAGCCTAGCTGTCAAGAATTGGCTGAGTTGCTGATAAATAAGTCACAATGTCAACAATAGTTGGTCACCAACTCTCATTTTGGCAAGATTTACAAGTTACCTAATAAAAATCCAAAAAGGGCATTTTGGTCATTTTCCTTGTAAATTTAATGGCATTTTTGACAATTGTCCAAACCCTTAAGGTTTAACCCTAAGGTTCTAGCACTTAGGTTTTACAACATTGGTTTTCTAGAATTTTCTAATTAGGGTTTTAAAATAGAAAATTTAGATTACTAAAATATAATTAGGGTTTCCTAATCATATTAAAGTTTACTAATCATATTAGGGTTTGCTAATTAGGATTAGGGTTTCCTAATTAGGGTTTAGGATTTTCAAATTTAAAATTAGGGTTTCCCGGCTTTCGATTAGGGTTCCTAACTTTACGTTAGGGTTTCTAATCCTGAGATTAAGATTTCTAATCCCTTATTAGGGTTTACTAACATGGTACCCTACCCGATCAATCATTAATTCATAAATTCTATATAGCACCAATACATACTCACATATACTTTTATTATAACTACGATTTCTATCGAATCCCTATCCGAACTTAGGGTTAGGGTTTCTATTCTCGGTTAAGCACAGTTTTACTCCTATTTTCTCAGTCAATACACAAATTGACTACTTCTCAAAACTCGTATCACCGATACTTGGCACAAAACTGATAATTAATATTAATATTAAATAAAAAAAATTATTTGTAAAATTCAGATTATTCAAAATCCCAGGTTATCACATTCTCCCCTTCTTATAAGGATTCCGTCCTCAGAATCACCGCTTTCTTATTCCTTAAATTTTTTTTAAAGTTGTATCATCAATTCATTCTTATCAACACAATACTAATTTGTGTCTCAAATTCTAACCTTTGACTTGGATTTATAAAAGAAAATAATTCACAGTAATATTTAACTCGTATTTCTCGCGTAATTTAATTTCTAACCGAACTCGTTACCTGTCGCCTCCTCCTGGGCAACCATTGTATCTTACACCGTCATGTTAAATGTACGGCATGTTGGTCTTCCTTGTTGAGCTGATTCTTTAATCCAAATTGTTCCGCTGCTAATTCCCTTATTCACCCTCTTCTTTGGGCAATCACGCACCAGATGATCGATTGATCCACACATAAAACAACCTTGTGTCTTCTTTTGAATGGGGCACTCGGGAGACATGTGTCCCTTATGGCCACAGTTGTAACAGACTCCTTTTTTTTCAAATAACTTGCTTGATGATGCTTCCCGCAAACTAGACATGGCGTATCCTTCCTCCTACTCTCTTTTGGATTATTTCCTAAATTAACATTATCATCCCTCTTACGTTTATTAAAATCACTGCCTCCATTACCACCTATCATATTATTTCCTTCAACCTCCATTCTTTGTTCATGACTATTCTTCAATACAACTTCAATTTCTCCCTCAGCAATAATGGCTTTTTCCAATAAAGTTGAAACTGAATTAATTTGTAGCAAATCTAACTTCTCGAGTACCAATGATTTCAATCAATTCCTAAAGCATCGTGCTTTAAGCTCCTAAGTGTCCACTCAATGTGGAATAAATTTAGCTAATTCGTTGAACTTGACAAAATATTCTATCACTATCATATTCTTCTGCTTCAGATTCAAAAATTGTTCTTCCATATTTTCCTTTAGACTTCCCTTCCTTAGCAGCATTATCTGATAAAAATCTTACATTAATTCTCTTTCTCTAGACAAATTCTTATTAATCACACAATAAGAATTTAACACAAAGATCTCATATAATCGCATAGCACATAGTACATTTAGTACTTCAAATATACAACTATCCCTTTTTAATAAATATCAGGATTAACAACATAATTTTTCACAAAAAGTTTCAATTCTCCAACTTTACATAAAAAGTTGCAATTCTCCATTCACAAATTAACTATTCCCAATTCGTCAAACTTACCACACTTAGGGGTTTAGGAACTTGCCACAATTATATGAGTTTATGAACTTATCCTAGTCAGACCTTTGGCGTCACTTCGCTGAGGGGTTCAAAACATTTCATATAATTATGAGTCATGAACTTACCATAAGTATGAGTTTTAAGAACTCACAAATTAATCTTAATCTTTTATTCATATAGAAAATAAATATTTCATTCATACAAATATGTATATTTACATATGTTCACACATCTTTCTCGATATTACAACCGTTAATATCATACACTATCAAAAGATACTATCGCTTATACCTAAGTTGTCTACCGTCCACTCCTTTCACCAGTCTTCTTCTTGCTGGGACACTTGCTGAATTCGTGACCCGTTCTCCCACATGAAAAACACTTACTCATATTTGGCTTAGGACAATGTAGGGAAATATATATTACATGCTTACAATTAAAGCACACGTTCTTCCACATCATGCATTCTCCAACGTGAGTCTTTCCACACTTGCTACAGTCTTGCTTCTTCTTCAGGTTTGAATTTTTAGAATTATCACTATCGTTGTCCCTCTTTCTCTTATTCTTACCCTTCAGCTTGATTGTTTCTTCAGACGATCAACCACCTTCAGTCTTCATTTTTTCCACATGCGCCTTCAACTCGTTCCTTTCTTCAGTCATTTCTCGTAACACTCTCACCGTTTTTCACCACTCCTCCAAGAGAATACTTTACATTGGAGTTCTTGTACTTCTGCATATACTTTATCTTTCTCTCCAACTTTTATCTTAATCTCTTTCTCCACCTTAGCTTCTTCGAATTATGCCTCCTCATCACCACTCAGATACATCTCAGGATAATCATCATGATCACTCCCCAGATTCACCATGGGTTCATCTTTTCCCACTTCTTGAATCGACTTTTTTATGACGACATCATGGCCATCGGCATTGGTGCAATGTACCGCTAGCATCTCGCTACTCATTTCATCTTTCTCCTGACATTCTACAGTCAGTTAAACAACTTGATTAGTACTTCCCCAGTACAAAATTCTCACAGTATGTGTCCTAATACACTTTATCAATCTCTCACTTAGTACTCTAAATAAGTATTCTACAGCCCCTTAAGGTTTATAACCTACAGCCCCTTACATATACAAAAGGATTTACAAATACAACATAATAATAATGTTATCTATAGCTATTACAACATAACACCTTTGCCTTTGTTCTTCACAGCACCTCCAGTCACTTCGTGCCTAACTGAAATGTTTTATTTAGCAAGGGTGAGCAACAAATTTACCCCGCAAGTTAAGATATACAATGAATGTATAAGAATCAGAATAACAGACTATCTAATTCGATAGAATAACTCCAAAGTTCGGGGAACTTTGAAATAACTGAACAATTTTCTTCTCTAACCAATCTTCTCGCAACCTATACAACACATTAACGATATGATACAATGCTTTCAAAGTTTCTACGATATTCTATTGAATAAAAATTTAGAAATACTCTATAAAGTTTATGCAAAGTTTATGATAAATGATCTTACAAGATCTTGAAATTCTCTTCTCGAGTAACTATCAAAGATTTACTCTGATATACCCAAATAACAGAATGGAAATATTTTCCAGAGTTTATGCTGAGTGATCACAAAGGATCTAGAACTTCTCTTCTAGAGTAACTATCAAAGATTTACTTTGATATACCCAGGTGTATCAGATAACCATAAAGATTAAATCATACCCCTCTGTAAGTATATAAAGTGATCAGCTTCATTATACCCTATATTATGCATAATATTTAAAAGCGCGCAATGGCCGAATAGACGACCAAAAATATTCCCTTTATATAAACGGTTGTTCTTCTTAGTCTTTGAATCATAATTTGATTTAACAACGAAATACAATGATTCCAATATCTAATCATGTGACGCTCCCAAAATATGTATATATCACCTATCTTGAGTCGCCAAATACATGGTACAAAATTGAAATACAAACTTCTTTTATACAGTACGAAAAAACATAGCTGAGAGTTTTAACACAGATAATGTCTTGTAGAGAGTATCCTGTGACGCCCCCAAATTCGGGTTACCTGACCCCCGAGTTTGGTGCTCACGATCCACAATATAAATAACATTTAACTACCCATTTAATTATAAATACGAACATACACTTCATTAACTTAGTTAATATATTACCCCAGATTCTCTAACCTTAACATTTCAAACATACCCTTCAGTTATACAAAAAGGGTTCACAAATACAACATAATAATAACGTTCATAAAACTATACTATCACTATGCCTTTGCCTTTTTTCTTCACATCACCTCCTGCCACTTCGTCCCTAGCGGAAAAGTTTTATTTTTTGCAGGGGTGAGCAACAAATTTGCCCCGCAAGTTAAGATATACAATAAATGTATATATCAGAATAATAGACTATCTATTTTGATAGAATAACACCAAAGTTCGGGGAAATTTGCAATAGCTGAACCAATCTCTAATTACTAACAAGTCTTTTCACAATCTATGCAACACAATAATTTGATAACAAAAGAGTACAAAGCTTTCCAAGTTTCTACGATATTCTATTGAATAATCAAGAATCAATTCTACACAATAACAAAGTGGAATGTTTGTCCATATTTATGCTGAGTGATCCATTGGACCTAGAACTTCTCTTCTCGGGTATCTATCAAGATTTACTTTGATATATACGCAGGTGTATCAGATAACCATAAAGATTAAATCATACCCCTCTACAAGTATAACAAATGATCAACTTTATTATACCCTATATTATGCATAATACTTAAAAGTGCTCAATGACCGAATATACGACCTAAAATGTTCCCTTTATATAAAAGGTTGTTCTTCTCAGTCTTTGAATTAGAATTTTATTTAACAACGAAATGCAATGATTTCAATATCTAATCACTTCTCTTCTCAAACCTATCAAGTTTTGCTTTTTCTATCTAGCCGAAACAACTGGCATTGATCTATCAATAATAATTGAATTCTCTTCTCTTCTCTTCTTGAACCTATCAAGTTCTAACAAATGTTCGTCTAACCAAAACAATTAGCTAAAACATGTTTCAATATGATTAAACAATAGACAAAATTTAACTGTACTATTTGAAATCAATAATAGCTTCTACAGATGTGAATATCCAGCAACAATTATTCTACAAGTATATTCTCAGAATCACTAATTCAATTTGAATTAATAAACATGCACTAACTGCGAATAATTAATAATAAATTCTTGGACGTGGTCTAATCAACAATAATTAACCACTATAATATTGAATAAATATAACTCATGGTTGAGTTAGGAAACTTGCCTCATCCGCTGATTACAGCTACACAAAATACTTATCTGCGTTCGTAAGACCTATAACCAATAATATCGGTCTCACAATTAGCATAATAATTTATAACACGCAACACTGTAATTTACATTCAATCTTCTCCTAGACACATTACCACATAGTCACATCAGTGTTTATAACCTATATAAACACTTAACAAGTCTAACTAGTTCGATCTGGTTGGACTTTAGTCTATTCTCGGTGTTCTGGTCACCCTATCCGACAACTAACACAGATATTATTAATTAAACTTGGTCTCTAAGCTTCAATATTATTTTAGATAAGTCAAATATCGTTTAAAATATTTTTCGGAAGCTTTTAATAACATTTAAACAATTATTATAATTTATAATAATTTTTCAAACATCGGAAGCTTTTTTAAATGATTTAATTATCAAACAATCTTATTATCATTATTATTTAATAATATAAAAATATTAATAACATACTTGTCAAAATATTAAAGTTATTATTAAAAACTTAAAATATATTTAAATCATTAATATTCTACTTAAATGATTTTTAAAATAATAAAAATCATTTTTAAATCATCACCATTAATATTTAAATATTAATGAAATTATTATCAAAATATTAAAAGTCATTTATTATAACTTAAAATATTTTTAAATCATTTTTTCATTTTTAATTGATTTTAAATCAATAAAACCATTTTAATTCATTTATTTAATATAATAATTAAATAAATTTAATATCATTAATATCATTAATATTAATTTATTAATGAGAATTCTACAAAATATTGAAAATTATAATTTATAATTCAAAATATTTTCTAACACTTTATTCTAATTTAAAATGATTTTTAAATCAATAAAATCATTTTTAACTTATTTATTTAATACAATAATTAAATAAATCTAATATCATTTATATTAAATTATTAATAAAAATTCACTATAAATATTAAAAGATACATTTTATAACTCAAAATATTTTTAAATACTTTATTCTTATTAAAATGATATTTAAATAATTAAAATCATTTTTCTCTAATTTATTTAATATACTAATTAAATAAATTAAATATCATTAATATTCAAATAATTATAAATATTAATGAAAAATATCCCAATTAATCAAAAAATATTTTTCATAATTTAAAATAATTTTTAAAAACATTTTTATATTTTTAAGAATTTATTTCTATTTTTTATTAGTTTTTGGAAAATCAAAAAATAAAAATAAATAAAACCGTCGCTTAAGCCCTTTAGCGACACTTTCTGTCGTCTTAGGTGTTCTTGAGCCTCAAGAACACTGTCAGACCAGTTTCAAGGGTCATAGTTTGACCGTGTGTAATTTCCAATATATACAAGTTCTGAGCAATGTTAAACATTGATCATGTAGTGTTTATGTAACACTACATGAATCAATCACCATCTCGATCATACAACAAATCAATAAAAAGATCTAAGCTAGCAAACATACTGTCAGAGTTGTCAGGAATAAACATATGAATGATATTCCTATTTACATATGATTTGATTATGATATATAAGAATGAATATGCAAGTATGCTTGCATTAAGAAAAGCTGTAAAGTCCTTTGATAGATAATAGAAACATGTGTACAAGGACTTAGAATGAATTGATCAAGTATGTTAGGTTGATCCTACATAAGCAAAACAACTTTGTAAAGTCCTTAAAAAGAAATGATGTACAAGGACTATAAATATAGAAAGATCAAGCATGTTAGGTTGATCTTATGATGTAATAGATAGGCTTGTCTGATCGTCGAGCACTGCACCAGAAATCGTAGTCTTCCAGGAGAGTCAAAGAGAACTCGAGAGCTGTCGAGGCAGAATCGTAGTCTGCGAGATAGTAGATCTCGGAGTTCGTAGACTGCCAGGAGAGACGAGGAAGGATCGTAGTGTGTCGAGTAGAACTTCCTCAGGACCGAAGTCTATTGAGGAAGTCATGTTCAGAATCGTAAAGACAGCCTGCCTACGAGCCGACCGAACATCTGCCGAAGTCAAGTCAGAAATGTAGACTACACTCGGAGTCGTAGAGTCTACTAATACCGAAGCCAAGTCAAGGATCGTAGACTACACTCTGAGTCATAGAGTCTATTGATTACATGCAGAGATCGTAGTCAAGCAAGATCAGATGAAGACACCAAGCACAAGGCAGAAATCGTAGAGTGTCAAGATCTGATCCCGAAGTCGTAGTGTCTACACAGCCGAAGCTGAATCGTAGAATGCAGAACTATGACCTCAACAGATGTGCTCACAATGCCAAGACAGAATCGTAGAGCAAATACGATTCTCAACAAATGAGAACTCCCAGAACTCCCAAAGGAACAAAGCCTCTGGTTGGCACTGCAAAGATACATCCCACCTGAAGGGAACCAGAGAGCACTCAATGAATGGCATACAAGCTAAACAGAAGATCTAAACACCAACCCAATCATCATCAAGATTGAGTTGTGAAGCCATTCAAGATGAAGTCTTCCACAAGGAGATCAAAAGAAGACTTCAGTAACTGACTAAGGAAAGTCAGCAAGTGCAGTAGCTGTCAGGTAAACAGAAGACAACGATCTTGGAAGCAACCGAGATCGTAGTGTTTGCCAAACAAAGAAAGAACTGATGGAAAGTGAACCGAGATACTGGTCAGCCTCTGAAGAACAAGGCTAAAGTGATTAAGCGTAGGGTCAGTCCATTGATGATAAGTGAACGGGAGATCACAAGGAGAAAGCAAGCTGGACGCGCCACAAATCTGAAGTGTCTTGCTATTCAGAGGGGACCAGAGCAAGGAGTTAGGCCATCAGTCCCTGAGAACAGTCGAAGCAAACAGAAGTGTTGAAGCACTGCACAATAGAAGGAAGAGGTGTTCTACATTGGAGATCCAATCAACACTCTTCAAGATCGTAGTGTTAAATCTACCAGTCAATGAGCAACACTCAACAAGACACTATGATCAGGTCCTCGAAGACATGCATCAGAATCGTAGAGTTCGAATAGCTGAAGAATGAAGCATTGGCAACGGTTCAATCTGAAGGGTAATAATCGGACAAGTACTTATTGAGAGCATCGATGCAAAAGGACAACCTCTGATTGAGAAATCAGAAGGAGGAAATAAAGTCTTCAACCTGCCCAAGACATTAAAGTGACATCTCTGATGGGTAGGTGAAACAGTAGACTGCAATGTCAGATAAAGTATGACATGTCACATCAGCAGTCTACCTCTGTCAATTCGAGATCTGTGAAGATATTTGAATAGCCATCAATGGCTACTTTCCAACGGAAGGATTGGGAAGGAGTATAAATCAGGAAGAGCTTCAAAGATCTAGGGTTGCTGGAGTTGCCGAGTCTGGAGTAACAGTGGACTGTTCTACACCATGTGAAATAGTGAGTCCGAAGTCTCACTTTACAATCCACCAAGAACACTCAGATACATGCAAAGGAAGAAGTAGAAGTGAGAGTTCTACTACAAGAAGAGTGTTCTGAACTGCCGAGAGAAAGAAGAGCATCATGTCATCTTGGTGTCCATCATGGGAAGACTCTAAGTACAATAGATAAGAGCTCACAGTCATATTAGCAAGTCCATCATGAGAAGACATCAAGTATCAAGAAGGGAGATCGCAAACGTCATCATGGTGGCAAGCATGAGAAAGTTTCTAAGTACCTAGCAGAAGAGCTTACAGTCATCTTAGAAACCCATCATATGCAACCATCATGTATCAAGAGGAACAATCTTCAAGGCAGTCATCAAGGGATCATCCGAAGTGGTTGAGTAACTAAAGAAGCTGAGCATCATGCAACACTCAACTGCACTTCAAGGATGATCACGCCAAGCTGCTAAGTACATAAGATGTTCAGAGCATGAAGACATCTTAGCAGCTCAGCACCAACTCCAACAAACTAACAAACAAACAACAATGTATGTAGGACTAAATGAAGTTCCAAGCCTACTGGGCTTGAAGAGTTCCTAGGGAACTAGAGGAGTTCAAAGACTGTTGGCCTTAAAGAGTTCTTAGTGAACTAAAGTCCCAAGGCTACTGGCCTTGAAGGAATCTTAGTGATTCAGGGTGCTGCCCTTCCTTAGTGGAAATCCTGCTAGTTGAAAGCAGAAGAATGGATTAGGAGCTTCAGTCTCTGAACCACTTAAAACCCCTTGTGTCTTTTACATTATGTCATTTCTATTATGTACTATAACTGCTATGTATGTTCTAATTGCTTACAACCGAACTAACTCTACGAACAAGGTATGTATGATTATGAATATATCAATGAAGGGGATCTTTTACTTATTTCGCTGTGCTTGAAAAGATTCTTATGTTTGTCATATGCTAATGTAATAGCAATACAAAGTAAACTAGAAAAGTATTTATAATAAAAAAGGATCTATTCAACCCCCCCTTCTAGATCTATTGTACCTACTGGGAATTAACAATTGGTATCAGAGCAGGTTCTCATGCTATATTCAAAAGCTAATCACTTTGAGTCTGATCCTAGGCACAAACATTGTTCTAAACTTAGTTTAGTAGTAAGTAACTTGTTATATGCAGATGAGCTCACACGTTGGAAATATTGTGTATAGGTTAAATGTGTATATACACCTGAAGTTGCTCAAATTGGTCCATACTCTCAAGTATTATATCAACAAGACCAATCCTACCCTACAGTCAATCTTGTAGTCTGAAGTCCAGACGAGATAGCCAAAGAGACATCAACAACGTAGAGTCAAGCATCCACCAGCCTGAAAGATGAAAATGCCCTACATGCACAAAAATGCTTATCTAGAGAAGAAAGAAGTTCTTCTCAGACATATGTCTGGCCAACCAGCGGCTGGGTGCAAACTTCGTGAACTGAAGAATGTCAAAGAACTAAAGATGCTGAGACTCTCAGGCTGCATCTTCAAGACCACGAATGATTAATTAAAGGCCAACAAGAGTAATAAGCTGTCAGGAGCACAAGTGAAGCTATGTACATCAAATTCCTAAACTCAGTACATTAAGGATAAATGACTGTTAAGTAACTGACAGTAAAAAGGTACGGTTCCTCACTATTACATGTGTTCATCATAAAAGCACCCTCTTATGAACCATAACAAATTTCAGTCAAGAAGTCATAATCTACCAAAAAAGGTGAAGAGAAAAAGTACTCTAAGGATGTAAACTCAAATGTCTATAAACTTTCTCTACATTCAAGTTTTAGGTTGAAGATGACATCTTGAAGGAAATCTGAAATGGGTCATAAGAGCATCACAAGTCAAATTAATTGTATGTGGAGTAATCTTTGCTGGTGGGCTAGTATGTATGTACAAATCCTTGTTCTAAGTGTTTGATAACACATAGAATATGATCAGTTCTAAAAGAGTATCTTGATGATATGTAGAAACTGATCACCTCCATGAATCAACTAGATACTCTTAAATCGTAGAGTTGATTCTCATTCTGTGAATACTTAAACATTGTGAACATAACCCAGCAAATGATGAAACCATCAAAGATAAAGAGTGTGTTATTAAATGTCTAATCTTACACATACTCAAATGTAGTATCTAAAACTAGTTTTATGCATGAACATGATGTTGGTGATAAATGTGATGATTATCCAAATACAAGAGGAACAACGGTTTAGAAAACTAACCTAGCAGGACCCATTTAATTATTGGTACCAAAAATAGAAATATATTTAAACCTGTAGGTACTTGGTCTGTCTGACCACACTAAGGATCTTTCAAGCGTAAGACTTGATCAAGAAGACTCAACCAGCAGAAGGCTAAGGACTGTTCAGAAATGATTCTGATAAAATTCCTATATGTCCAAGCCTATCCTCGAAGACCCACTAAGCTAAACTGAATGAAGCTCATATGGCTGCTAATCTGTATATGGAAGCAGGCCATGCAACCAAAGATGAAAAAGGTCTTATATGCTCAAATCAGGTAAAGTAAACAATATGAGAAGAATCCTCAAGGAAGCTCACATCAGAGGATCATCGAGCATCAGTCGAGAGGAACTCATTACGGGAGAAGAACTTCACACTCACAAGACTGACAAAGAAGACTACGTTCGTAGTGCTGTAAAATGATCGTAGAGTTATTAGTTCTGAAAATATCCATGCCTACGATACAAGGAGATCTAAGTGATAATGGTGATTCCAGTCAGAAGGAGATATGCTAGGCTGCCTTCAAATGAACCTAAAGTAAAGGGAATCATATCTATCTGGAAAGACAACATCAACCATGGGGAGCAGTGATCTGTTGAGAAACAACAACACTGAGATATACTATGAAGAAATGTACCAGCTACAGAGTCCCAAAACCTTGTGGCTGATGAACCAAACAAAGATCCATAGTCAGTAGGAACGTCTCAAACGCATCTCACCGATAACCTTTTCGACCACCCAACCCAACATCGTGAAGTGCCTACGATCAAATATATGATCGTAGTGTAAGAGCAGGAGGACACCACGATTCAGCAATGCAATTGTCTAAAGTTGGTAGAGGATCTCCCCACCAGAAAAGGTCGAATGAGATGTCATTGCAAATCACTTCTATAGCATTGCATCTGGAAAGCGCCTCAGGGACAAACCTAACCCTTAGCTCACTCTAAGAGGTTGGCCCTTCCTGAGCTACCTTGTTCCAGAAGGAATGCTTGATCAAGTTCATCTCAGGGACCAAGATAGCCAACAATTGTAGAGTTAAGGTTGAAGAGAACTCCACGATCGCAGTGCAACCTCAGCGATCGTAGAAGACAACTCGAAGATCGTAGTCCTACCAAAGGGTACTCCAGTTCACAAGGAGCTTGGAAAATGAGACAATTGCTCAACCATTCAAAATGAGGAGATAAGTTCGAATATATCAGTGATCAAACTATGCTGCGTCAAAATGAGGATAGAAGTTAAAGCCATCCACTGCAACATCTCTTAAAAGTTGATCGTTGAGTCAACAAAGGAAATCATAGAGTCCATAGCTACCTTACCATACTACTCTATGAATTAAAAAGTCATCGGTCAAAGCCACGTCGATTAAACGTCTACTCTTCTAAAAAGAAATATCTAACTGAAAAGTTATGGGGAGTTACAGCTCATTACTGGGCATCGTGCAACCAATGGTCGGTTGACACATCACTGGTTATGAAGAGTTAGAAGGAACTTCCATAAAGACAATCTCAAATCTGCAGACAGTTATCAAAAGCTATCGAACCTTTCTCCCTCCCATTTTCAAACCCTAAAATCCTCTTAAGAGCCAAAATAGGATAACACTCCAGAGCCTTACCAAATCACAATCAGCCATCTCTTATAAACCTCTCTAAATCAAATACCCACATTCTTCGAACTGCTCAAATGGAAAACTGACGAGTAATCACTGGCATTCAGCTTGGAACTAAGTCATTTGAGAAATCTGAAAAGAAGTTCAGAGACATTCTTGAACTTGTGAAGAAAGCTGGATTTTCAGAATGCCTTGAGGCCAACACTCGAATATATGCTGACCTGGTTAAAAGTTCTACTCAAATGCCTCCATAAACTACGGAACCCTTTCTACCAAGGTCAAAGGTCAGTCTCTAAAGCTGAAATCTTTTGACCTCAATCAATGCCTAGGTTCTCCTAACCAAGGACTGAAGAGCCTTGATGATGTTGATACGGAACAAGCAAAGGAGATCATGGGGTACCAAAGAAACCCTAGTCTGAAAGACATGAAGAAGAAGGAGTTTCCTGAAGAGTACGAGTTCCTTGCTGAAATAGTTGGAAAATGCATACTGTGCAAGGACACTGCACATGACATAGTGCTTGACCAACAGTTGAAGATAATGTCAGCAATAGTTCTGAAGAAACAAATCAACTTTGGTGCTATCTTGTTCGATCAAATCTCCAAGTGGGTAGAAAAAGCTGAGCTGAAGAAGTCCACCAAAAAACCCCTGACTAAGGTGTTTCATGGTAGACTGTTGAGTATTATGATGAAGAAGAAGCTAGGAGGGAAGATCAAGGATGATGAGGGAGAGCCTTTGAATGTTCACAAAGTGATGTCTCCACAATTATTTGTAAATTGGAAGAAAAACCCCAAGGAGAAGGCAAACCGGTGACAACCTGGGGAGCAAAGCGGCGAGGCCTCTACAAAAAAGAGGAAGACAGAAGAGGCAGAAAGCTCTGAATCTGATGATCCTGTAACAACAACAACCACACCAGCCAAAAAAAAATCCAGATGTGTGAAGAAAACCAAGGCCCCACCAAGGAGTCTCTCCTCCAAGGACAAGGATAAAGAAGAAAAAGTCCTAACTGCTGAAACAACAAAAAGAAGAAGTAACAGGTTACTTTAAGGCCCATTCAGCAAGAAAGCTAAGGTGGAAAACAAACCAGCCTCAGCTTCCCAAAATAGTACATCTAATGAAGAGAAGGACGTAGAGTCAGTTGAAGAAAAGGAGACAGATGTCAAGGTTGAGTCCTCACAGACCAAATCCAGCAGTGAAGGTGAAGCTGGATTAATGAATGAAAATTCAGCATCTGCTGATGAAGAGGAATGCTCAAGCCCTGTGACTAATCCTCAGAGCATTCACTCTGATAATGAAAAAGAGATTCAAGATGCCCCAACAAGCCCAAATGATAGGTCAAATAATGTTGTTTCAAGAGAAGAAGTACATGTCCCCTCCAATCCTGAAAACCCCAGTGATGGCTGAAAAGGTGATGAGTCCAGAGATGAAGGGTCTGCCCCTGCCAGTGCTGAACCCCAATGAAGTTTGTCCGTTGAACTAGAGGAGTCAGAGTCTAAAGAGGAAGAAGAGTCTGACTCTCCCATAGCTGAACCTCCAAGAAGAAGGAAGAGCTACAGACTGCAAGCCAAGTTTACCTCTAGAAGGAGTAGTGATCACTCCAATACTATCATTGAACTGAGTGATGATGAGTTTGTATCAAAGGATGAAAGTGCTGAGGATAGGACCAGCAATGAAGAAGATGAATCAGAGGAAAATCTTGCTGAAGAAGGTTCTGGGAATGAAATACAACAAGAAGAATTCACTGCTGGAAATGATCAAGATGGTTCAGGCTCCGAGAGAGAAGAAATGGAGAATGATTCCAATTCTGAAAGTCAGGAATCAGAGGAACCAGAATCTTATCTTGTCCTCTCACCAGTAAGATTCAACAGAAGAATAGTGGTGGAAGTCTCAAATGAACTACCAGTAGCTCCATCAGAAAGATGGGTGAACTATGGAGATGAGCAGCTTAAGGTAGTAAGAATGACTACCTTTGACATAGCTAAAAATTGGAGCAACACGGAGCTAGACTGCTCGACCATTCTCTATAATCATGACGACTTGCTAATGAGATGGTTCTTCCAATGAATGCCATGGCTAAAGGCCCATACTGAAGGAGATGGAAGCTATCTTAGCTGGTGCTACTCTCACTTTCCAAGCATGGAGCTGGTGGCACAAAACTTCCCAAGGGTAAAGAGTTTTGCTACGAAGATGATCACAAACCAGCCCCACTTCAAAGTCTATCGCCATGCTGGAAATCACTATATCCCCTATGATCGTAGAGTGGACTCTTAAGGAAGCAGAAACATGATCAAGGAGATGATCGTAGAGTCTTGTCACTCTACTGCTGAGACTGTTCAAATTCAAAATCAGAAGCTTCCAACAGGCCAAACAGGCCAAACACTGCTATCTGACATTCCCTCATCCTCAACCAGCAATTGGTACTCAACGATTGTTCAGATTCTCCAAGCTTTCGAAAATCTGTCCAAGAATGAAAATTGTAGAGTCCAATCTGATGCTCAACCCGAAGCTGCCCAACAAGAGGATCAAACTATTTTGGAGCAGAAACTACTGAAGAGTTTTGATGAACTAAGTGAGAAAATATCTCTACTCACTGAAGAGTCAAGGTCGGCAATGGCAAAGGAGATAATTCATTCCGAACAAACTTCAAAAGTTACTATGGTGATGTTTCTCTCAAACTCCAAGAGAGAGATAACATCTATCAGAAGGCCATACAAGATCAAAAGGCAGAAGCTCTCTGAGTTCGAAAGGCCAATGAAGAGTAGATCCAAGCCTCTCTCGACAAGATTGACGACCAAGCGGTCTCTCTCGGTCTGCAACTTGAGCTAGGCCAAGCAGAACTCAAGTTTAAAGTTTTCACTCCTCCTCTACCTAATGGAGCGACTTATGTCCAACATGGAGCAGCTCTCACAAATGATTAATGACAAAAAGGGGGACAAAAAGAGGCATAAAAAGAGGAATAGCAAGAGGAGCAAGAGGCAGTCAAAGAAGAGCAGAGGGATAGGAGAGAAGAAGTCAAAGAAGAAGACAACAGCTACATAAAAAGAATCATCAACTGAGGGGGAGCCAAAAGATGATGATCACATGATCGCAGAGTCTAAGGGGGAGCATGTTCAGAAAGATGCTGAAGGGGAGCTAAGCAAAGACAGAAGGTCATCTTCCCAGGGGGAGCAAGAGCAAAAAGAACAAACAGATGAATAGCTGATCAACAGACATCTTGGAAACATACATGGAGCCAAAGAGGTACATCTCTAACTAGTTAGGTATGTCCTGGATCCAGGATGTAAAATGTCTTAATGTATAAATTGCCATATCTTTATAAATGACATTCGTGATTTATCTGTTTTAGAAATACAGCTGCTCACTGTATATTAGAATCATTCATAACATGCATATGCACTTATTGTTTTTGTCATAATCAAATAGGGGGAGATTGTCAGGAATAAACATATGAATGATATTCCTATTTACATATGATTTGATTATGATATATAAGAATGAATATGCAAGTATGCTTGCATTAAGAAAAGCTATAAAGTCATTTGATAGATAATAGAAACATGTGTACAAGGACGTAGAATGAATTGATCAAGTATGTTAGGTTGGTCCTACATAAGCAAAATGGCTTTGTAAAGTCCTTAAAAAGAAATGATGTACAAGGACTATAAATATAAAAAGATCAAGCATGTTAGGTTGATCTTATGATGTAATAGATAGGCTTCTCTGATCATCGAGCACCGCACTGAAATCATAATCGCGCCGGAGAGTCAAGGAGAACTCGAGAGGCGTCGAGAAAGGCGTAATCGTAGTCTGCAAGATAGTAGATCTCGGGAGTTCGTAGAGCTGCTGGGAGAGACAAGGAGGAGGATCATGTGTGTCGAGTGTAGAACTTCCTCAGACCGAAGTCTCCGCCGAGGAAGTCATGTTCGAGAAATCATAGAGACACCGCTCTGAGCCGGTATATATCAACATCTGCCGAAGCCAAGTCGAAACGTAGACTACACTCAGAGTCGTAGAGTCTACTGATGCCGAATCCAAGTCAAGGATCGTAGACTACACTCTGAGTTGTAGAGTCTATTGATTACATGCAGAGATCGTAGTCGAGCAAGATCAGATGAAGACACCAAGCACAAGGCAGAAATCGTAGAGTGTCAAGATCGATCCTCAAGTCGTAAATGGCGATAGTAAATGAACCCGAATTGTAGGATGCAGAACTATGACCTCAATAGATGTGCTCACAATGCCAAGGTAGAATCGTAGAGTAAATACGATTCTCAACAAATGAGCACTCCAAGAACTCCCAAAGGAACAAAGCCTCTGGTTGGCACTGCAAAGATACATCCCACCTGAAGGGAACTAGAGAGCACTCAACGAATGGCATACAAGCTAAATAGAAGATCTAAGTACCTACCCAATCAACATCAAGATTTAGTTATGAATTCATTTGAGATGAAGTCTTCCATAAGGAGATCAAAAGAAGACTTCAATAACTGACTAAGGAAAGTCAGCAAGTGCAGTAGCTGTCAAGTGAACAAAAGACAACGATCTTGGAAGCAACCGAGATCGTAGTGTTTCCCAAATAAAGAAAGAACTGATGCAAAGTGAACCGATATATTGGTCAGCCTCTGAAGAACAAGGCTAAAGTTATTAAGCGTAGGGTCAGTCCATTGATGATAAGTGAACGGGAGATCACAAGGAGAAAGCAAGCTGGACGCGCCACAAATCTGAAGTGTCTTGCTATTCAGAGGGGACCAGAGCAAGGAGTTAGGCCATCAGTCTCTGAGAACAGTCAAAGTAAACAGAAGTGTTGAAGCACTGCACAATAGAAGGAAGAGGTGATCTACATTGGAGATCCAATCAACACTATTTAAGATCGTAGTGTTAACTCTACCAGTCAAAGAGCAACACTCAATAAGACACTACGATCAGGTCCTCGAAGATATGCATCATAATCATAGAGTTCGAATAGCTGAAGACTGAAGCATTGGCAATGGTTCAATCTGAAGGGTAATATTCGGACAAGTGCTTATTGAGAGCATCGATGCTAAAGGACAACCTCTGATTGAGAAATCAAAAGGAGGAAATAAAGTCTTCAACCTGCCCAAGACATTAAAGTGACATCTCTGATGGGTAGATGAAACAGTAGACAGCAATGTCAGATAAAGTATGACATATCACATCAGCTGTCTACCTCTGTCAACTCAAGATCTGTGAAGATATTTGAATAGCCTTCAACGGCTACTTTCCAACGGAAGGATTGGGAAGGAGTATAAATCAGGAAGAGCTTCAAAGATCTAGGGTTGCTGGAGTTACCGAGTCTGGAGTAACGGTGGACTATTCTAAACCATGTGAAATAGTGAGTCCGAAGGCTCACTCTACGATCCACCAAGAACACTCAGATACATGCAAAGGAAGAATTAAAAGTGAGAGTTCTACTATGTAGAAGTGAGAGTTCTACTACAAGAAGAGTGTTCTGAACTGCCGAGAGAAAGAAGAGCATCATGTCATCTTGGTGTCCATCATAGGAAGACTCTAAGTACAATAGAGAAGAGCTCACAGTCATCTTAGCAAGTCTATCATGAGAAGACATCAAGTATAAAGAAGGGAGATCACAAACGTCATCATGGTGGAAAGCATGAGAAAGTTTCTAAGAACCTAGCAGAAGAGCTTACAGTCATCTTAGAAACCCATTATGTGCAACCATCATATATCAAGAGGAACAATCTTCAAGGCAGTCATCAAGGGATCATCCGAAGTGGTTGAGTAACTGAAGAAGCTAAGCATCATGCAACACTCAACTGCACTTCAAGGATGATCATGCCAAGCTGCTAAGTATAGAAGATGTTAAGAGCATGAAGACATCTTAGCAGCTCAGCACCAAATCCAACAAACCAACAAACAAACAACAAAAGCCAGGGCCTGAGGGGTCCTTGTCCGGAGGGACTATATGAAGTTTTAAGCCTGCTGGGCTTGAAGAGTTCCTTGGGAACTAGAGGAGTTCCAAGGCTGCTGGCCTTGAAGAGTTCTTAGTGAACTGAAGTCCCAAGGCTGCTGGCCTTGAAGGAATCTTAGTGATTGTGGTTGCCCTTCCTTAGTGGAAATCCGCTAGTTGAAAGCGAAGAAGAGTGGATTAGGAGATTGAGTCTCGAACCACTTAAAACCCCTTGTGTCTTTTACATTATGTCATTTACATTATGTACTATAACTGCTATAACTGCTATGTATGTTCTAACTATTTACAACCGAACTAACTCTACGAACAATGTATGTATGATTATGAATATATCAATGAAGGGGATCTTTTACTTATTTCGCTGTGCTTAAAAAGATTCTTATGTTTGTCATATGCTAATGTAATATCAATACAAAGTAAACTAGAAAAGTATTTATAATAAAAAAAAGGATCTATTCAACCCCCCCTTCTAGATCTATTGTGCCTACTGGGAACTAACAAGAGTGTTTCTGGGTTTTCCCAGAAACCTAGCTGTTCAACCGATCACTTTCATGCTCAATTTCCTTTATGCTCAGGTCATGATTTATGTCATTTAATAGTTCAAATCTATAGTATACATGACAATGAACACTACTATAACAACAAATCAGTTTAACAACAATAGATTCTCAAGTTATGACTCAGTCAAACATTGTCAGAAATTTTGTTCATCAAATTTCTGGGTTTTTCCAGAAAGGTAAAATCAGTTCTAGTGGACTACTTTGACCACCTGTTACGTTCGATTGGTTGAAGTGTTAAGGCATCTAAAGGCATTTAGCTATAGTCCAGACAACATGTTACACTTTTATTACAACAACAATAACAAACAACAAAACACCTGACATAACTCGAGCTTCAAAAATCTTGTCAGACGTTAATTTAAACTTTTTGGGTCACCCAGATTTTACTCGGTCATGGTCGGTCAACCGACTTTGACCGATTATAACTTGAAATCTAGAAATAAAATAGCTTGGATTCCACTTCTAGATCACAGACCACATGACAGGCTACAAGTATAAACTTTAAAACAACTCTGTTAGTTCCTAGTAGGCATAATAGATCTAGAAGGGGGGGGGGGGGGGTTGAATATATCCTTTTTATTTCAAATACTTTTCTCTATTATTTTGTATAGCTATTAAATTAGTATTTGACAAACATAAGAATCTTTTCAAGCACAACGAAATAAGTAAAAGATCCCCTTCATTGATATATTCATAATCAAGCATACATTGTTCGTAGAGTAAGTTTAGTTGTAAGTAGTTAACACATACATAGTAGTTATAACAGTTATAGTACATAATGTAATTGACATAATGTAAAAGACACAAGGGGTTTTAAGTGGTTCAGAGACTCAAGCTCCTAATCCACTCTTCTGCTTTCAACTAGCAGGATTTCCACTAAGGAAGGGCAGGACCCTGAACACTAAGATTCCTTCAAGGCCAGCAGCCTTGGGACTTTAGTTCACTAAGAACTCTTCAAGGCCAGCAGCCTTGGGACTCCTCTAGTTCCCTAGGAACTCTTCAAACCCAGCAGGCTTAGAACTTCATTTAGTCCCTCCGGACAAGGACCCCTTAGGCCCTGGCTTTTGTTATTTGTTTGTTGGTTGTTGGAGTTGGTGCTGAGCTGCTAAGATGTCTTCATGCTCTGAATATCTTCTATACTTAGCAGCTTGGCATGATCATCCTTGAAGTGCAGTTGAGGGTTGCATGATGCTCAGCTTCTTCAGTTACTCAACCTCTTCGGATGATCCCTTGATGAACTGCCTTGAAGATCTTTCTCTTGATACATGGTGGCTGTACATGATAGGTTTCCAAGATGACTGTAAGCTCTTCTGCTAGGTACTTAGAAACTTTCTCATGCTTGTCACCATGTTGATGTTTGTGATCTCCTTCTTGATACTTGATATCTTCTCATGATGGACTTGTAGACTTCATTCAAATCTTTACGGAGAATCATTCTTCTTGTTCTTTGCTTCATATTTTGATATCTTTTTCAATTCATCAAGAATCTTGATCATTTCATAATTTCTTTATGTCATTCATTAATTCTTGACAATCTTCCTTTGATTATCTTCTTCATTGAGATGTTATATCATCTTTATGAAATCATAGTACTTAATTGATGGACATTTGATTGATCACTTCGGCAAATTTTCAGATGCTCTTGTCGTTGATTTTGATCTTCTTCTTGGATGATGACTCTACATCTTGGCTTTGCTCCTTCATCTTTCTAAACATGCTCTACTCTGCGATAACATCATGATCATCATCTTGAGGGCTTTTAATGATAACTGCTTCTTCATCTCTTCTTTGACTTCTTCTCTTGGATTTGTCTTCTTTGTCCTCTTGACTCTTCTCTTTCATGCTTCTTTTCTCCCCTGATTAATCATTTAGATCTACTATGTTGCATCATTCTCTTCATATGAGAGTTGAACTCAAACTTGAGTTCTGTTATCATTTCAGAAAAGCTTTTATCTTGTCTTATCTTACTTGATATGTCTTCTCTTGGTAGATGTCATTTTAGCATTTTATTTGATAGCTTTCTTTGGTTTGAGATATATCTTTCTTTGTTGTTTCAGTTGATTCTTCATTTATCTTGTCCAAGAGACTCTTGATTATTGTCTCATTATTCATATCTCTTAGTATTTCTTAAAATAGTTTGATCTTCTTGTTCATTCATAACTTTCATTCTTTATCATCTTTGCAAATCTTATTTGAGTGAATCTCCTTGTTCTTCCTTCAAAATAGATGAGAAGCATCATTTGAGATGCTTCATTCCTTTATAATATCCTTTATACATAAGAACCATCTCATACATTTATTGAGAATGGACTTCTAGCTCCATGTTGTTCTTTTAGCTATGATCAGTTGATTTCTTTCTTTGCTCTTCCATTATCTTCACCCATCTTTTGACTTCTGGTTATTTGCTTCCTTCACTATTCTTTCAACTTTCGAGAACTCATCTGTTCTTCTTCATGTCTTTTGAATCTTCTTTTTGATCTTTCTCTCTATTGACATCTCTTGATCTTTTCCCTTGAGGATCTTCTTTGAATCTTCCTTCTTGGTAAAGTTCTTTGATTCATCTTCTTCATTCTAGTCTCCTCATCACTTTCTTTCGATGATACTCTCACTTTTAATTCAAGACATTTGAATTGATCACTTCTCCTTTGGAGGCAAATTTTGACTTCGTAGCTTTTCATTTTTGGAGTTGGGTTTGGTTAGAGTTTTGAGAGATGGTTGATCTTCTTTTGATAAACTCTGGAGTTTAACTCCTTCTTGAGGGATTCTAGGGTTTGCAAAATGGGAGAGAAGGTTCAGCTTTTGATCTTTTGAAATTATCTTTTGAGTTCCTTTTGAGGTTAATTTGAAGGGCTTGTTCATCTTTAGAATCATCTTCATTTAGATATTTCCTTTTGGAGTCGCTGATGTTGACCTTTTGATTTGGGAGCATGGTGGTAGCTATGGACTCTCTTCTCTCCATTGACTCATTATTACGAGGATTAGTATAGCTTTGACTTCATCCTCTTTGAGATGTTGAACTTTCATTCATTAATGATTTCAGCCACTTTCTTTGGATTTGATATACTGATCATATTTGTCTCCTGATTTCTTCCATCGTTGAGTTCTCTTGACCTCGATTCTATTGTTGGGACTTGGAGGATGGATTTGTCTTCCACCAGCTTTCTTTCGAGGAAGGATAAGTAGCTGATCTTTATTCTTCTTTTTGATGAAATCTTAGTGACTTTTCTTCATCTCTTGTCCTTTGGAGGAGACTCCTTAGCGATGCTTTGATTTTCCTCACTTCTTCTACGATCATGTTTGATCATGCGATGTTGGAGTCAGATCACTTTCTTCTTTGAGATTTCCTTCTTGATGGTCTTTATTTGGTTCATCTCCTTTTGGTTCTTCTTCAGTAAAACTTCACATCCTTTTGTGAACATTCAAAAGGCTCTCCCTCATCGTCTTTAATATTCCCTCCTAAACACCTTCATCCACGATGCTTAGCAGGTCTGCCCGTGAAACACGCCAATCAGTGGGGGTTTTCGTTGAACTTCTTCATCTCGACTTTTCTACCACTTGCTTGATTTGATCGAAAGTTGATTTGTTTCTTCTAGAACTATTCTTGACATTATCTTCAATTGTTGGTCAAACAACATGTCATGAAAATTGTCCTTACACGATATACATATTCAACTATTTGACCAAGGCTTTCGTATTCTCTTGAAACTCCTATCTTCGTCATGTCTTTTGGTTCTAGGGTTTCCTTTGGTACCCATGATTTTCTTTCAGCATTACGATTATTGACGCCGACGAGTTCTTGACCGCTATGGTTGGAAAACCCTAGACATTGATTGAGGGTGGGAAGACTTCAACACAAGATCTTTTGACCCTTAACCTTGGTAGAAAAGGGATTACACAAGTTTATGGAGGCGTTTGGTAAAACTCATACCAAGATCATATGCGATTGCTCGAGTCGCAGCCTCGGCGTTCTGAGAATGCTGGGATTACGCCTGAGGATTCGAATGTCTTTGAACTTCTTTTGAATTTCTCTAATGACTTGGATTAAAGTTGAATCTTTAGGTGATTACTGCGCTCGATTTCCATTTGAAGCGGTTCGAAGAATGTAGGTGTTCGGTTTAGAGAGGTTTTATGAGAGATGGTTGATGGAATTGATTTGATAAAGCTACAGGTGTTAATCTATTTTTGGTTCTTGAGGATTCTAGGGTTTGCAAAATGGGAGGGAGAGAAAGGTTAGATAGCTTTTGATAGCTGTCTGCGGATTTGAAATTATCTTTATGGTAGTTCCTTCTAACTCTGCATAACCCGATTAATGTGTCAATGACGGCCATTGGTTGCCACGATATACTAATGTGTTTGTAACTCCTAACTTTTTAGTTTGATATTTCCTTTTTAGAAGGTAATCGTTTAGGCAGCGTGGCTTTGTCGTTGACCTTTTTGATTTGTAGAGTAGCATGGTAAGGTAGTATATGGACTCTACAATTTCATGCCTGTTGACTCGACTGATAAACTTACAGAAGATGTTATGGTGGATAGCTTTGACTTCTATCTCCTCATTTTGATGCGATGCGCTTATCTCCTCATTTTGAATGATTTGTGATTGTCTCATTTCCAAGCTCCTTGTGAGGCTGGGTACCCTTTGATATAGCTGCGATCGTGAGGTTGTCTCCTATGATCGGCCGAGGTTGTTTTCTTTGATGTTGAGTTCTCTTGACCTCGATTCTCTAGATTGTTGGTGACTTGGTCCTTAAGATGAATTTGATCAACAATTCCATACCGGGACAAAATAACTCGAGGAAGGCCAACCTCATTAGTAAAGCAAGGATCGAGGTTTATTCTACGGTTGCTTTTTGAGATGAAATCTTATAGATGTGATTTGCAATGACATCTCATTGGACCTTTTACGATGGGAGATCCTCTATCAGCATAGCGATTGCTTTGCCCGATCATTGGTATCCTCCACCTTGCTTTTTCTACGATCCACATGTTTGATCGTAGGCACTTCACGATGTTGGATTTGGGTGGCTAAAAGGTTGCTCGATGAAATGCGTTTTGAGATGTTCCCTCTTGACGCTATGGATCTTTATTTGGTTCGCTTGATCTTCTCTCACAAAGTTTTCTCGGACTAGCTATAAACTTGATACATTCCTCTTCATCGCCAGATGTTGAACTTTCATTCATTAATCCAGCCTTCACCTTCTTCTTGGATTTGGTCTCATGAGACTCGCTTTTATATTTGTCTCCTTTTTCTTCTGCTGACTCTATGTCCTTCTCTTCAGTAGATGTACTATTTTGGGAAGTCGAGGGTCAAGGTTTGTTTTCCACCTTAGCTTTCTTTCCGAATGGCCCTTCAAGTACTTCTTTGTTTCTCTTCTTTGTTGTTTCACCGCTAGGACTTTTCTTCTTATCCTTGTCCTCGGGAGGAGAGACTCCTCGATGGGGCTTTGATTTTCTTCACACCACCTTTCATTTTCAAGACCGTGATTTCTTTCCGGCTGGTGTGGTTGATGTCGGTACAGAGTCATCGCTTTTAACTTCACTCTTTTCCTTTTCTTCTTTGCGAGGTCTTATTCTGCTAAATAGTCGAATATTTTCGCTCTCCTCGGGGTTCTTCTTCCAGCTTCACAAATAATCGGAGGAGACATCACTTGCTTGAACATTCAAAGGCTCTCCTCATCGCCTTTAATATTCCTCCTAGAGGATTCTTCATCACAATACTTAGTATGCATGCTATGAAACACCTTAGTCGGGGTTTTTCTAGGACTCTTCATCTCACCTTTTCACCCACTTGGAGATTTGATCCAAAGTCGATTTGTTTTTTTAGAACTATTGTTACATTATCTTCAATTGTTGGTCAAGCATCGTCGGTCATGAGCAGGGTCCTTGCCACGATATACATATTCCAACTATTTCCTTAGGAACTCAGTATTCTCTGAAACTCCTTTCTTCTTGTCTTTGTGACTTGGGTTTCCTTTGGTACCATGATTTTCTTTGCTTGTTCAAAGATTGACATCATCAAGGTTCTTCAAGCTTGGTTAGAAAACCTAGGCATTGATTGAGGTCAAGACTTCAACTTTAGACATCTGACCCACCTTAACCTGGTATAAAGGGTTCTAGTTTATGGTAGGCATTTGAGTAAAACTCTAATAAGATCAACATATACCGAAAGTGCTAGCCTCGAGGCATTCTTGAGAATCCTCGCTTTGCACAAGTTCAAGAATGTCTTTGAACTTCTTTAATCATCTAATGACTTGGTTCGAAGTCAATGCCTTGATTACCGCCGCTTCCATTTGAGCGTCAAGAATGTGGGTATTCTTGATTAGAGAGGTTTATGTAGATGGTTCACTGTGATTTGATAAAGCTGGAGTGTTAATCTATTTAACTGTTTTTTAGAGGATTCTATGGTTTGCAAAATGGGAGGGAGAAAGGTTAAATAGCTTTTGATAAATCTGTCATAGATGAAATTATCTTTATGGGTTCTTCTAACTCTCAGATAACCAAGAATGTGTGTCAACCGCCATTGGTCACATCGATGCCTGTAATTTGTCAGAATTCCCCATAACTTTTTTAGTTTGATATTTTTGTAGAAGAGTAGGTTGCTAGACGAGTTTGGCTTTGATCGTTGATCGTTTTGATTTGTAGAGTAAAGCATGGTAAGGTAGCTATGTACTATTTCCTTTGTTGACTCAACAATAAACTTCGAGAGATGTTGTAGTGATAGCTTTCGATTTCATCCTCATTTGATCAAGATAACTTATCTCCTCACAATGATTTAGCAATTTCTCGCTTTTCCAAGCTCCTTGTGAATGGAGTAAATTTGAATATAACCAGCGATCATAGGTTGTCTCTATGATCGCCGAGGTTCACATCATGATCGCTGAGTTCTCTTCAACCTCGATTCTATCGATCATTGACTCTTCGTCCTAAGATGAATTTGATCAAGTTATGGTTCATAAGAAGGTGCTTTTATGATGAACACATGTAGTAGTGAGGAATCGTACCTTTTTATTGTCAGTCTCTTAACATTCATTTATCTTAGATATACTGAGTTTAGGCATTGATGTGCATAGCTTCACATTTGCTCCTGACATCTTGTTCCTCATGTTGACCTTTAATCAATCAGTCACGGTCTTGAAGATGTAGGCCAAGAGAATCTCAACATCAAGATCTTTGACATCCTTTAGTTTACAAAGTTTGCACCCAGCTGCTGGTTGGCCAGACATAAGTTTGAGAAGATCTTCTTTCTTCTCTTGATAAGAATTTCTTAGCATGTATGGCCTCTTCATCTTTCAGACTGGTGGATGCTTGACTCTTTGTCATTGATGTCTCTTGAGCTCTCTCGTCTGGTCTTCAGACTACAAGATTGACTGCAGGCTGGGATTGGTCTTGTTAATGTAGCAATTGAGAACATGGACCAATCTGAGCAGCTTCAGGTGTATATACATATTTACCTATACACAGTATTTCCAACGTGTGAGTTCATTTGCATATAACAAGTTACTTACTACCAAACTAACTTTAGAACAATGTTTGTGCTTGGGATCAGACTCAAAGAGATTAGCTTTTGAATATAGCATGAGAACCTGCTCTGATACCAATTGTGAGTTCCCAGTAGGCACAATAGATCTAAAAGGGGGGGGGGGTTGAATAGATCCTTTTTATTTCAAATACTTTTCTCTATTATTTTGTATAGCTATTAAATTAGCATGTGACAAACATAAGAATCTTTTCAAGCACACCGGAATAAGTAAAAGATCCCCTTCATTGATATATTCATAATCAAGCATACATTGTTCGTAGAGTAAGTTTAGTTGTAAGTAGTTAAAACATACATAGCAGTTATAGCAGTTATAATACATAATGTAAAAGACACAAGAGGTTTTAAGTGGTTCAGAGACTCAAGCTCCTAATCCACTCTTCTGCTTTCAACTAGCAGGATTTCCACTAAGGAAGGGCAACACCCGGAATCACTAAGATTCCTTCAAGGCCAATAGCCTTGGGACTTCAGTTCACTAAGAACTCTTCAAGGCCAGTAGCCTTGGGACTCCTCTAGTTCCCTAGGAACTCTTCAAGCCCAGCAGGCTTGGAACTTCATTTAGTCCCTCCGGACAAGGACCCCTCAGGCCCTAGCTTTTGTTGTTTGTTTGTTGGTTGTTGGACTTGGTGCTGAGCTGCTAAGATGTCTTCATGCTCTGAACATCTTCTATACTTAGCAGCTTGGCATGATCATCCTTGAAGTGCAGTTGAGTGTTGCATGATGCTCAGCTTCTTCAGTTACTCAACCTCTTTGGATGATCCCTTGATGAACTGCCTTGAAGATCTTTCTCTTGATACATGGTGGCTGCACATGATAGGTTTCCAAGATGACTGTAAGCTCTTCTGCTAGGTACTTACAAACTTTCTCAAGCTTGTCACCATGTTGACGTTTGTGATCTCCCTTCTTGATACTTGATGTCTTCTCATGATGGACTTGCTAAGATGACTGTGAGCTCTTCGATATTGTACTTAGAGTCTTTCCATGATGGACACCAAGATGACATGATGATCTTCTTTCTCTCGGCAGTTTAGAACACTCTTCTTGTAGTAGAACTCTCACTTCTACATAGTAGAACTCTCACTTCTACTTCTTCCTTTGTATGTATCTGAGTGTTCTTGGTGGATCGTAGAGTGAGCCTTCGGACTCACTATCTTACGTGGTTTAGAATATTCCACCTTCTCTCCAAACTCGGCAACTCCAACTCACCTCGATCTTTGAAGCTCTTCCTTATGTATACTTCTTCCCAATCCTTCCATTGGAAAGTAGCCGTTGAAGGCTATTCAAATATCTTCACAGATCTCGAGTTAACAGAGGTAGACTACTGATGTGACATGTCATACTTTATCTGACATTGCAGTTTACTGTTTCACCTACCCCATCAGAGTTGTCACTTTAATGTCTTGGGCAGGTTGAAAACTTTATTTCCTCTTTCTGATTTTTCGATCAGAGGTTGTCCTTTTGCATCGATGCTCTCAATAAGCACTAGTCCGAATATTACCCTTCAGATTGAATTATTGCCAATGCTTCAGTCTTCAATTATTCGAGCTCTACGATTCTGATGCACGTCTTCGATGACCTGATCGTAGTGTCTTGTTGAGTGTTGCTCATTGACTGGTAGAGTTAACACTACGATCCTGAAGAGTGTTGATTGGATCTTCAATTTAGAACACCTCTTCCTTCTATTGTGCAGTACTTCAACACTTCTATTTGCTTCGACTGTTCTCAGAGACTGATGGCTTGACTCCTTTGATCTGGCCCCTACTGAATAAAAAGACACTTCAGATTTGTGGCGTGTCCAGCTCGCTTTCTCCTGGTGATCTCCCGTTCACTTATCATCAATGGACTGACCCTACATTTAATCACTTTATCCTTGTTCTTCAGAGGCTTGCTAGTATCTCTGTGCACGTTCCATCAGTTCTTTCTTTGTTTGGCAAACACTACGATCCTGGTAGCTTCCAAGATCGTTGTCTTACATCTTCTTTCTTGACTCATCGCACTTGTCGACTTTCCTTAGTCGATTCATCGAGGTCTTCTTCTGATCTCCTTGTGGAAGACTTCATCTCGAATGGCTTCACAACTCAATCTTGATGCTGATTGGGTTGGTGCTTAGATCTTCTGTTTAGCTTGCATGCCATTCATTGAGTGCTCTCTGGTTCCCTTCAGGTGAGATGTATCTTTGTAGTGCAGACCAGAGGCTTCGTTCCTTTGGATATTCTGGGAGTGCTCATTAGTTGAGAATCGTACTTGCTCTACGATTCTGCCTTGGCATTGTGAGCACATCTGTTGAGGTCGTAGTTCTATACTCTACGATTCAGCTTCGGCTGTTCAGACACTTCGATCCTGAGATCAGATCTTGACACTCTACGATTTCTGCCTTGTGCTTGTTGTCTTCATCTGATCTTGTTCGACTACGATATCTTCACGTAATCAATAGACTCTACGAACTCAGAGTGTGATCTACGATCCTTGACTTGACTTCGGCATCAGTAGACTCTACGACTCTGAGTGTAGTCTACATTTCTGTCATGGCTTCGGCAGATGATCTGTCGGCTCGTAGGTAGGCTGCCTCTACGATTCTGAACATGACTTCCTTAGCACACTACGATCCTGAAGAAGCTCTTCTCGATATACCACGATCCTTCATCGTTTCTCCTGGCATTCTACGAACTCCGAGATCTACTATCTTGCAGACTACGATTCTGCCTCGATAGCTCTCGAGTTATCATTGACTCTCCTGGCAGACTACGATCTCTGGTGCAGTACTTGACGATTAGACAAGCCTATCTATTACATCATAAGATCAACCTAACATGCTTGATCTTTCTATATTTATAGTCCTTGTAAATCATTTCTTTTTAAGGACTTTACAAAGCTGTTTTGCTTATGTAGGATCAACCTAACATTCTTGATCAATTCATTCTAAGCCCTTGTACATATATTTCTATTATCTATTAAAGGACTTTATAGCTTTTCTTAATGCAAGCATACTTGCATATTCATTCATATATATATATATATATATATATATATATATATATATATATATATCATAATCAAATCATATATAAATAGGAATATCATTCATATGTTTATTCCTGACAAACTCAAAACATAAACACATAAAGATCTAAGGCCACTTACATATGCTTGTCAGAGCACTTTTAGACTCGAGAACAGTTTTTGAAAAAATCAATTTTAAAGTACTTTGATGCTATGGATCCAGGATGGATCAACATAGATCATCTAAAAACATCATATAACATAAGATTTAAAACTTAAACACAAAATATTTTCTAAGCATGTAAGATCAAAATAGGTTTTAGGTTTATACCTTTATGTTCTAAATTTTTGATCTTTGATCTCCAATCTGTTCTTGGGTGATCTAGGGTTGTTTAAGTGACTGATCTACTAAAGAATTTCGGAGGTCTTGGTGAGAGAGAGAGAGTAGGTGAGAGCTTAGGAACAAATGGCTTAAAATTGTGGATTTTCTCTCTCCCAAATCTATATATATTGTGATATGTAGCTTAGATCTGATGTGTTGGCTAGTTTTTGCTAGCAATATTAAGTTACAAAGTCAACATAGTGGTTCACCAACTAAAGGTTTTGGTATTTTTACAAGTTACCAATTAAAGAAAATGAAAAAGGGCATTTTTGTCATTTGGAAAATAATTTTAATTGCAAACTAGACATTTGTCCAAACCTTAGGGTTTACCCCTTAGGGTTTAACCCTAAGGTTCTAACCCTTAGGTTTTACAACACCAATTCTAGAATTTTCTAATTAGGGTTTCTAAAAAGAAAAATTAAGATTTCTAAAATAAAATTATGGTTTTAAATAGAAATTAATATTTCTAGAGTATAATTAGGGTTTCCTAATTATATTAACGTATAATAAACACATTTGGCTTGACAATTAGGATTAGGGTTTCCTAATTAGGGTTTAGGATTCTCAATTTTAAAATTAGGGTTCCCGACATACGATTAGGGTTTCTAACTACGCGTTAGGATTTCAAAATCTGGGATTAGGGTTTCTAATCTCTTATTAGGGTTTATTAATTTTAAACCTTATCTGATCAATCATTGATAAAAAATTCTATACAGTACAAACACATACATATTAATATAATTATTTTAATTATATTTTCTATCGAATCCCTATCCGTAACTAGGGTTAGGTATTCTATTCTTCGTTAAGCACAACTATATACTCTTAATTTATTAGTCAATACCCAAATTGACTAAGTCTCACAGCTCGTATCACAGATACACAACACAATAATGATAATAAATAATAATATTAATAAAAAAAAAATTATTCGTAAAATTCAGATTATTCGAAATCCCGGGTTATCACATATCCAAACTCAAATAAAGTCCTCGTTACAATTATTATCACACTATTTCACTGAGTAACGATGACTACTAATGCAAACATCTGGACCGTCACTCCGTTCCCCGACTAATCCCAGCTATATTCTAATTTCCTGAAGAGAACAATGAAAACAAAGGGTGAGATCAACTAGCCCAGTAAGAAATATTATGACTAAGATAATGCAGAATAAATTATCGTTAGCCTTCAATAGTGTTAAACTGATAAAATATAATAAACATCAAGTTTAACTGCAGCGGAATAAGCAATCCATTAGAAGAGTCAAGTAGAGCATGATATCTACTATCTTCTATGATTTAAAAAGGTTTCATCAACTTTATTGTTGAGACTCGTCGCCATATCTTGATTTTCTAGTAGTGTAATAAATAAACCACATCATCAAATCATCCCTGCACTACGGGCCAAGGATATTCATGTAATCATCAATGGTAATGATTATACCAAATAATCACTGGTCATAATCATACCAACAACTGTCCATCAATGCATTACAGGCCAATGAGGAGTTTTACCACATCATTTGTAACATCGCGGTTATGATTATACCGAATAATCTCTGGTCATAATCATACCAATCAATAGTACATCTATGCATGTAAGCCACATATAACTTTTATCACAATATAAACATGATGATGATGATGATGACAATGATATAAGAATTCAATTAAAAGAAAGTAAAGGATAAATTTTTAAAGATTTATAACATCATTTATCCAGAATTCAATAATGTCCAAATTGTCAACATGACACTGCTTTGTGGAGTAAAATTCAAGAATAATATTATATCAAAAATGATTTGGACAACGAAGAAATTAATTTTTGTTATGAATAATTTCCCGGGTGAATAGTACCCGAGTGAATAGTACTTCGAGAATAGTACCCGTGAATAGTACTTTGTGAATAGTACCCGTGAATAGTACCCCGTGAATTTTATTTTGTGAATAGTGCCATAAAAATGAATACTACTCATGGACAGTACTCCGACATGAAAAGATATGCAAAAAATATCCTTGTAAAATAGTACTAGATGAAGTGTAAATTTCAAGGATATTCTACTAATTTCACGGAGTATAGAAGCAATACTTTAACAAAATGAGGGTATAATCAGGAATACGAGATGAAATAATATTACTCACATACTACAGAGTATGAAAGAAAATATTATTCCTATGAATACTGAACAAAATAATATCCCTTACCTCAGAAGAAGACTGGAAACTGGAATAGTGAGGTAGCAGACTTCTCTTCTACTTTCTCTCTAAAGATTCTCTCTCTATAAATGCTCGTGTGAGTCTTATTGAATAGGTGAGAATGAAAGAAGGATGAGCTTCTATTTATAGGAAAATATAGTTTCGATAATTGCACGTTTTGGGGCTCGAAATATTATTGTATAATACCTTCATCTTTTTCTTTATTTTTAATTTAGTCCTGCAAGTATTATAAAACTTGCACCACCTCCCCTAATAGTACATCTTATGAATCAATAGTAAAATCATGTGAATCAATAGTACAATCATGTGAAAAAAAATAATTACAGTATAGTACCTTCATCTATACCTCTATTTTTAATTTAGTCATGCAAGTATTATCAATCTTGCATCACCTCCCCTAATAGTACATGTATGTGAATCAATAGTACACACATGTGAACAAACAGTTATAAGCATGTGAATTAATAGCAATTAATTGCTCATTCATCCGATTAATTACCCGATTGGTCAATATAACCTCCAGACATCCATTATTATCGAAATAGATGTCGATTTCCACTAACACAAATAATCCCAACATAATGGAAATATCAATTTCATCTTTAATCAACACGAAATTTTTCATCATTAATATTATAACTCACAATATTTAACAACCAGATCATTCCCAGGAAAGATGGGGCTTACCGATAAGGATTTCTCCCTATTAACGCGCAATTAGGTGACCAAACCTCTCCTTGACAGAACTTTCTAGACATTGTTAATATTGCAAATAATAATATGAATAACTTTGTCGTCTCAATTATTGATTTAATAATATAAATATTATGCAGATGATACTGTGACAATATAATTGAATCAATAATATGAGAGATATTATGCAGCACTTACTGTAGCAATAATTGAGTATAACTGAGTGACTTCTCACGTAAGCATCAATAATCAATACCGTGTGCTACTATGCAACCACGCCAGACATCGTACTTTTACCAACGGGTAGTTTAACAGGTTTAACGGTAAAACTTTTGCCGTTATTTTTATAAAAAGATAATTCTGTCGTTTTCTAACTAGGACAATATTTCCGTTATAGGGTCCACCAATGATTGTGTCATCGTACGAATATTCCCTATTAAACGAATATTCCCCGACCAATCGAATATTATATAACCACTTGCTTACTTTACAAAATTTGTAAATAATACCCACAACTATAACATTATATGAAATCCACAGCATAATAATCAAAAATATATTTCAAGAAAAATTAATCTTTATTCATAAAAGTTGGGGTCTTACAACCTCCCCTTATTAAGAAATTTCGTCATCAAAATTAGGGTGGGTACCTGGTATGTCGAAGAGCTGAAGATACCTTGACTTCATTTCAGATTCTAACTCCTAGGTCATTTCCTCAACATCGTGGTTTCTCCACAAAACTTTGACTTGAGGTATAACCTTGGAGCGTAGAATATGATCCTTCTTATCCAAGATTTTAATAGGTACCTCTTCATACGTTAAATCTTCCGCTATCTCGTCCGGTTCTAATTCAATAATGTGGTTCGGGTCTTTCACATATTTACGTAACATAGATATATGAAAAACGTTATGAACAAAAGACATACTTGGCGGTAAGGCGAGTCTATAGGCCACAGTTCCTACTCGATCGAGGATTTAAAATGGGCCAATGAATCGAGGATTGAGATTTACTCTCTTTCCAAATCTCATAACTCCTTTCCGTAGAGAAACACGTAACAACACATGATCTCCAATATTGAATTCCACATCCTTTCGATGAAGATCAACATAACTCTTTTGTCGATCTTGTGAGGGTTTTATACATTATCGGATTGTTTGAATCTTTTCCGTAGTCATAATACCAACTCCAGTCCCAACAACATTGCTTCACCCACCTCATCCCAGCATACTGGAGAACGACACTTTCTTCCATACAACGCCTGAAATGGAGCCATGCCAATACTTGCTTGATAACTGTTGTTATAGGAAAACTCCACCAATGGTAAGAACTTGTCCCAACTTCCTTTGAAGTCAAGGACACAGAGTCTTAATAAATCTTCAAGAGTTTGAATAGTCCTCTCCGACTGCCCGTTCATTTGAGGATGATATGATGAACTAAATCGTAAATCCGTGCCCATAGCTTTTTGCAAACTAACCCAAAATCGTGAAGTGAATCTAGGGTCTCGATCAGAAACCATGGATACTGGAATACCATGCAATCTTACAATCTCATTTATGTACATACGAGCAAGATGTTCAAGTGTATAAGTTTCTCGTATCGGTAAAAAATGTGCAAACTTGGTCAATCTATCAACAATGACCCAAATCGCATCTATGCCTTGAGAAACCTTGGGAAGACCAGTAACGAAATCCATAGTAATGTGCTCCCACTTCCATTCTAGAATTTCAAGTGGTTGCAATGGACCTTTTGGCACTTGATGCTCCGCCTTGACTCGTTGACAAGTTAGACACCTTGAGATAAACCTTGCTATCTCTCTTTTCATATTGCTCAACCAAAATGTATGTCGAAGATCACGATACATTTTGGTACTCCCAAGATGGATTACAAATGGTGCATTGTGCGTCTCCATCATGATTTTATACTTCAAGTCAGAATCGTTAGGAACACAAAGTCTGGAGTTGACTCGAAGTATTCCTTCTTATCGATTCTTGCTTCCGGAATAGCATCTTCTTGCACTTTTTTTCCTCATACGCATCAGCTCTAGGTCTGTGGCTTGAGCAGCTTTAACTTTATCGATTAAAGTCGGTTCTACTCGTATATTTTCCATCATCACATGGGTCCCTGGAGTCTTTAACTCTATCTCCATCCTTTGTAAGTCATACAAAATGGGCCTTTGCGTTGACAATATCGCACTCGTACCCGCATATGATCTTTTACTCAATGCGTCAGCTACTACGTTCGCTTTTCCAGGATGGTATTGAATGGTATGATCATAATCTTTCAACAGTTCGAGCCAACATCGCATCCACATGTTGAGTTCCTTTTGAGTGAAGAAATATTTGAGGCTTTTATGATCCGTATAGATCTCCACCTTCTCTCCATACAGGTAATGCCTCCAAATCTTAAGCGCAAAAATGACAGTTGCCAACTCTAGATCATGAGTAGGATAATTCCTCTCATATTCTTTGAGTTGTCGTGAGACATAGGCTATGACTTTCCCATGTTGCATAAGAACACATCCTAACCCTTTGCCTGAAGAATCACTGTAGATGAAAAATCCCTCCGAGCCAGATGGTATTGTCAGAACATGTGCTAAAATGAGTCTCCTCTTGAGTTCTTGAAAACTCTTCTCACATTCCTCGCTCCAACCAAATTTTGTATCTTTCCGAGTCAGCTGAGTTAATGGGGTAGTGATTCGAGAAAACCCTTCTACTAATCTCCGATAATAACTAGTTAAGCTGAGAAAGCTACGTACTTTGGTCACTGACTTAGGTTGCTCCCAGCTTTGAATTGCTTCAATCTTTGCCGGGTTAATAGATATTCCATGATTTGATATCACGTGCCCAAGGAATGCTACTTCCTCAAGTCAGAACTCGTTTTTCTTCAACTTGGCATATAACTTGTATTCACGAAGCTTTTGGAGTATCAGCCTCAAGTGTTGCTCATGATCTTAATGAATTTTGGAGTAAATAAGGATGTCATCAATAAAGACGACCATAAAGTGATCCAAATATTCCTTGAATACTTGGTTCATCATATCCATGAATGCAGCAGGAGCATTAGTCAATCCAAAAGACATGACTAGGAATTCAGTAATGCGCATGGGGAGTTACGAAAGTCTTTGGAATGTCATCAGTTTTAATCTTCAACTGATGATATCCAGAACGAAGATTGATCTTTGAAAAGAATTTGACGCCTTGCAACTGGTCAAACAGGTCATCAATGCGAGGCAATGGGTACCTATTTTTTATGGTGACATGATTCAACTCCCAATAATCAATATAAAGTCGTATACTTCCATCTTTCTTCTTCACGAATAGAACAGGAGCACCCCAAGGAGACGTACTAGGTGGAATGAAACCGATGTCTAACAATTCCTACAGTTAGGTTTTTAACTCCTGAAGTTCAATAGGACCCATTCGATATGGGGCTTTGGAAATGGGTTTTGTACCGGGTTCAAGGTCGATACCAAACTCGGTTTGATGCTCCGGGGGTAGGCCAGGAAGTTCTTCGGGGAATACGTCAGGAAATTTATTAACAATAGAAATATCATTCAAATCTAACGTATTTTATTTAAATCTGTGACATGAGCTAAGAAAGCTTGACATCCGTTTTTCAATAAACGAATAGCTTTATGGCTTGAGATGACCGTGATTGATTTTAATGGTTTGGTCACTTGAATTCGCATAATAGGTTGATTAGGAATATGAAAGCTAACAACCTTACAAAAATAATTAATTTTAGCATGATGAGTAGTTAACCAATCAATCCCTTGAATCACGTCAAATGCAAGTATTTTTAAGGAGATAAGATCGACAGGTAACACGCGGTTACCAATTTGAATCTCAAACAAGACTTATAAACAGTGGATGTAATGAAGGTTTCTCCCAATGGAGTTTTAACAGATAAGTCAAAGTCTAATTTCTCCGGAATCAAATTTAAACGTTGAGAGCAAGTAGGAGAAATAAAAGAATGGGTAGAACTGGTATCAAATAAGGTATAGACTTCGCTAGAGTTTATGATTAGCTTACCCGTGATCACCTCATTCGGATTCCTCGCTTTTTGGGAGGTTACAAGAAACGATCTCCCTTGAACTACCGGTTTTGTCTTGTCTGGAATGACCTTTGATGCCTCCATCCCAACTGGACTTGACTTTGGTGCACGACAAAATCAGGCAAGGTGACCTTCTCTTCCACAATTATAACACGCTTTGGATTGCTGCGTACAGTTTGGACTGATATGTCCCTCTCATCCACAATTATAACATACGATTGGTTGTCGTTCCACTTCCTTAACAACAGGTGCTGGTGATGACGTCTTTCCATCATTATTGAATCTCCTCTTCTTGAAATTTCCACTTCTATTATCTTGGCCATGATTACCACTGAAGTGGTTACCATTTCTGGCATGTTGATTCCCTCCACGTTTGTTGTCACCGCTTCAATGACTGCTACCACTAGTATTATCATTTTTTTAGCTGCTCTCTCTTGGTTGGGTTGACTCGTTATCGCGCTCCAATAACTGAGCCCTATTTACAACATCTGAATACAAACACAGTTTGTGAGAAATTAAGTATTGATGTATCTCAGGTTTCAAACCTCTTAGAAACATCCGCGTCATTCTCTCCTTATTATCAACCAAGTGGGATGCAAACCGGGACAACTCGACAAACTTAGCTTCGTACTGTGACACGATAATATTGTTCTTCTCCATCTTGGTGAACTCTACCTCCTTCATGCGACGAATACTTTCGGGAAAGTACTTGTCATTGAACAATTCTTAGAATTTCTCCCAAGACATCTTTAGTGCGGCAAGGTTGAGTATGCTTTACCGATTCCCACCAGTAATATGCCTCTCCTCACAACATAAAGGTGGAAAAGGGAACCTTTTGCTCCTCGGAGCATTCAAACACATCAAATATCTTGGTGATCTGCTTTATCCATGTCTCCGCCTTAAGTGGTTTTGGCTCTCCAATAAACTACGGTGGTCCCAGCTCCTTGAACTGTTTAGCGGTGACCGTCCGTGAGTTTCCAGTGTTTCAAATGCATTTTGAACAGGAGCCACTCTCGCCTGATGTTGCATGAATTGCATAAAGCCTCTGAACATCCCATCGTTCATCATTTTGTCAGCGTTGTTGTTTTCTTGAGGATTATTGCCATCTTGATGCACATTATCTTGGGTATTGATTGTTGGTGACTCAACGGTCCCATGTGCTTCATTGCTTATCTCAACATTTTCGGATGCCATTATCAAATACTGCCACAAAACAAGGGTTAATTGACATGTCACATATTATCCCTATACTCTGACCGATCAATTAAATACCAAATAAACTTATGTAGGTCATACTAGCGAAGGAATTCCCCATCTCTTCCCTGCTAGTTCTTGTCTCACATCTCAGCTAGGGATCATATCCCTAAGCTTTGATACAAACTGTGACGCCCCCAAAATAGGTATACATCACCCATCTTGAGTTGCCAAATACATGGTACAAAATTTAAATACGAACTTCTTTTATACAGTACGCCAAAACGTAGCTGAGAGTTTCGACACAGATAATGTCTCGTAGAGAGTATCCAAACTCAAATAAAGTCCTCATTGCAATTATTATTACACTATTTCACTGAATAGTGAGGACTACTAATGTAAACATCTGGACCGTCACTCCGTTCCCCGACTAGTCTCAGCTATATTTTCATTTCCTAAAGAGAACAATGAAAACAAATGGTGAGCTCAACTAGCCCAGTAAGAAATATTATGACTAAGATAATGCAAAATAAATTATCGTTAGCCTTCAACAGTGTTAAACTGATAAAATATAATAAACAACAAGTTTAACTGCAGCGGAACAAGCAATCAATTAGAAGAGTCAAGTAGAGCATGATATCTACTATCTTCTATGATTTAAAAAGGTTTTTCATCAACTTTATTGCTGATACTCAGCTTAATAAATAAACCACATCATCGAATCATCTCTTCACTACGGGCTAAGGATATTCATATAATCATCAATGGTCATGATTATACCAAATAATCTCTGGTCATAATCATACCAACAAGTGTCCATTAATGCACTACATGCCAATGAGGATTTTTACCACATCATTTGTAACATTACGGTCATGATTATACCGAATAATCCCTGGTCATAATCATACTAATCAATAGTATATCTATGTACATAAGCCACATATGACTTTTATCATAATATAAGCATGAGGATGATGACAATGATATAAGAATTCAATTAAAAGAAAGCAAAGGATAAATTTTTAAAGATTTATACCTTAATTTATCCAGAATTCAATAATGTCCAAATTTTCAACATGATACTACTTTGTGGAGTAAAATTCAAGAATAATATTATATCAAAAATGATTTGGACATCAAAGAAATCAATTTTTTTCATGAATAATTCCCCGGGTGAATAGTACCCGAGTGAATAATAACCCGTGAATAGTACCCGTGAATAGTACTTTGTGAATAGTACCCCATGAATAGTACTTTGTGAATAGTACCGTAAAAATGAATATTACTCATGGACAGTACTCCGGCATGAAAAGATTAAAATTTAATAAGAATATGCAGAAAATATCCTTGTAAAACGATATTAGATGAAGCGCAAATTTCAAGGATATTCTACTAATTTCACGGAGTATAGAAGCAATACTTTAACAAAATGAGGGTATAATCAGGAATACGAGACGAAATAATATTACTCACATACTACAAAGTATGGAAGAAAATATTATTCCTATGAATACTTAACAAAATAATATTCCTTACCTCAGAAAAAGACTGGATATTGGAATAGTGAGGTAGCAGACTTCTCTTCTACTTTCTCTCTAAAGCTTCTCTCTCTATAAATTCTCTTGCGAGTCTTAGTGAATTGATGAGAATAAAAGAAGAATGAGCTTCTATTTATAGGAAAATATAGTTTCGATAATTGCACGTTTTGGGGCTCGAAATATTATAGTGTAATACCTTCATCTTTTTCTTCATTTTTAATTTAGTCCTGCATGTATTATCAAACTTGCACCACCTCCCCATATAGTACATCTTGTGAATCAATAGTACAATCATGTGAAAAAAAATAATTAAAGTATACTACCTTCATCTATAACCCCATTTTTAATTTAGTCATGCAAGTATTATCAATCTTGCAATACCTCCCCTAATTGTACATGCATGTGAATCAATAGTACACACATATGAACAAATAGTTATAAGCATGTGAATTAATAGCAATTAATTGCTCATTCATCCGATTAATTACCCGATTGGTCAATATAACCTCCAGACATCCATTATTATCGAAATAGATGTCGATTTCCACTAACAATAATAATCCCAACATAATGGAAATATCAATTTCATCTTTAATCAACACGAACTTATTCATCATTAATATTATAACTCACAATATTTAACAACCAGATCATTCCTAGGAAAGAGGGGGCTTTCCGATAAGGATTTCTCCCTATTGGCGCGTAATTAGGTGACCAAACCTCTCCTTGACATAACTTTCTCGACATTGTCAATATTGCAAATAATAATATGAATAATTTTGTCGTCTCAATTATTGATTTAATAATATAAGATATTATGCAGATGATACTATGAGAATAATTGAATCAATAATATGAGTGATATTATGCAGCAATTACTGTAGTAATAATTGAGTATAACTGAGTGACTTCTCACGTAAACATCAATAATCAATATCGTGTGCTACTATGCAACCACGCGTATTACTGTACTTTTAGCACTGGGTAGTTCAACAGTGTAACGGTAAAACTTTCGACGTTATTTTTATAAAAAGATAATTCTGTCGTTTTCTAACTACGACAATACTTCCGTTGTGGGGTCCACTAATGATTGTCTTGCCGCATTTAATATTCCCTGTTAAACGAATATTCCCCGACCAATCAAATATTATATAACCACTTGCTTACTTTGCAAAATTTGTAAATAATACCCACAACTATACCATTATATCAAATCCACACCATAATATTCAAAAATATATTTCGAGAAAAAATAATCTTTATTTATAAAAGTTGGGGTCTTAAAAATCACTTCTCTTCTTTTCTCAAACCTATCAAGTTTTCTTTTTCGATCTAGCTGAAACAATTGGCATCGATCTATCAATAATAATTGAATTCTCTTCTCTTCTCGAACCTATCAAGTTCTAACAAATGTTCGTCTAGCCAAAATAATTAGCTAAGACATTTCTCAAGACGATTCAACAATAGACAGGAATTATCTGTACTATTTACAATTACTAATAGCTTCTACATATGTGAATATCCAATAACAATTAATCTTTAAGTATATTCTCAGAATCATTAATTCAGTTTGAATTAATAAACATGCACCAACTGCGAAAAATCAATAATAAATTTTTGGATGTGGTCTAATCAACAATAACTAACCACCATAGTTTTTAAAAAGATGTAACTCAAGGTTGAGTTAGGAAACTTGCCTTCCGCATTGATCACTGCTATACAATATACTTATCTACGTTTTAAAGGCCTATAATCACAATATCGGTCTCACAATTAGCACAATAATTCACAACACATAACACTATAATTTATAGTCAATCTTTCTCCTAGGCACATTAGCACATAGTCACATCAGTGTTTATAACCTATATAAACACTTATCAAGTCTAACTAGTTCGATTGCGGTTGGACTTGATCTCTCATCTCGTGTGTCTTGGTATCCTATCGACAATTAACATTTATATTGTCAATTAAACTCAGTCTCAAAGCTTCAATATTATATTAGATAAGTCTAATATCATTAATAATATTTTTCAGAAGCTTTTAATAATTTTCAAATAATAATTATAATTTATAATAATTTTTCAAACACTGGAATCGTTTTAAAATGATTTAAATACTGATAAACCTATCATCATTAATATTTAATAATATTAAAATATTAATGAAATCTTTATCATAATATTAAAGTTATTAATAGTAACTTAAAATATTTGTAAATCATCAATATTCTACTTAAATGATTTTAAAATAATTAAAATCATTTTAAACAATCACCATTAATATTTAAATATTAAAAATTTTTATCAAAATATTAAAAGTTATTAATTATAGCTTAAAGTATTTTTATATATCATTTTCTCATTTTTAATTGATCTTTAAATTAAGAAAATCAATTTTCCATCATTTATTTAATATAATAATTAAACAAATCTACTATCATTAATATTAATTTATTAATGAAAATCCTCCAAAAATATTAAAAGTTACATTTTATAACTCAAAATATTTTTAAACACTTTATTCTTATTTAAAATGATTTTAATCAATAAAACCATTTAAACTCATTTATTTAATATAATAATTAAATAAATCTAATATCATTAATATTAAATTATTAATGAAAATTCCCCAAAAATATTAAAAGTTAAATTTTATAACTCGAATATTTTTAAACACTTTATTCTTATTTAAAATAATTTTTATAATATTAAAATAATTTTTCTCTAATTTATTTAATACAATAATTAAATAAATTAAATATCATTATTATTCAAATAATTATAAATATTAATGAAAATATCCCAAATTATCAAAAGTTTATTTTAATAATTTAAAATAAATTTTAAAACCATTTTTGTAATTTTTAGAATTTATTTTCTATTTTTGATCATTTTCCAGAAAATCAAAAAATAAAAATAATAGAAACCGTCGTTATAGCCTATAACGCAATAACCGTTGTTGTTGGTGTTCTTGAGCCTCGAGAACACTGACAGTCAGTGTTCAAGGGGTCTACTTTGACCGCCTTTGATTTTCAGTGTAATCATGTTCTTGGTTAGCTTGAACTGTGATCATGTAGTGTTTATGTAACACTACAACATCCTACCATCATCTTGGTCATACAACAAACCAACAAGAAAATCAGATTCTCCAAAGTCATTGTCACACATCATCTGGGTTTTCTGGGTAACCAAGAAACCCAGACAGTTGCGAGGTAGCACTTTGTGGTTCAAGTTTAGCTTAAGTCTGGTCATTTTATTGGTGTTATTAAGGTTCAAAACTATAATACTCATGTCATAGAACATTTATACACCATGATCTCAGTCTAACAACATCATAATCTCCACATTCCATCCGGTCAAAGGCTGTTAGAAATGGTATTCATCCGGTTTCTGGAAATTCCAGAAACTATAAGTCAGTGTTGAGTGGCCTAGTTTAACCACCCACTACTTCGATCATGTTTGTGATATAAGGGATCTTAAAGCATGGATCTATAGTCCATAATACAGGCTATAACAAGTATATAACAACAAAATCAAATTGCTTACCATTTGACAGATCAAAGCCTTGCAAAATATTGTCAGACACGGGTTTAGGATTTCTGGGTTACCCAGAAATCACCTGGTCAATCTCGGTCAACGAGTTTTGACCGTTAATAACTTACGATCTGGTCATGGAATGGTCGTGATTCCACTTCCAGATCAAAGACCTCCTGTCAGACTATGGATTCAAACTTTAAAACAACAAAAATCATAAACATACAAGAATCTAGAGCCACTGACATTTGGTTGTCAGACGACTTTAGGGTTCAAAAACAGCTTTTAAAAAACTCCATTTTAAAGCCTTTTGATGCTATAGATCTATGATGTATCATCATAGATCATTATATAACATCCTCTAGCATGAATCTAAACACATAAACACCAATTTATTTCTTAGCATACAAGATCAAATGGTGAGTTAGGGTTTATACCTCTTTTGTCCAATCCTTGATCTTTGATCTCCTTAACTGATTTTGATGATCTAAGGGGTTATCTAGTGACTGAATCACTTAAGAAATTCAGAGCTTTGGGAGAGAGAAAGAGAGAGTTGTTGAGAGCTTGTAAGAAAATGAGCCAAGTTTTGTGACTTTCTCTCTCTTTATCTATATGTATACTTGGATGCAATGTATTATGCTAGCCTAGCTGTCAAGAATTGGCTGAGTTGCTGATAAATAAGTCACAATGTCAACAATAGTTGGTCACCAACTCTCATTTTGGCAAGATTTACAAGTTACCTAATAAAAATCCTAAAAGGGCATTTTTGTCATTCTCCTTGCAAATTTAATGGCATTCTTGATAATTGTCCAAACCCTTAGGGTTTAACCTTAAGGTTCTAGCCCTTAGGTTTTACAACTTTGGTTTTCTAGAATTTTCTAATTAGGGTTTTAAAATAGAAAATTTAGATTACTAAAATATAATTAGGGTTTCCTAATCATGTTAAAGTTTACTAATCATATTAGGGTTTTCTAATTAGGATTAGGGTTTCCTAATTAGGGTTTATGATTTCCGAATTTAAAATTAGGGTTTTCCGGCTTTCGATTAGGGTTCCAAACTGTACGTTAGGATTTTTAATCCCGAGATTAGGATTTTTAATCCCTTATTAGGGTTTACTAACATGGTACCCTACCCGATCAATCATTAATTCACAAATTCTATATAGCACCAACACATACTCATAGATACTTTTATTATAACTGCGATTTCTATCGAATCCCTATCCTAACTTAGGGTTAGGGTTTCTATTTTCGGTTAGGCACAATTCCACTCTTATTTTCTCAGTCAATACACAAATTGACTACTTCTCAAAACTCGTATCACCGATACTTGGCACAAAATTGATAATCAATATTAATATTAAATAAAAAAAATTATTCGTAAAATTCGGATTATTCGAAATCTCGGGTTATCATAGTTGGTGATTCTTATTAAATAATTCCTCGTGGGAACGATACTTTTCTTATCACTTTATTACTTGTTGACCACGTATTCTTGCGCGTTGTGCGTATTTAGATTTTACCCAACAAGTTTTGGCCCTGTTGCCGGGGAATTAGTTTAATAATTATGCCAATATTAATTTTAATCAAATTAGTTTTAATTTAAACGTTTCTTATTTTTATTTTTATTTTTATTTTTTTATTTTATTTTATTTAAATCTCTTTCTATTATTTTTATTTCTTTTCAGGTACCATGTCAGAAGTTAATTATCAATGACCGTATACGAGAATGACTCAGCCAAGGGGAGCGGAGATTGATGGACTCACGACACTTTCTGTATTGTCAGCACAAATTGAGACACTTTCGAGGAGGTTGGACGCTTTTGCAGCACAACGTCGTCAAAGTGTGGCGGTTACTTGTGATTATGGTGCTGGAAATCATTCGAGTCATCAACGCACCACCAATTTTGAGCCGGTATCTTATGATGGTGATTACCCCAATAATTACGTCTATCCCAATAACTATTATCAAGATCGGGGCTATCACCCGAATTTTTCATGGAGCCATACGTATCAAGATCAATTTTATGTTCCAAATTCAACATACTCACTGGAGTTCTCGTGTTCACCTCCACTACAACAGGAAGAAAATCTAAATTTGGAGGAAATTTTGTCCAAGTTCATAGCTTCAAGTGAGGAGAGGAGGATTAGTCAAGAAATATCGAGTCAAAATTTTGCGGAACACCTATTCAATGCCTCGAAGATTTGTCCTTAATACACTTGGCCCTATGACATGGATTCCGAGACTGATGATGAGCCCGAACCAAATCTGCATCCGTTTGTGCCAAATGATATAGATGTTGAAAGAGAGTAGACACTTGGGGACCAAGAAAAGGAGATCGGCGAAGATCTAACTTTGAGTACCAACAAAGATGAGCCAATTTTGATGGTGTCCCATGTACCTTCTCCACCAAAGTTCAAGGATCCGGGCAGTTTTTCAAGACCGTGTCCAATTGGTAGTCATGTCATAGGCAAGGCTATATGTGATATAAGAGCTAGGACAACTTTAGAGCCATGGTGGGATGAGAAAGGGAAGATAGAAGAAGACCATGTTGTGTTTGACAAGCTTCCATGCCACAATTTGATCACAAACATAATGAGGAAAGCACCTAGTGGTTTGTCGTACTTAATAGGGATCGTATCTGAAAAAGGTCATGCTAGGTGACTTAGATTTAATGGCCATTACTAATGGGAACCTCCCAAAAGAGACATTGCTTTTGATGGATGGAGGGTTTCTCAATTTTCGTAGGAGAATTGGATAGAGAATTGAAGAAGTCAGGCTGAGACTATAAAACAAGCGCTTATTGGGAGGCAACCCAAGTTTAATTTTTATTTTTAGTTTTTATTAGGTTTCATATTAGTTGATAGCTTTTTTTTCTTTTTTTAGGATTTAATAAGCTTGCTTCTTTTGTGTTCACAGGTTAGTTAAGTCCAACTCAAGTGCGGTGCCCGATTCATCCCAATGTGCCTAACCTATTCTTCAGACTTCACAAACAAGGAGATAAATTGCTATATGTCAGAGAAGTCCTCTCTTTTAATTTTTCCTATCTTAGCCATTGTGCACAATGTCTGTTTTAAGTTTGAGGGTATTTATCATGTTTAGTATTTACGTGGGCAGTGTTTTGATGGAATTTGATTTTGGCCAATGATAAGTGGGTGGTTGATATTGTTAACTCTTGGAGAATTGATGAGCATGCTTAGTATATATTTTAACTCATTAGTTGTTTTTCACATTACTTACGAATTTTTGAAAAATTTTACAGATCCATTTGTTTAGCCAGTTGGGATTGACATTTGTTGGGAGAAAGAATATTATGATTTGATTTTTTAAATGTATATGCTCATGATTATTTGTAAAGTCCTTCAAGGAATATATGTACAAGGACTTAGTAATAGATCAAATATGTTAGGTTGATCTAAGCTCTTAACGTGTATCATTCTAAAAATGGATGTATAGATAGAAAGATCAAAGCTGTTAGGTTGATCTTGAGATGTAATAGATAGGCTTCGAAGAATTCATAGTGTATAAATCTGATCAACATTGCAGAAGTCAAGGCAGAAACGTAGAGCTTCCAAGATCGTAGTGTGCCTATCTTGAAGGGCCACTTCAAAAATCGTAGAGTGGTCCCAACGTTTGTCGAGCCAACTTAGAGATCGTAGTGTGCTCTCAAAAACGTAGAGTTTACAACTCAAGAAAGCGAAGATCATAGTGTGCAAATAGTTAAGAGAAATCATAGTGCTCTCGGCTGATAGCATTAGACCAAGCACCAATGCGACAAGTCACCACGATCTGAATCGTAGAGTACCATGATCTGAATCGTAAAGTACCACGATCTGAATCGTAGAGTATCATCTGTCTTGTGTCAGAAACATCAAGCCTCACGATTTATGTGGAGACAGACTCCAACATATGAGGAATGGATTCTAAACGTTGCAAACTCACCAGTTCCATAGTCATAAGAAATATCCTTAGTATACAACAAAGAAGCGTATTGAAGAAGCTAAAGGAAGTACCATTGGTAAAGGGGAAAATACCTTTTTAGGTGTTAGGTGAGAAAGCAGTCTATTGTGTCAATGGGCCAGAATGCAATTCAGAAGATGTGTAGAAAAGTCTCCATCAAAGAACAGAAAGGTCAAACGCATTTAATGCTTTAACGGATGGATCCAACGGATAGTTTTCAAGATCATATATATGCAAATCAAGCAGATGAGAGAGAAAAGCAAGCATTGAACAAAAACGTGAAGAACTCTCAAAGCTCAACTCTACGATCTGAGAAATAGAAAAGCTTGCTCATCTACTCAGTTCTTTCGAACAAGTGCTTAAGAACTCAACATCTACCAATCAACTGAAGAAAAGTACCAAGTCTGCTGGACTTGAAGAGTTCTAAATAAACTGTAAGAGAGCCAAGTCTGCTGGACTTAAAGAGTTCAAGAGTGAACTAAGAAGTTCCTAGACTGCTGGTCTAGAAGGAATCTGTGCCAACTAGATAACTATTGTGCCAATTAGGAACTAACAATTGGTATCAGAGCAGGTTCTATTTTACAGCTTACAAGCTTTAGTAGATCCAATGGCACATGTACCTAGCGAATCAAGGATTGGAGGAGGCAGCAAGCCACCAATGTGCAACAAGGATAAATTTGCAAACTGGAAAGTCAGGATGCAAGCATACATGGACTCAATAGATGAAGATCTATTTGAGACTGTTCAGAATGGGCCCTATGTTCCAACAAAGCTTGCACCACGACCGACGATCCAAAGCAGAATACAAATTAAAGTCAAAGAAGAGTGGGATGACAACGAGAAGAGAGCTGTCCAACTTGACAAAAAGGCCAAGAACATCCTGTTTCAATCCTTAGAAGATGATATGTTCGAAAACGTTATCAACAACAAAATAGTTAAGGAGGTTTGGGAAGCACTGCTCATTATGCACGAAGGAACTGAAGAAGTAAGAGAAAAAAACCAATCACTCCTGACACAACAGTATGAGATGTTTGCTCATGTTCAAGGAGAAAACGTAACTTCCACCTATGAGAGATTCAACGTTCTGCTCAACTCTCTACGATCATATGGGAAGATCTATCCAAACAAATATCGGATTATAAAGTTCATGAGAGCCCTACCGAGCAGGTGGGATGCCAAAACCACTGCTATAAGAGAGTCAAAAAATCTTCACGGGATGACAGTTAAACAACTATATGGCAATCTCCTGACATACGAACTGGAGCTGACTCAACGAACTGAAACCCTATCAGAAGGAAGAAGGAAGGATAAGGGTGTTGCTCTCAAGGCAACTGAAGGTGAATCTAAGGTCAACACTGAGATTGACTCTGATTATGATGAAGACGATGATGAAGACTTTGCTATGCTGGTAAAAAGACTAAGAAGGTTCATGCGTCAAGGCAAAATCAGCAAGCCAAAGAAGGTCAGAAATTACAGCAGCCAGAAGAAAATGAATGATCTATGCTACAACTGCAAGAAACTTGGCCACTTCATTGCCAACTACAACAAACCTCTTAGAGAAGAACTAAAGAAGAAATCACATGCAAAGAAGGAATACAAAGGCAACAAAAGGCCTCAGAAGAGAGACAAAGGCCCGGTAGCTGGAGGATCATGGAGTAATTCAAACAATGACTCCAATCCTGATTCCGGAGATGATGAAGAACCACAAATGGCTAATCTGTGCCTAATGGCCAAACATACAAAGGACAAACAAAATTTTAACATACATGATGTAAGTCTCGATGAGGTATTTGACTTCAACTCTCCTGATGTAGACATAAATGATTTAAGAACTGCACTGCATGGCATAACCACTAATTTACATCAATACATGAAGTGGTTCAGAGTTTTGTCTAAGGATCATTCACTTTTTCAAGAGGATAAGAAGAAAGTTCAAGAAGAGCTTGAAACAGCCCTTCTAAGTACTAACCTTCTCTCCAAGCTTGAGGCCGAGAATGAGATCTTAAAACAGACAAATAAACTCAATGCACAAAGATAGTCTAATCTAACCTCTAAAATTGAGGAACTAAAAAAGACTATCTCTACATGAAACAAACCCTCATCATCCATGGACTCCCTGCTCTCTAGTCAGAGAAGTACATTCGACAGAACAGGCTTAGGCTTTGAGGAATCCATCTCAGAGCCACGTGTGGAAAAGACAAAGGAAACTAGCACGAGTAATGCCTCAAGTTTTAGTATAAGCATTACCTTTGTGAAATCCTCACAGAAGGAAGAACTAGTTCAACCTTGTTCTACTGTTTCCATTCATACTCAAAGGAGTAAAGGATCTCATGCTGGCCTAAGCTTCATAAAAGAGAAGAGTAACCTAAACTCTACTCACCAACCTCGAAGAATCGTAGAGTCAAGCAAGACCAACTCTACGAATCAACTGGGAAGGTATAGTAGAGGCAAGGCACACTCATCACTATTTATGAAACCCAAGGACACATGGAAGAATGAGAATCAGTTTAACAGAAGGATAACTAAAGAACCACACAAGTCCAAATGGAGGATGAATTATCATACACACACAGGCATGCATCATACTAGATGTTTTATATGCAATAAATATGGTCACAAGGCTGCCAAGTGCTATTATAATTCCATGCATGTGAGACCCAAGATCAAACAAACTTGGGTCCCCAAGGGAACTAACAAAATAGGACCCATGCAAATATGGGTACCAAAATGAAGGTTAAACTTTATAATAGGAAAAGAGCTCCACGATCACAACCTGGTATCTGGACAGTGGATGCTCAAGGAACATGACAGGGAACAAAGCCCTTCTATCTAACTACGTAGAAAAGGAGGGTCCCTCAGTCATCTTTGGAGACAACGGCTCGGGCAAGACAAGAGGATACGGCTCTGCTGGCAATGGTGCAGTATCTTTCACCAAAGTAGCATATGTGGAAGGTCTCCAACACAATCTTCTAAGCATCAGCCAACTCTACGACAAGGGTCACCAAGTAATATTCCTCAACCAGTGTCAAGTCAGAGATATGAAGACTTCTGCTGTAAAGCTAACTGGGATAAGAGAAAGAAATATCTACACAGTGAATCTTGGTCAACTAAGCTCAGACGAGACAATATGTTTTCTGGAAAAAGCATCTGAAGAAATGAGCTGGCTATGGTATAGACTGTTGTCCCACTTAAACTTCAAAAGCATGTCCAAACTGACATCAAAAGATCTCGTAGCTGGCCTACCTAAGTTCAACTTCGTAAAAGAAAGGCCATGCAATGCCTGTCATCTTGGAAAGCAAACCAGAAGCTCATTCAAGAGCCAAACTTCCAACTCTATCGACAAGCCCCCGCAGTTGCTCCACATGGATCTATTTGGGCCAATTCCAACAACTAGTCTTGGAGGAAAAAGATACTATGTAGTTATAGTCGACGACTACACCAGATTCACATGTGTATTCTTCCTAACTTCAAAGGATGAAACGAGCTCCCAATTAATCAAGATGTTTAAACTGGTGATGAACGAGAAAGGAGAGAAAATCAAGGCCATAAGGAGTGATCATGGAAGAGAATTCAACTTCTCAGAAATGGACCAGTTCTGCATAGACAATGGCATCAGTCATAACTTCTTAGCTCCATGAACTCCTCAACAAAATGGAGTAGCTGAAAGAAAGAACAGAACCTTGATAGAGGCTGGAAGAACTCTACTAGCAGCAGCTCACCTGCCTGAATACTTCTTGGCAGAAGCTGTCAACACTACATGCTACATGCAGAACAGATCACTGATACACTCTATGATCAAAAAGACGCCCTACGAATTGTGGAAAGGAAGAAAGCCAAGTGTCAACTACTTTCATATTTTCGGTTGTGCATGCTATATTCTAAACAATGGAAAGCAGTACCTGATAAAATTTCAGCCCAAGTTAGACGAAGGAATCTTTCTTGGATATGCCACAGACAGTAAGGCCTACAGAGTGTTCAACAAGAAGACACTGAGTGTTGAAGTCTCGATTCACATCATCTTTGATGAAATAGACTTAGACAAAACAGTGCTTCAAGACACTACGACCGATGGTGCAGACACTATGAATGAAGTCGTCGAGCTCAACACTATAATTGTAGTGCCAGATAGTGAAATCGTTGAGCAAGAAAATGAGATAGTAAAGAGGTCTATGCAAGACAACGAACCTCCACACTAAGAAGAAGAAATAGATCTTGAAGACTTAAGACAAGAAGGCATCAGGACAGATGTCCCAACCGGAAACAGATGGCCAGAGATCACACTCAAGATCTAATCATTGGAGATCCGAGTGCTAGAGTCAAAACAAGAGCTGCCACCCAAAACGAATGCTTTTATCTAAGCTTCATGTCACAAATAAAACCAAAGAAGATAGAAGATGCTATGGAAGACTCCAGTTGGATAGAAGCCATGCAGGAAGAACTAAACCAATTTGAACGAAGCAAAGTATGGAGATTGGTACAAAGACCAAAGAGTCATCCTGTCATTAGAACCAAGTGGGTCTTCAGAAACAAAATGGATGAAGATGGAGTTATAACCAGGAATAAGGCAAGATTAGTGGCAAAAGGCTACTCTCAAGAAGAAGGCATTGACTACGATGAGACATTTGCACCTGTTGCCAGACTAGAAGCCATTAGAATCTTTCTTGCCTTTGCTGCTCACATGAAGTTCAAAGTCTTTCAGATGGATGTCAAAAGTGCATTCCTAAATGGAGAACTCCAAGAAGAAGTCTATGTAGAGCAACCTCCAGGTTTCATCAATCCATCTCTTTCCAATTATGTTTATAGATTAGACAAAGCCTTATATGGTCTTAAACAAGCACCTAGAGCATGGTATGAAACACTAACTAACTTCCTGATTGAAAATGGGTTCACTAGAGGTAGAGTATATACCACATTATTTCTTAGAAAGCATAAAGACAAAGTCTTATTGGTTCAAATATATGTTGATGATATTATTTTTGGTTCTACTGACAAAATATTATGCAAGAGATTCTCCGAGCTAATGCATAGCAAGTTTGAAATGAGCATGATGGGTGAGCTGAATTTCTTCCTTGGATTGCAAGTAAAGTAGACTGATGAAGGAATTTTCATAAACCAAGCCAAGTATATCAAAGACTTACTCAAGAAGTATGGCATGGAATCAGCCTCTCCCATGAAAACCCCAATTACTCCTGCAACCAAGCTTGACAAAGATGAAAAAGGTAAAAGTATTGATATAACTCAATATAGAGGTATGATAGGCTCTCTTTTGTATCTAACTGCCAGTAAACCAGACATAATATTTGCAACATGCATATATGCTAGATTTCAGGCTAAGCCTAAAGAATCTCATTTATCTGCTGTAAAGAGGATTTTCAGGTATCTCAAGGGTACACCTTACTTGGGGCTTTGGTACCCCAAGGAATCCTCATTTGAACTAACAGGATACACAGATGCTAATTTTGCAGGCTGCAAAATAGATAGAAAGAGTACCAGTGGCACCTGTCAATTGCTAGGAAACAGACTTGTGTCCTGGTTTAACAAAAAGCAAAACTCAATGTCTACTTCAACTGCAGAAGCTGAATACATTGCTGCTGGCAGCTGCTGTGCTTAGATCCTATGGATGAAAAATCAGCTAGCTGATTATGGGTTTGATTTTAAATCCATTCCCATTCACTGTGATAACACAAGTGCCATAGCAATAACTCATAATCCTGTTATACATTCTAGGACTAAGCATATAGAAATAAGGTATCACTTCATTAGGGATCATGTGCAAAATGGAACTATATCTCTACAATATATCCCTACTAAAAATCAACTTGTTGATGTTTTTACAAAACCTCTAGATGAATCCAGATTTAATAAGTTAATAAGTGAGCTAGGCATGCTAAATCTACAACCATAAAATATATGCTCTAGATTGTGCTAACAATAACTGATACAAAGGTTAAACTCAAAATCGTAGACATGATCAATGGAAGTCCACGATCGTAGAGCTGAAGAGACAAAACTACCTCAACGATCGTAGAAAAGACTCAACCATCGTAGTGTAGACTCAACATTAACAAAAGCCCCATCAACAAAGCAAGAATGCATCTTGTGATGATAAGCTTCATAACAAAGCAATCTCTCTGATAAGTGCCTCAGGAACAAACCTAACCCTTGACTCACTCCAAGAGGTTGGCCCTTATTAAGCTACCTTAAAAGAATGCTATGTTAAAGACTTATCACGAGCATCTGATCAGACTCGACGATCGTAGCTCAGACACAACGAATCTTTGGATGACTTCGATGATCATAGCTCGAGACACATTTAATCTTCGGATGCGGACTCGACGATAGTAACTCAGACTCGACAAATGCAAAGTAGACTCAATGATCACAAAACTACCTCAAAGATCGTAGTCCTCCCTAAGGACACATCAGCTTTGCAGGAGCCAAGGGAAAATCGATACAATCCTTATCAATCAAACTCGTAGAGCCAAGCAAAAGTCGACACCTGTCCCACTAAGCAAAAAGGAGAGAGGGAAGTTACAAGTACTATTTGAAATCATCTTTTTTGAAATCAGAAGTTCAAAAGATTATCTCTCTCATCCTCTCTCAAAGCAAAAACCCTAAATCAGAAGAAAGCTCAGTCAAATCACACTTCTAACAAGAAAATCAATGGCAGCTTCCAATGTTATCTCCGGCTACAGACTCTGTTTTGACGAGTTCAAAACAGCTGAACCCAAATTTCACAAGACTCTGGCGCTACTGAAGAAGGCGGGTATCGAGGAAGCTTTGAGCACAGACACATTGATATATCCCATGCTAGTGAAATAATTCTACAGGAAGGTGTGTTTAAAAACGACACCATCACTACGAGAGTAAGGGAAGTAGAAATCAGACTGAAGGCCGAAGACATCAACCTCGCCCTAGGTCTCAAGAATGAAGGGTATCCAGTCATAGATAGCATAGACTTCCAAGAGGGACTTAAAAGAATGCATCACAAGAAACTCCCTTCTGTGAAAGGATACAAGAAGAAGGAGTTTCCACAGAGGTTTGAATTTCTAGCTGATATTGTTGGGAAATGTATATGCTGCAAGAGCTCAGGTCATGACTCTATGAATGAAGTATAACTCAAGCTCATGACTGCCATGTGTTATGGAATACAACTCAACTATGGAGCCCTATTGCTTGAATGGATTGGAAAGTGGATTACCAATTAAAAGAAGTCAAAAAGCCCTCAAAAGATGTTATACAGGAAATTCATTAGTATCATTCTACAGTCTGCTCTGGTGAAAAAATTGGGGACGAAGAAGGAGAAGCTATCAACCCAAACAGACGAATGACCCAGAAACTGTTTGAAAATTGGAAGAGGAACCCAGCTGAGTATGTTCGCATGATGAACGAGTCTAGTGGAAGGACTGGTGATCTGAAGGACTCAGGCCTTCCAAGAAATATGTCTGTTGTCAAGGAAATTGAAGAAGAAGAAGAAGAAACAAACAAAGAAAAGCCCTTTGTCCTTGTTAAGAAAAAACAAGGGCAAGAGGAATCTAAAGGCAAGGATGGAAGAAGAACCCCTAGGATCCACAACTGATAAACCAGTAGAGTCCTCTTATATTGAGACTCTAAGGATTCTGAGAAAGAAACAATAGCAGGCTGAGGCTGAAGAGGATAGAGCCACCATATCTCAGCTGCTGAAGAAGAATAAAATCAGCCACAAACCCAAAAAGCCATCCATTTCCTCAATCGTAGAGTCTCTACTGACCGTAGAGACTAGACCAAACATATTAAGAAAGGAAGTAGCTGCATCAAGTATTTTGGCTGATCAATAGGACAAAACTGAAGTTCAAGAAAGTCCTGAGGCTGTGGCTCAGCCTAGAAAATCAAGAAGAAAGCTGGTCAAGAAATACATCCTTGAAAATGAAAAAGTGCTCAAGAAGGAAGACAAGAGTATGGTTGCCAGAAAGGAATTGTCCAAAGCAAGCCAAGAGGACAATGCTCCAGCTGAGGGGGAGATCCTTGAAGTTCTCATGATAAAAAATACACCAGCTGAGGGGGAGATGCCTGAAGCTCTAGAAAATGCTCCAGCTGAGGGGGAGTTTTTGAGCTTACAAGAAAATGATCAAGTTGATGGGGAGCCTCATGATATCTCCATGGCAGAAGAAGAGGTCCCTGCCAGTAATGAAGAAGAACTAGGGCAAGAACATCAAGAGGCCATTGAGATAATGGATTCCTCCAACGAGAATAGAGAAGGGGAAGAAGATGATGATGACCTTGAGATCACTGGTGTGGGCAAAGATGGGTATAGAAGATATATCTACATTCAGATGTTCTCTTACCTACCCATGATGCCATATCATTAAGCCCAAATCTTAAACTCTTGGAACCATATGTTCTGGAGCTTCAAAGAGTATCCGGCCATCTCAGTACTAGCCAATGGATTCCCAGGAAGATTCAACTTTGCCAAGAAGTTACTCATAAACAACTCTTCCTCAAAGTGTGAGCCTGAGGTACTGTCTATCCCAACCCTCTTCAGAGTAAATCACTTGCCATCATCCTCATTTAGCAAATTTTATGAATTCTCGCGATGGTTGGAAGTGATACTTCATCCACTAAATTAATTTCCAGTTGCAGAATCCCAAAATTCTGTAACTGAGGAACCAAATGCAGTCAACTTCATAATGCTCCCACAAACTATCAAGTCTACGATCACGGACTCTAGCCTCATTGCAGAGTCTCCACCTCAAATCGTAGAGTCACCAAACTCAAACATCCTGACCCAGGCCCCCCCATCAGACCTTTCATCCTCCTCATCAAATGAATATTTTAGCCTTGATCTTGCTCTCTACTCCCTGCAAGATCAATCCCAGAAAACATCCCCTCCTTTCAAAAATCATCAACCCAGTGATCCACTCACAAATCTGCCCACGAAAGATGACTTGAAGGAAGTATCCAAGAACATGCTCAAGAACATAGATGAAAGCCTGGAAGCTCACTCAGACCTCATTCATCTCCGGCTGAATCAAATGATCACTACTGCAAATAATCTCCCCGGCACTCTGAACACTGAGCTTACAAAGAAGCTGAGGGAAATTATCAAAGAAAATCTTCAAAGCATGAAGGACAGAGATGAGATTCACTTCCAGATAGCCACCAAACAAAGAGAGGTTGTTCTTGAAATGCAGAAATCTTAAGAAGCCCAAAATAACCTTATGCTAGATAACATCATCAACCTGAAAGCTTCAGTCAAAGAATTTCAGAAAGCTTATGTAAATCAGGAACAACAAACTAACATTGTTTTAACTGCCCTCCGAAACAAAGAAGCTAGATCTGAAGTCATGATCAAGGAAAGTCGAGAGTACATTGCTCAAACACAAAGCCAACTCAACGAGCTTGTCCAAGGAATAAATTGACTTTCTGCAAACATTCGAACCCTTGATGCTGACATAAAGGGGGAGAATAAAGGAAAAGGAGTTCAAGGAGGCCAGGGAGGCCAGGGCAGAGGCAGAGGAGTTCAAGGAAGCCAAGAAAGGGGTAGATGACAATTTCATACTCAAGTGTCTAGAAGCCCTCCTACAACACAACTCCACCAATAGACTCCACGATCAAACAATCAAACTCAACGATCTGATCAGCAGGAAGTCTTGATGGCTCAGCCAATAAGGAGTCAAGGACCAGCTACCAGCTCATAAAATGTGACCACCACATGCCTAAGAATACCAATTAAAGATCCTGCATTCATGAATAGGCATGATCACAACCCAAGGATTAGCCCAAGTGAGCTGGAAGAGATAGCTAGAAAGGATGAAGCAAGCAGGAAAAGAAGGGCTGAGGAGTATGTCAATCCTCCACGCAAAAGACCAAAGAAATAAAGATAAGTAAAAGTTTAAATTCTTATTGATGTAAAGATAAATTGTAATACTCTTCAATCATCAATAAATTCATGCTTATTCTCTAGAAATTGTAGCTGCTCACTGAAATACTAATTCATGTTTAAATTTCCTGCAAATGCATCTAGACACTAATAATCATGACTACAAATCTCCTTGGTTATGTCAACATCAAATAGGAGGAGATTGTTGGGAGAATGCATATTATGATTTGATGTTTTAAATGTATATGCTCATGATTATTTGTAAAGTCATTTAAGGAATATATGTACAAAGACTTAGTGATAGATCAAATCTGTTAGGTTGATCTAAGCTCTTAACGTGGATCATTCTGAAAATGAATGTATAGATAGAAAGATCAAAGCTATTAGGTTGATCTTGAGATGTAATAGATAGGCTTTGAAGAATTCATAGTGTATAAATCTGATCAACATTGCAGAAGTCAAGGCAAAAATGTAGAGCTTCCAAGATCGTAGTGTGCCTGCCTTGAAGGGCCTCTTCAGAAATTGTAGAGTGATCCCAATGTTTGCCGAGCCAACTCAGAGATCGTAGTGTGCTCTCAGAAATGTAGAGTTTACAACTCAAGCAAACAAAGATCGTAGTGTGCAAATAGTTAATAGAAATCGTAGTGCTCTCGGCTGATAGCATCAAACCAAGCACTAAGGCGACAAGTCACCAAGATCTGAATCGTAGAGTACCATGATCTGAATCGTAGAGTACTACAATCTGAATCGTAGAGTATCATCTGTCTTGTGTCAGAAACATCAAGCCTCACGATTTATGTGGAGACAGACTCCAACATATGAGGAATGGATTCTAAACGTTGCAATACTCACCAGTTCCAAAGTCATAAGAAATATCATTAGTATGCAACAAATAAGCGTATTGAAGAAGCTAAGGGAAGTACCATTGGTAAGGGGGAAAACACCTTTTCAGATGTTAGGTGAGAAAGCAGTCTGCTATGTTAGTGGGCCAGAATGCAATTCAGAAGATGTGCAGAAAAGTCTCCATCAAAGAAGAGAAAGGTCAAATGCATTTAATGCTTCAACGGATGGATCCAACAGATAGTTTTCAAGATCACATATATGAAAATCAAGCAGATGAGAGAGAAAAGAAAGCATTGAACAAAAATGTGAAGAACTCTCAAAGCTCAACTCTACGATTTGAGAAATAGAAAAGCTTGCTCAGCTACTCAGTTCTTTCGAACAAGTGCTTAAAACAACAACTGAGTAGCAACCACTAAGAACTCAACATCTATCAATCAACTGAAGAAAAGTACCAAGTCTACTGGACTTGAAGAGTACTAAGTGAACTGTAAGAGAGCCAAGTCTGCTGGACTTGAAGAGTTCAAGAGTGAACTAAGAAGTTCCTAGACTGCTGGTATAGAAGGAATCTGTGTGATTCAAAAGTTGTAAAAGACATCCTTAGTGGATTTCCTACTCGAGGAGTAGAAGAGTGGACTATGAGCTTTAAGTGCTCTGAACCACTTAAATCGATTGTGTCTTTCACTTTCATATGATAACTGCTATAACTGCCTCACTCTCATAACTCCACTACTTCGTAAAGGAGATTAAAACAAACAATAATTCCGCTAAGGTTTAATCATCATCAACGAACAAGTTTAAAACGAAAAGATTTTTTAATATTCAACCCCCCCTTCTAGATAACTATTGTGCCAACTAGGAACTAACAACATTTTTTGGCTAAATGCTTATGAAAGATACCATTGCAACTTGAGAAATCTTATTTGAGCATCATTCGAAGTGAAAATTAGGCACTCACATAAGTTTGGGGGAAATCTTGGGGTATTTTAAAAAATTAATAATATTGGAACCTTCCAGAGTTGAATATTTGAAGCATGTGGTGGGTCAAGATGTTGCGTAAAACAAACTCCCCATAAACACAAGCATGAGATGGAGCGTAAAACACACTCGTTCAATGAAAAGTGGAAAATGAGATGGAGCGTAAAATGCACTCGTTCAATGAAAAGTGGAAAGTGAGATGGAGCGTAAAATACACTCACTAAATAGAGAAAATAAAATATGTATGTTTGAAATACTTGGGAAGGGTTCATATGTGCTTAAAAGTTTGAATATCTGATTGATCCTCAACGAAAAAAAACATTTTGTGCTTTTTCTATTTTAGCGGTGATTGATGTGATAAGAAGTTTTAAGAGTTTTTTTGAAAATCTTTTATGAGTGTTGGTTGCTCTTAGATAAATCATAACTAGTTAGAACATATGGATGCACACACGCACTTAAAGGACCATAAGTAGATGTAAAGCTAATAAAAGTTGTTGAAATTTTAGACATGACATTGTTTTGAAATTTTCTGCGGGTTATCATTTGTTGTAACCTTTGAGGCCATTGTGCGAATTCATATTGATTCATTATTTGGGTGGATCATTGCTAGAGGATGAATTTTTCTAAATTGTGTTTTTATTTGTGGACAAGCAAATGTTTAAGTTTTGGGGTATTTGATGATTGAGTTTTATACACATGAATTGAGTACGTTTGAGCTTAATATTCTGGATGTTTTTAAGTGTTTGTGTCTATTCATGCATGTTTTACGTTATTTTGTAGGAATTGGGACAAAAGTTACTTGGATCGACGTTTGAGATAGCTAGATTCGCATTTTCGGCTTGCCATTTACATAATAGACACTTCAGGGCCAATTTCAACATTTCTCCAGACCTTATTTCGCAAACCTTATGGAAAGAAAGTTGTAGATTTATGTCTCCTCTTTTCAGAACATTTTGAATCAACAAAATCGAAGTTTGGACGAAGAAGTTATGGCTATTTTCCAAAAAGACGCCAGAGTAGAAAATTTCCAGAAAAGAGGCCAGAGCAGGGGCGCCCATTCCTTACCTATTTTCAGTGCTGGGGCGCTAGGGAGTAGAATCCCAGTGCCATGAACAATGCTGGGGCGCTGGGCTCAGGCTTGATCAAGCATGAACGCGTTTTAGGGCGAATTTTGATACTTTTTTTACTCCAAATTGGTCTGAGTTTGCTTCTAAGGTAAAAATTGGACTTATAGCCTATAATAACATGTTGTGTGGCATATAATAAGGGAGATTAGATAGGTTATATTAGATAAAACACTCCATTAGTTTATATCATAAACCTTAGTTTATGTTGGATTATTGGAGATTGAAGCAACTTGGGGATCATTGAAGATCAAGAGCAGTAGCAAGAGGGGAACATCAGATTTGTAGACAACAGATTTCATTCTTTCCTCTACTTCTATTTTTATCATTTAATGTTTATTCAGTTGTGGATTCTTGACTTTAATTCAATGATTATGAACTAAATTTCTTGTTTAAGGTTGCAACGGATCTTATTGCATAGCTTATTTTAGTATGCTTCTCTGTTAATTACTGTAATCTATTCTATGGATTGTCTATTATGATTGCGTATAATTTTTTAATTATCTAGCTAACAATTATTGTGATAATCTATATGAATTCAGGAGATGAAATATAGATTTAGATCTGATCATAATAGCATGTGATTGTGTTTTCTGCTTGGAATTCATGATTTGTGTTTAGGATAGGGATATACCTTTACGTCGCATGTAATCTTATAGAGAACATGTGTTTTAAATCATTTTTAATTGTAATTCACATAGGAATATAGTGAATTAGTTAATTAGGGTGTTTGATTCAATTCTATCAACTGTGGATTTGGATTAATATGTTTGTGATGCATCAGAAGGTGGTTATAAATACTAATAAGTTCATGATTAAAAATCTAGAATAGTGAGCGTAATTAATAAGAAGTGTTTTAATATAAGTGAAACAATAAGTAAAGTTGTGATCTTAAATCTCCATAATCTTATTTTTAACTAGTGATAATTATAATAAGTTTAATTAAATAATTTAATTCAAAACCCTAAATTGATTGTTTAAATAAAATTAGTTTAGTTAAGAACTAATAGTTGGTTATTCTTATTAAATAATTCCTCGTTGGAATGATACTTTTCTTATCACTTTATTTTTGGGATTCGGCATAGAAACGCAGCGGAAATAAACCAATTAAAGGCAATTCCGAAACCCTAAAACAGGATCCATGCGAAAAATTCAATTAATTCAGAGGTTAGAAATTATACCGATTGTTAAAGCTAGAATCGATGTGGTAGAATCTCCAACGCAATTCAAATGGACTGCGTCTCTACGGTATCCACACGAACGCTTCACACGAATCGTCCTACGATCTGCAGAAGAAGGAAACGCGGTACTAGCCACCAAGGATGCGGATTTTCTAAAACTGTTTTCTCTCTAGTCTCTCTCTAAGAGTGGCTAGGGTTTTGGTTAATGAATAATACCTAAAAATGGCAGCTACATATCATATATATAGCGATTAAAAGGAATTATTCAAAACCTAATTTAATAAAATCCGAATTTATATATATATCTTAATTAAGTCTTACTTAAATAATATACCTATATATAAATTATCCTATTAATTTAAATTCATAATTTAAATACTATCAATCATATTGACATATTTAAATCTTTATAATTTAAATTAATGCCCTTTTAATTTCGTTCTATGTGTGTGACCCTATAGGTTATTATTACGTTGGCAATAATTTTAAAATCATATTATAAAATTATAAACAGTGAGTGGCATCTAGTAATGCATCACTGCTACCCAAGTAATAATAAGATCGATGATTCGATGCAACCTTTTAGTGACCAATGTTTCAATGTAATTTAATCTTTTTAACCTTAATATCCTAGATTAAACTCGAGTCATGGAATGTGTCATACTATTCATAATTTAATCTGAGTTTTTCTTGATCAATGAGTAGACTATATGAAACAAATCACTATTTGAGCATGGCCATGCATTTCATAGTCCTACTCAATCAAGAGGCCTATGGATATCACCCCTAATATATAGGAGGGTTAAATTCCATCTAGATCACTCATATTCCTCACACGATTCATGATGTACCCAATAATCACCTTTATAGTCCACCCTATTAAAGGTGACATTTGATGATATCAAAGTACATAAATTCCCGTGAAGAAATATAGTGATTTCAGGTCGGAGGACCATTACATCATTGTCACTATGAGAATTGCTAATGACACTTCGCATAATGCTCCACATAGAATTCTCATGGTAGGTCTGTCCAGACATCGTTTCTCAACATGTACCTATGCATTGACTTAATATCTCATATATTTATGACCAATGAGATTTGGTCATCAGTCAATCCACATACTAGTCTTAATGCATTATTATTGTCCCATCAACAATGATACTCGACTAGGGACATTTAAGAACAATGATACTAATTGTAAATATATAATCTCATGTTCAAGTCACATACTTGAAATTATATAATTTGTATCAATATTCTAAGGATTTTTATAATGTTAATATTTATATAACGCAGTAAATAAAACCATAATAAAATCATTAATTTATTGAATCAAATAAAATATCAAAACGTTAAGCAATTATATCAAATAATTGGCCTCTAGGGCATAAACTCTAACATTTATTACTTGTTGACCACGTATACTTGCGTGTTGTGCGTATTTAAATGTGAAGTTAATGAAAGTTGTTAAAATTTTAGAAATGACATTGTTTTGAAATTTTTTCCGGGTTATCATTTGTTGTAACCTTTGAGGCCATTCTGCGAATTCATATTGATTCATTGTTTGGGTGGATCGTTGCTAGAGGATGAATTTTTCTAAATTGTGTTTTTTCTTGAGGATAAGCAAATGTTTAAGTTTGGGGGTATTTGATGAGTGAGTTTTATACACATGAACTGAGTGCGTTTGAGCTTAATTTTTTGGATGTTTTTAAGTGTTTGTGTCTATTCATGCATGTTTTACGTTGTTTTATAGGAATTTGGACAAAAGTTACTTGGATCGACGTTTGAGGTTGCTAGATTCGCAATTTCGGCTTGCCATTTACACATTAGCCACTTCAGGGCCAATTTCAACTATTCTCCGGACCTTATCTCGAAAAACGTAAAGAACAAAATTTGTAGATCTACGTCTCGTCTTTCTAGAACATTTTGAATCATCAAAATCAGAGTTCAGACGAATAAGTTATGACCATGTTCCCAAAGGAGTTCAAAGTAAAAAATTTCTGGAAAAGAGGCAAGCTTAGGTGAGGGTGCCATTTCTTGCCTATTTCAAAGACTTAAGGTGCTAAGGGTAGAATCCGGTCTTAGTGAGTAGCGTTAGGGCCTTGGGGCTCAAGCTTGATCAAGCTTGGACGCATTTTAGGGCGAATTTTGATACTTTTTTTACTCCAAATTGGATTGGGTTTGCTCCTAAGCTAAAAATTGGACTTGTAGCCAATAAATACATGTTGTGAGGCATAGAATAAGGGAGATTAGTAGATTAGATTAGATAAAACACTCCATTAGATTATATCATAAACCCTAATTTATATTGGATTGTTGGAGATTGAAGTAACTTGGGGATCATTGAAGATCAAGAGCTGTAGCAAGAGGGGAGCATCAGATTTGCAGACAACATATTTCATTCTTTCCTCTACTTCTATTTTTATCTTTTAATGTTTATTCAATTGTGGATTCTTGACTTTAATTCAATGATTATGAACTAAATTTCTTGTTTAAGGGTGCAACGGATCTTATTTCATAGCTTATTTTAGTATGCTTCTCTATTAATTACTGTAATTTATTCTATGGATTGTCTATTATGATTGCGTATAATTGTTTAATTGTCAAGCTAACAATTACTGTGATAATATATATGAATTCATAAGATGAAATATAGATTTAGATCTGATCATAATAGCATGTGATTGTGTTTAGGATAGGGATATACCTTCAGCATATATCAGGATAATCGATAGGGAACATAATTCACTAGGAATTAGTGAATTAGTTTTTAATTTTGATTCACTATAGGAATATGGATTTGGAATTAGTTAATTGATGCATGAAGGTGGTTATAAATACTAATAATTCGATTAACAATCAAGAAATTTGGCGGATTAATAAGAATGTTTTAATATAATGAATCAATAAGTGAAGTTGTGATCTTAAATCTCCATAATAATTTTAACTGATTAATTAGAATTAGTTTAATTAAATAATTTAATTCAAAACCTGTTTAAATAAAATTAGTTTAGTTAAGAACTAATAGTTGGTGATCTTATTAAATAATTCTCCATTGGGAACGATACTTTTCTTATCACAACATACCACGGTATACTTGCGTGATTTAAATTTTACCCAACAAGTATACGCTACAACACGCAAGTATACGTGGTCAACAAGTAATAAAGTGATAAGAAAAGTATCGTTCCCACGATGAATTATTTAATAAGAATCACCAACTATTAGTTCTTAACCAAACTAATTTTATTTAAACAATCAATTTAGGGTTTTGAATTAAATTATTTAATTAAACTTATTCTAATTACCACTAGTTAAAAATCAGATTATGGAGATTTAAGATCACAACTTCACTTATAGCTTCACTTATATTAAAACACTTCTTATTAATTACGCTCATTATTCTAGATTATTAATCAGGAACTTATTAGTATTTATACCCACCTTCCGATGCATCACAAACATATTAATTCAAATCCACAGTTGATAGAATTGAATCAAACACCCAAAATAACTATTTCACTATATTCCTATGTGAATTACAATTAAAAAAGATTTAAAGCACATGTTCCCTATCAGATTACATGCGGCGTAAAGGTATATCCCTATCCTAAACACAAATCATGAATTCTAAAACCATGTAGAAAACACAATCACATGCTATTATGATCATATCTAAATCTATATTTCATCTCTCGAATTCATATAGATTATCACAGTAATTGTTAGCTAGACAATTAAATAATTATACGCAATCATAATAGACAATCCATAGAATAGATTACAGTAATTAACAGAGAAGCATACTAAAATAAGATATGCAATAAGATCCATTGCAACCTTAAACAAAACATTTAGTTCATAATCATTGAATTAAAGTCAAGAATCCACAACTGAATAAACATTAAAAGATAAAAATAGAAGTAGAGGAAAGAATGAAATCTGTTGTCTGCAAATCTGATGCTCCCCTCGTGCTACTGCTCTTGATCTTCAGTGATCCCCAAGTTGCTTCAATCTCCAACATTCCAATATAAACTAGGGTTTATGATATAATCTAATTGAGTGTTTTTATCTAATCTAATCTATCTAATCTCTTCTTATTCTATGCTTCCCATCATTTTTTTATAGGTTACAAGTCCAATTTTTAGCTTAGGAGGAAACCCAATCCAATTTGGAGTCAAAAAAGAGTCAAAATTCTCCCCAAAACGCGTCCAAGCTTGATCAAGCCCTACACCAGCGCCCCAGCGTCCAAGCTTCTCGTTTTATTTGCATTTTTAGGTGGCATGTTTATAGTAGTTTGTGGAAATTAGGTTATGAGTATGTTTTAGTTTGTTAAAGTTGAAGTTAACTTTTAAGTAAAGTGTTGCATTTAGTATATCACACGATTCCAGCTGTTAAATAGTTTAAGTATATTCGGGGGCAATGATGAAACTGAAATTGCATAAACAAGTCTAGTAAGGATTGTTAAGCCTGTGATGGGATTTTTTGACATGATTTAAATCTTTATCTGTTTGAAACTGATATTATCATGATAACACATGTTTAGAAACGACCTTGTGGCTGAGTACGTCTAAATGGATATATAATGGATTTCTAAAGGATAAATGTTAGTTGAATGAAAGAATAGCAAGAATAGGTAGTGATGGCTAAAAGTAGACATGAATTTAAGTTTGGGGGGGATAATATTTGGGGTATATAAGCTTTAAAAAAAATAGAATAAACACCATTGCTAGTCTTGTTTCCTGGCCTTTGTTACTTGAGTAAGTAAGCCCGAGGGAGTGTCTCTACACCTAGCACCCTAAGGTCTTATATGGTCTAGGAGTCGTTGGTAGAAAGCTCGCTAAGGGGTAGCACTGTTAACCTAATGGAATGAGACATTGCACAGTCATGGGAAATAAAAAAAAATAATGAATAAAACGGGAAAAAGTGCAAAAAACCCTCGTTAGAAAATAAAATAAAAATAAAGTATAAGTATTCCATCTTGACCCCTGGATTTTGATAAGTGTGTGATTTTAGCCGGATCTAGTTTGTTTTTGGAGTTCTCGAGTTTATACTGTATGATGCCTTCCAAGAAATCTATTATATTGCTTATTTTGCTTTTCATCAGTTAGCATGGTTGTTAAGCACACACACACGATATCAGTAATAAGAGGTTTAGATTTGATGATTGTTGGGAGATTATTGATCTGCCCTGATATGATGTACTAGCATGTTATTGTGATTTTTCTGAGACCTGATGCGTATACTTTGTTCTATTTGACTGTTGGAATTATAAACATGTAGATAGTTATATTTGTATTTGCATGGTATATTTAGTTTTTCTTTATTGCAATGTGTTTTGTTTCTTGAGGACAAACAATAATTTATGTTTGGGGGTATTTGATGAATAGTTAATATACTCATGAATTGGATACATTCAGGCTTAAATTATTGTTGTTCTCAAGTCTTTTAGAAGAGTTTTTACTATGTTTTGTGTTTATTTTACAGATTAAGGCAGAGTAGGGACAAATTGGGGATTTTAGCATACGAATGGAAAAACCGTAAATTCTTTGAACTACAAATGTGCTGTATGCTTACTCTCAAAGATTAATCTCAAATAATCGGGAACTTTGAAGGCTAGGTTTTGTTGACCGAGGCACGTGTATGAGGGAAGTTGACTTGGATTAGGATTAGGGCAAGATGGAAAAAGAGTATTTAAAGAACAATTAGCTGAAAATTGAAGGAGACTAATCAATCATAACTGAAGACTAATCAGGAATCAATAGAGATTTGTGGAGAAAAATTACGCTTGAAGATTGAAGCTGGAAGATTTCTTTTAGAGTTTCTTCTTCTTCTTTATTTTTAATTGTGTAATTCTTTCAAGATGATTTTCATGAGATTGTTGGTTTTATTTTTCGTTATGAACTAATTCTTTTATTAAGACTACAAATTGAACCTTTTATGTCTATGAATTAATTATTCAATTTATTCCAATTATTTATGTCCAGGTGAATTGTTTATCATGTTTGTGATTATTGATTAATTATTTGGCCAATAATTATTGTGTTATTCTAGAAGGATTCAGAAGATGAAATCTAGGGTTGGAACTAGACATGATGACATGTATGCTTAGTTATTTGCATGAGATGAATAAATAGGGTTGTGAATTGAATAGGAATATATTTTCACTGCATGTAACAAATTAGGAATTGGATCTTAACGGGTTTGATTTAATTATTTTGAATAAGAATATCGTAGGATTAATTGAATTGAATAGAAGTTATTTGTTCACTTGGGAAAGGGCTTTTAACAACTAGAATTCTTGTTAACAATCCAGGTGACGTAATAATTGGGTTAATTGGATAATTGGTTTGTAGTCCATAATTGGGGATATTGTAATCTTAACCTTTATTTATTTGAATTAATTTTAAGAGTAATCTAGTTTTAATTGATTAATTTAGTTTTCTTAATTAGGAAAAATCATAAAATGCAGTTGTTTAAATAAAATTGAATTGGTACAGTGCTAGTAGTTGGAGTTTATTGATTGGAATTCCATGTGGGTTTGACACTATATTTTACCACTTTATTACTTGATGACTGTGTATACTTGCACAGATAATTGATTGTGAAATCAATCAACAAGTTTTTGGCGCCGTTGCCAAGGAATTCTTTATTAATATTAATTCCATATTAGTTATAATCAATTCGGTCTTAATTTAAACGTTAGTTACCGAAGAGTGCATCGTAATTATCCAGAATAAATTACCAACGAAGTTAAAAGATCCAGGTAGTTTTACTATTCCATGCGAGATTGGTAATTAGTTTTTGGGAAGAGCGTTGTGTGATTTGGGGGCCAGTATTAACCTGATGCCGCTATCCGTTTATAGCCAGTTTGGACTTAAGGCACCAAAACCGACGAATAACAGTTTTCAATTGGTGGACCGATCAGTTAAATATCCAAGAGGTATTGTGGAAGACATTTTAGTAAAAGTTGATAAATTTATCTTCCCGGCGGATTTTGTTATCTTGGATTATGAAGTAGACAGGGAAATTCCCATCATTCTCGGGTGACAATTCTTAGCCACGGGGAGAACTTTGATTGATGTACAAAAAGGTGAACTAACAATGAGAGTTGAAGACCAAAAGATAACCTTTAATGTATTCAAGTCAATGAGATTTCCGAAAAACGAAGGTGAATGTTTGTGAGTAGATATCATGGAAGAAATAGTGAATCACAAACTTAGCGGTAATTATTCTGACGATCCATTAGAATCTGTTTTGATCCATTAGAATCTATTTGGACCAAAGGACATCAGAGCAGATAATTTCCGAAAAAGAAGACAGCGCGGTGGCGGGCATTTCTTGCCTATTTTCAAATGGCTAAAGGCGCTTAGGGGAGTGTTCGAAGGCCAAGGTGAGCGTATTTGGGCACTTGGGCTCAGGCCTGGTCTAACTTGGACACATTTTGGGATGAATTTTGATACTTTTTAGACTCCAAATTGGATTGGGTTTCCTCCTAAGCTAGAAATTGGACTTGTAGCCTATAAATACATAATGGAAGGCATAAATAGAGGGGATGATTAGATAGATTAGATTAGAAAAAACACTCCAATAGATTAGAATATAAACCATAGTTTATATTAGATTGTTGGAGATTGAAGCAACTTTGAGATCATAGAAGATCAAGAGTAGGAACAAAAGGGGAGCATCAGATTTGCAGAAAATAGATTTCATTCTCTACTCTACTTCTATTCTTGTCTTTTAATGTTGATTCAAATGTGGATTCTAGATTTTAATTCAATGATTATGAGATAAATTTCTTATTTAAGATTGCAACGGATCTTATTGCATATCTTATTTTAGTATGCTTCTTTATTAATTACTGTGATCTATTCTATGGATTGTCTATTATGATTGCGTAAAATTGTTTAATTGTCTAGCTAACAATTACCATGATAATTTATATGAATTCGAGAGATGAACTATAGATTTAGATCTGATCATAATAGCATGTGATTGTAGACACTCAAAATTTTCTATACAAATGTCACTAACATTACAGGAGGACAGATTCGTCTTTCAAGAGGGAACCATGGAAGACAGTCCATTTTGGATACTACCGAAAGTTCATCATCAAACCCGGAACATACACCGGGAGTAACAAATCCGACCTCAGAGATAACCCCGAGACGTGCAGATATAATACCGGAACACACACCGGAGAAGACCAATTAATCTCAGAGATAACCCCGAGGTATACAGTCTCAGTCCCAACCATGGGAAACGCCACCAACCTTGGTGATAACCCTAAGGAAAGCAGTTTCAGCGATAACCCCGAAATTGCGTGTTTCAAATGCAACCAGCTTCAATCTCAGCGCTCATAACTAGATACTCTGTACCAACCCGGAGAAAACACCGGGAGGACAGGCACACCTCAGAGATGACACTGAGGACCTTCAACAATTGCAGCAGTCCAATCTCAGCGAAGCCTTGAGCAATGTCTGCTTTATCAGCCCAAACCGACGATAACACCGATGAGGGGCAACATCATCATCTCGCCAACTCGATGCCACATCACCTCGTCTCGACATTTCATACACACATCTCTACACAACGATGTCCCAGAAGAATCAAGGAAAACCAATCCCGAGTGATTATTGTGCGGGGTAACAGATAAAATTTGAAGCTTGAAGACCGGAGGGCATCGTCCCATCTTTAATAACTTCGTACAAACTCTAATCCCATGTCATTGTACAACTCTCGACAATGGTAGTCCGAAATAGGTCCTGTATACCTCAATCGGATGCCCGGATTGCACTTCTGAAAGTTCGAGCGGACATTATAGTGCCTGAGTGCACGTACTACGAGACGACCCAACCCGAGAAATCCGGGGCAACCCAGGTAGCCTCTGGTACACCTGCGGCCCACACCCTCTATAAATAGAGGGCTTAGGGTGGCCATTTTGCAAGAGAAAACGGCGAGGAAGCCCTGCCCAATTTGCTCTGTACTCATCCCATACGGAGTACTTTCTCATTTTAAACACATGTGAGCTCATATATAGCTACTTTTGTACCTACAAAAGCCAGTGTTTACCCACTTTAAAGATATAGAAGTCTTCTTTGGCAGCCCACTTAAAGCTTTCTCACACACTTTAAAGTCTTTCTCTTCATCTTTGCACACACCCTTCTTCACGTTGAGAGTCGTGTTGCGTGCGTTTACCTGGACTTTGGTTCGTGATTTTATTTCAGTTTGTATATACATATATATTATATATATTTATATATATGGACTAACATTATCAAGTTATGCCTCGATTGAGACTAGACTTCGGTCTGGATGGTTTATTTGCTTATATATATATATATATATATATATATATATATATATATGAATCGTGTGTTAACGTTGTTCGATAAGCCTGAACTTGACCGAGCGTTCTTGCTTTAATATATATATATATATATATATATATATATATATATATATGAATTGTGGTCGAATTCTATTCGATGAGCCTGGATTTTACATCCGGTGCGTTTATCGCTTATATATATATTGTCCCACCTGGAGTTTACTTCGTGGTGGTTGATCGCTTTTACAGCTTTCTTTACTTTTTGTCCCGCCTGGAGTTTCCTCCGTGGCGGTTGACCGTCTTTACAGCTTTTTTTACGTTTCGTCCCGCTTGGAGTTTCCTCCGTGGCGGTTGATAGTTTTTACAGCTTTATTTACATTTCTGATCCCCCATGGCGATGCTTCGTGGTTGGTGATCATGTCTGTATATATATATATATATTTACAACTTTTATATATATACCTACTTACAGCTTTCATACAAATTGCGGTATCATGTGCGCCTAGGAATCATGTGATCACAGATTCAATCTATTGGATCTAGATTCGGTTCCTGTGATGGACATTTTCAACTGTAAGCATCTTGTAAATTATTTTGCGATGTCTGAATTTCCTCAGATGGTTTTCATACCCACGAGGAAGTCGGCATTATTTTGTACATTATTTTCTTATAGATGTTTCGCATCTCGAAAAAATAAAATCAATCAAGCCAAGCACTTCATAAAATGGGAGTGTAAAAGGTCTCAATTACTATTGAGCATCAGGGTTTGAAAAACATCTTTTATAAAACATCACTGCCATATCTTACTAAAAAATGAATTTTTACATAAATTCAAACCCTGTGTATATAGGTGCAAACGAGGCCTCGCACTACTTCCAAATAACAGCAAATTGACCCACACACACACACACATTCAGATAATAGTTTCTTAAAAAGAGGAGGTCACCGTGGTAACACGGATGTTGGGGGGGTGCCTAACACCTTCCCTCCGCATAACCAAGTCCCAAGACCCTAATGAATCTCGGTTTCACCGACTCGTTTAATAGTGTCACATCACTGGGTCAATGTGTAAACCTTTTCTCGATTGTGTTGGTACAACCATTTAAAAAATCAACTGGCGACTCTTAACAGTCCATCGTCGACATTATACATGTCGGACCTTTTTCACTTGTTTTTTCAAACAAATCTCACCTAAAATGAGAACACCAAAGAACAAGTAACGAAAAGGGACATCTAAAAAATCCTGACGTCGACAGGTGGCGACTTTGCTGAGGACACCAGTAAGAGGACTTAAGCCGTTATTTCAATCTTTTCAAAACTGTTATCTGCTTGTGTGTGGATGTTGCATTTACATCTATGATGAATGTGTACGAATGCATTTACTTATTGCACTTAGTGCCTCGCACCATAACTGCTTGTGATATTTGTGCTTCGCACATGTCATCATTTTCATACGGTGAGACGCGATGTATGTGAATGTATGTTGTGTGATCCCTCCACCAAGAGGGTATCCGGTCAATGTTTGATTACTGGACTCATGGGAAGACTGATTCCGCGAGGCTCAGGAAAGGTACCACCCAAATTCGCTTCAGTTGAAAGACCGGATTAATTTCCAATTGAGTAAATTACGATGATTTGGGAACCTTCATGCCAAAAAGTCGCGAGAGTAACCTAAGATAGGTCAGCCTCTGATAAACCCAAAACGGAGGAAAGTCTCTTCATGCTCTCTCATTTCAATTACTTGTAAACACAATTACTTGTAATTACATTCCATATATATCTCCATGTAATGAGAAATATGAAGAAATGTGTACACATACATATTTTAATTAAAATGCTACAAACAGCTGACATCAGTTTTGCAGGATAAAATTCCTAAAATGGACACATCACATAGCATGTTATTATACACATTCCCTAAAGACTAAATTATGCAAGTCTTTCGCAGGGAACCAATTGGACCTACTACCCGGTCAAAATCCAAAAAGGCTACAGGCCTACAGTCAATCAAGTCGTCTTCTGACCAGACTGACCTTAATCCAGTGTCTCGCAAAAAATTCGACGAATTAAGCAAACAAATTACAGATTTGACTGTTCTACTCAAAGAACTACACTAGTCTACTCAGGGTCCAAAAATGCCCGTACATGTTGAATCCTCCACATAAGGGGGAACCCAGGTCATTACAATACCTGAACTGCAGTTGGATACAACCAACAAGACTCATGATGCTGCCCATCTCACGGGAGATCCAGACACCGGTGACATCAAAAAGAAAGTCCTTCAAATGGAAGAGACCCTTCGTGCTATCAAAGGAATTGGAACACACGAGAGTGTTTCATATGCTGATCTTTGCATTTTCCCTGGTGTTCATTATCCAGAAAAGTTTAAAACTCCTGACTTCGAAAAATATGATGGGTTAGGAAATCCTTATACACATTTAAAAGTGTTTATTGGAGAACTTGGATCTTATGCAGAGGACAAAAGCTCGTAATGCAATTGTTCCAAAAAGTCTAACCGGAGAAGCCGTTAAGTGGTACATAAGATTAGACAACTCAAAGATCCATAGTTGGGAAGAGCTAGCACATGCTTTCCTCACTCAATCTGACTTCGGGTCTCGAGATGGCTCTGATCGGTATCAAATTACCAAGATCAAGAAAGCGATCTAACGAGTCTTTTAGAGAGTATGCTCAAAGGTGGAGATGCCTGGCTGCCCAAGTTAGTACTTCCATGACAGAATCAGAGATGGTCATGACTTTCATAGACATACAAGAAGCTCCTATCTATGAAAGAGTTTTAGCCGGCATCAGCAAACCATTTTCTAAAATGGTCAAACATAGGGAGATGGTTGAGATGGGTTTGAAGTCTAGAAAGATTCAAGACTTAGTTGCCCTTAAAGCTATTGCTGATCACATCCAATCCAGAAATTATGGAAACAACCCTCGGAGGGTCCATAAAAAGAAAGAGGAAGATGTTTCCCTGATACTACAGGGTCAAAAAGGCAATCAGAACATGCATATTCAAAGGAGAAACTACACTCCCTTTCAAGCACAGTCTGCGAACCCTCCAATACCAAAATGTGGAGAAGTCAAATGCCCTCGAGTGTTCACACCCTTAGGGGACACCCTCGAGAACATTCTCAATCTTCTGACAACACAGAAGAAAATTACGCATCTTCTTCCACCAACCAGCCCTAATGGATGGGGTTTCAATGCTGCTCGGAAATACGCTTATCTTGCCGGGGCACCTAGACATGATACTCAGGATTGTTGGGCCTTGAAACACAAGATCCAAGACCTGATAGATAACGGTGAGATCGTGGTCACCAAACCAGATCAGCCTCACATTCAAGACAACCCTCTTCCTCAACACAAAGAAGAAGAAGTCAACATGATAAATTGGAGCAACGGACAGAATTCTAATTTCAACTGTGAATCCTCCCAAACCCTCAAAGACGGTGTTGACAAATTGGATTATGCCAAGTTCCAATTCACGATAGAAGAAAAGATGAAAGCTTTATATAAGCAAATTGAACAATTGGCAGAATTGGTGACTTATCAGCATCAAGTGACACGTCAATTAATCATCCAGGAGCATGCCAGTCTCCTACCTCTTGTCATGAATATTCCCTCGTCACTTTCAGAAAATGAAATGTTGGAAGACAAAGTGACAAAGAGAGCAAATGCCAAAGCCTGTCGGGATTTTGCCAACAAAAGGGAATTCACCTATTTAGGCCAACCTATGAAGGAAATCCTTCAGATGTTAATCAATGAAGGAAGGATCAGTTCCCTTCTACCTCCAATCAACCCCCGTTCAGGATGGTATAATTCTGATGGAGTATGTCAATATCACTCCCATTCTCGCGGTCACAGCACAGAAGAATGTTGGGGACTCTGCCACCTTATCCAAAATCTAATTGGCAGTGGTGTCCTGCACCTAGCGGACGATGATACTGTGTTACGTGCAAGTGAGAATGCAGGTCCTACTAAGTTGAAGAGTTTGGTAGCAGTCATATCCACTGAAATTGATGGGGCTAATAAATCACTCACAACGCCAATAATTCAACTCAGAGGAAGCAACAATCCTTTGAAACTGACCGCTCCCGAGCCAATCAACTTGTCGTGTAGAGCACAATATCCTATTGTTAGCTTGAACAAGGTTCCACGGAATTATGGAGAAGGTGAAGGATCCACCTCACATGCAACTGCTACAGTGTCGAAGGAAAATCCACTGTATCTTCCCCAATGGGTGATGACGCATACCATCAAATCAAAGGGGAAAATACCCATGGAGAAGATTGAGAAATTCCTCCACACTATGGGTCATAACGAAGCCAAGGTGATTTAAGCTTAAAAGAAGCTCCACAACAAATATCAATTTTGGACTTGGTCCTAACTTCCGAGGATCACCGGACGATCTTGTTGAAGGTTTTAGAAGAAGCCTATCTACCGACATCAGTTGATACAGAAAAATTTTAACACTTGGTTGATCACATTTTCAACAACAATGTGATATCCTTCACTGATGATGACATACCACCTGAAGGGACTGGTCATTGCAAGCCGTTGCACATTACGGTATTGTCCTCCGAATACATGCTGGCTGGAGTCTTGATAGATGAAGGCTCATCCCTAAATATTTGTCCATACGCTACCTTGGTGAAGATGAATATCAATCTCAACCGAATCCGGAGTAGCCATACTGTCATCAAAGCTTTTGATGGAGCCCGCCGGAATTCGGTCGGAGTAATTGAACTGCCAATCGAAATTGGTCCCCATACATTCTGTGTATCTTTCCATGTGCTCAAGATAGATTCGGGATACAACCTACTCTTGGGACGACCATGGATCCATATGGCAAGGGCAGTCCCCTCCACCCTTCATCAGCAACTAAAATATATTATCAACAATAGCCTAGTCACAATCAAAGCTGAACCAGAGTATCCTCAACACGGGGACATGCCATTCATCAATGCCAATGCAGATGTTGAACCAATCATTTTTCATGCCTTGGAAGTAAGCAATACCCAATACCATGCTATTGGAACGCCATTTCCCAAACCCAAGATTTCTGCCGAGGTAATGTAGGCTACACAAGAAATGATGTCATTAGGTCATAAGCTGGGACAAGGGCTGGGTAAAGATCGTCAGGGTATCAAGTACCCAATTCAATTAACCAAGCAAACTGGAACAGCTGGGCTAGGCTATTCTGCCAGTTTTAGTCATAGGAATCCTCATAAGCATCAGCAGATTCCTTCATCTTCAAGCACGCGACGTTTATCTTCGCCTTCTAACTCTGAGTTCGCAAAACCTCCTGTAAAGGTGCCAGCCAATGTAATGGCTATGTATTTCCCAAGTCGGCACCGGTGAAGGAGAAAGAAGTCTTTGTTCCAAATCCCGCAGTGGAAGAAGAGGAACGAAAAATCAAACAAGACGTCATCCGAATGATGGCAGGCATACGCATCATCGTTCATGATGAACATACCAATAGATACACCCCAGACGATGATTGCCCAGACGTAATGGCCATCATTCGGAACAAGGAGGATGATGATAATCCCTCCATCACTGCGGTCCACCCGGACTTTACCCTTGCCAATTGGAACAGCACTCCTTGCATTGGTCGTCAAGGGTAAAAGCGCAAGTAAACTCTTTACCATACTGTAGATATAATAATTGCTTACTTTTCTGTACAGTATTAGTAGTTTATTTTGTCGGTATATGCTAAAACTGTGTATGATCAAACGTTTTATATATACTAAGTGAAAGCATATTTTGTTTCAGGACCCTGAATTTAGATGTGCATGTACTTGCTGATACGGTGCCTCTTCTCCACAAGGATTGTACCTTTGATGTAGATATGAATTCAGCCTTGATGGAAATACAGGATGACATTAAGGTGCCTACAGAAATTCAAGAATGGGTCAAAGACAAACCTCAACCCAACCTTGATCAAACCACTTCTTTCAATCTCGGAACCTTAGAAAGTCCTAAGTTTATCTAGATTGGTTCAGACCTTACCCCAAACCAAAGGAATGACATGGTTACGCTATTAACCCAATTCCAGGATGTGTTTGCATGGTCTCATGAAGACATGGTGGGTTTGTCCACTGACATTGTCCTTCATCGCCTTCCCATTAAAGAGGGATTTAAGCCATTCAAGCAAAAGCTCAGGCGATTGAAACCTGAGTAGAGTTTAAAGGTGAAAGAAGAAATTGTGAAACAATTTTAAGCTGGCATCATCATGGTGTCCACATATCCTGAGTGGATATCCAACATTGTGCCCGTGCCTAAACCCGGAGGGAAGGTGCGAGTTTGCATGGATTACCGGGACTTGAACAAAACTTGCTTAAAAGATAGCTTTCCCATGCCATTTATCCACATTCTCATTGACAATACTGCTCAATACAACATGTACTATTTTGCTGATTGTTTTGCGGGGTACCATCAGATCATGATTGCTGAGGAAGATCATGAGAAAACTGCTTTCATCACGCCTTGGGGAACCTTTTGCTATAGACGGTTGTCATTCGGCCTCATCAATGCTGGAGCCACCTATCAACGAGCTATGATGGCTCTCTTCCATGACCTAATTCACAAAGAGATAGAGATCTACGTGGATGACATTATTGTCAAGTCCCGGAAGGAGGATGACCATCTAGACCATCTCAGAAAATTGTTCAATAGGTTACGTAAGTACAACTTGAAGTTGAATCCAGCTAAATGCGCCTTTGGCGTTAAATCAGGCAAGTTGCTAGGATTTCTAGTCAGCCACAAAGGGATTGAGATGGATCCTGCCAAAATCTAATCCATCACAGAAATGCCCATTCCTCATATAGAAAAGGAAATACGGGGATTTTTGGGAAGAATCAACTTCATTAGCAGGTTTATCTCTCAACTCACAGCAACCTCTGAGCCAATCTTCAAGCTGTTAAGGAAGAACTCCTCCATGAAATGGAATGGTGAGTATCAAAATGCCTTCCTCACAATCAAAAAACAGCTAGTTAAAGCTCCCGTGTTGGTACCACCCAGGGATGATGTTCCCCTGTTCATGTACCTGTCCATAAGTGACAACGCCATGGTCGTTCGCATCTTTGAGACGAGAAAAGGCGATAGAGGCCAAGAATGAGCTATCTATTACCTCAAACCAAAAGATTGAAAGCAGTGAACACAAGTACACTCTGATCGAAAAGACGTGTTGTGCTTTAGCATGGGCTTCCATGAGGTTACAACATTACCTCCATGGTCACACAACCCATCTCATATCCCGCGTGGATCCTCTCAAGTACGTGTTCAATAAACCCATGTTAAATTGCCAGCTGTCCAGATGGCAGTTGATCCTACAATAATTTGACATCGTATATGTGACTCAAAAGTCCATCCAAGGTCAAGGAATTGCAGATCAACTGGCCGCTGAACCTTCAGGGGATTTCAAACCCTTGGAAACATACTTCCCTGATGAAGGAGCCTTGACAGTCTATCCCACAGGGTTTTCATCTGTTGATTCACATGCCGGTGAAGTACAAATCGACGAAGGTCAGGCATCCCTGACGACATTTGTTGTTGGCAGTAAATCCAACAAAATCTTGACATGTCCCGACGATACCAACCAGGAAAGGTCAACGTCATCAAAGAGGATCAATGATGGAATATGTTATACACATCCTCAAAAAGACCAAGCTTTATCCCCATAGATCTATTACACATAAGAGGTACATCTTCAGGATCAAGTCATTATCAAGGATCCAGGAATTTGATGATAACCCCAACATCAACATCCTAACAGGTTCGGATTACACATCAAATCTGGTCATCATTGTCAATCCCCAGTTGAAGCAACAGGCAGCCAGCAATCATCCCAAGCATGTTGGGCTACAACCCTGTACACAGGCATCATACATTTGCATCATGTTGCTACACATAGTACCATGTTTGTCTTGTTGCATTTCAAGTGTCTAGGATTCTTTATCCTACCCATGCATTGTAATTCATAAGTATTATAAAGAGGGGCATCTGTAGACACTAGAAATTTTCTGTACACCTATCACTAACATTGTAGGAGGACAGATTCATCTTTTAAGAGGGAACCCTGGAAGACAGTCCATTTCGGATACTACCAAAAGTTCATCATCAAACCCGGAACACACACCGGGAGTAACAAATCTGACCTCGGAGATAACCCCGAGACGTGCAGATCCAATACCAGAACACACACCGGAGAAGACCGATTAATCTCAAAGATAACCCCGAGGTATCCAGTCTCACTCCCAACCATGGGAATAGCCACCAACCTTGGTGATAACCCCAAGGAAAGCAGTTTCGGCGATAACCCCGGAAATGTTTATTTCAAATGCAACTAGCTTCAATCTTGGTGCTCATAACGAGATACTCCGTACCAACCCGTAGATAACACCGGGAGGACAGGCACACCTCAGAGATGACACTGAGCACCTTCAACAATTGCAGCAGTCCAATCTCAGTGAAGCCCTAAGCATCGTTTGCTTTATCAGCCCAAACCGGCGATAACACCGATGAGGGGCAACATCGTCATCTTGCCAACTCGATGTCACGTCACGTCGTCTCAACATTTCATACACACATTTCTACACAATGATGTCCCACAAGAATCAAGGAAAACCAATCCCGAGTGACTATTGTGCGGGGTAACAGATAGAATTTGAAGATTGAAGACCTGAGGGCATCGTCCCATCTTCAATGACTTCTTACAAACTCTAATCTCATGCCATTGTACAACTCTCGACAATGGCGGTCTGAAATAGGTCCTGTATACCTCAATCGGATGCCCGAATTGCAATTCTGAAAGTTCGAGCAGACATTATAGTGCCCGAGTGCACGTACTACAAGACGACCCGACCCGAGAAACCCGGGGCAACCTGGGTAGCCTCTGGTACACCAATGGCCCACCCTCTATAACTAGAGGGCTTGGGGTTGCCATTTTACAAGAGAAAACGGTGAGGAAGCCATGCCTAATTTGCTCTGTACTCACCCCATACGGAGTACTTTCTCATTTTAAACACCTGTGAGCTCATATATAGCTACTTTTGTACCTACAAAAGCTAGTGTTTACCCACTTTAAAGATATAGAAGTGTTCTTTGGCAGCCCACTGTAAGCTTTCTCACACACTTTAAAGTCTTTCTCTTCATCTTTGCACACACCCTTCTTCACGTTGAGAGTCGTGTTGCGTGCGTCTGCCCGAACTTTGGTCCGTGGTTTTATTTCAGTTTTTATATACATATATATATATATATATATATATATATATATATATATTTATATATATGGACTAACATTATCGAGTTATGCCTCGATTGAGCCTAGACTTCGGTCTGGAGCGTTTATTTGCTTATATATATATATATATATATATACATACATATTGTCCCACCTGGAGTTTACTTCGTGGTGGTTGATCGCTTTTAGAGCTTTCTTTACTTTTTGTCCCGCCTGGAGTTTCCTCCGTGGCGGTTGGCCATCTTCTGACTTTATTTACATTTTTTCGTCACTTTGGAGTTTCCTCCGTGGCGGTTAATAGCTTTTATAACTTTATTTACATTTCTGATCCCCCTTGGAGGTGCTTCATGGTTGGTGATCATGTCTGTGTATATATATTTATAGCTTTTATATATATACCTGCTTACTGCTTTCATACAAATTATGGTACCATGTGCACCTAGGAATCATGTGATCACAGATTCAATCTATTGAATCTAGATTCGGTTCCCATGATGGACATTTTCAGCTGTAAGCAGCTTGTAAATTATTATGCGATGTCTGAATTTCCTCAGATGGTTTTCATACCCACGAGGAAGTCGGCCTTATTTTGTACATTATTTTCTTATAGATGCTTCGCATCTCGAAAAAAATAAAATCAATCAAGCCAAGCACTTAATAAAATGGGAGTGTAAAAGGTCTCAATTCCTATTGAGCATCAGGGTTTGAAAAACCTCTTTTATAAAATATCACTGCCATATCTTGCTAAAAAATAAATTTTTACATAAATTCAAACCATGTGTATATAGGTGCGAACGAGGCCTCACACTACTTTCAAATAACAGCACATTGACCCACACACACACATTCAGATAATAGTTTCTTGAAAAGAGGCGATCCAAGTGGTAACACGGATGTTGAAGTGCCTAACACCTTCCCTCCGCATAACCAAGTCCCGGACCCTAATGAATCTCGGTTTCACCAGGCGCTTAATGATGTCACATCATTGGGTCAATGTGCAAACCTTTTCTCGGTTGTGTTGAAACAACCATTTAAAAAACCAACTAGCGACTCTTAACAGTCCATCGTCGACATTATACATGTCGGACCTTTTTCACTTGTTTTTTCAAACAAATCTCACCTAAAATGAGAACACCAAAGAACAAGTAACGGAAAGGGATATCTAAAAAATCCCGACGTCGACAATGATTGTGTTTTCTGAATGGTGTTGGAATTCATGATTTGTGTTTAGGATAGGGATATACCTTTACGCCGCATGTAATCTGATAGGGAACATGTGCTTTAATTCCTTTTTAATTATAATTCACATAGGAATATAGTGAATTAGTTAATTAGGATGTTTGATTCAATTCTATCAAATGTGGATTTGGATTAATATGTTTGTGATGCATCGAAAGGTGGTTATAAATATTAATAAGTTCCTGATTAACAATCCAGAATAGTGAGCATAATTAATGAGAAGTATTTTAATATAAGTGAAACAATAAGTGAAGTTGTGATCTTAAATCTCTATAACCTGATTTTCAACTAGTGGTAATAGTAGTAGTTTAATTATATATTTTAATTCACAACATTAAATTGATTGTATAAATAAAATTAGTTTGGTTAAAAACTAGTACTTGGTGATTTTTATTAAATAATTCCTCGTGAGAACGATACTTTTCTTATCACTTTATTACTTGTTGACCGTGTATACTTGCACGTATTCATTGATTGTGAAATCTATCAACAAGTTTTTGGCGTCATTGCCGGGGAATTAATTTAATAATATTTGCCCATATTAATTTTTATCAAATTAGTTTTAATTTAAACATTTTTTTAATTTATTCTTGTCTTATTTAATTCTCTTTCTATTATTTTTCTTTCTTTTCAGGTACCATGGCAGAATTTAAATATCAATGGTCGTATACGAGAATGACTCAGCCAAGGGGATCTGAGATTGATGGACTCGCAACACTTTCTGCATTGTCAGCACAGATTGAGACACTTTCGAGGAGGTTAGACGCTTTTGCAGTACAACGTCGTCAAAGTGTGGCGGTTACTTGTGATTATTGTGCTAGAAATCATCCGAGTCATCAATGCACTACCAGTTTTGAGTCGGTACCGTATGGTGGTGATTACCTCAATAATTATGTCTATCCCAACAAATATTATTAGGATTGAGGGTATCACTCAGATTATTCATGGAGCCATACTCATCAAGATCAATTTTATGCTCCAAGTCCAACATACCCACCAGATTTCTCGTGTCCACCTCCACTACAACAGGAAGAACATTCAAATTTGGAGGAAATTATGTCCAAGTTCATAGCTTCAAGTGAGGAGAGGAGGATTAATCAAGATATATCGAGTCAAAATTTTGCGAACCAAATGGAACAACTAATCAATGCCTCGAACATTTGTCCTCAATACACTTGGCCCTATGACATAAATTCTGAGACTGATGGTGAGCCCGAACCAAATCTGCAATCGGATATGCCAAATGATATAGATGTTGAAAGAGATGAGAGACTTGGGGACCAAGAAAAGGAGATCGGTGAAGATCTAACTTTGAGTACCAACGAAGATGTGCCGATTTTGATAGTGTCCCATGTACCTTCTCCACCAAAGTTCAAGGATTTGGGCCATTTTTCAAGACCGTGTCCAATTGGTAGTCATGTCATAGGTAAGTTTATATGTGATATGAGAGCTAGGACAACTTTAGAGCCATGGTGGGATGAGAAAGGGAAGATAGAAGAAGACCCTGTTGTGTTTGACAAGCTTCCATGCCATAATTTGATCACAGATATAATGGGAAAAGCACCTAGTGGTTTGTCGTACTTAATAGGGATCCTATCTAAAAAGATCATGCTAAGTGACTTAGATTCAATGGCCATTATAATTGGGAACCTCCCAAAAAAGACATTGCTACTGATGGATGGAGGATTCCTCAATTTTCGTAGGGGAATTGGATAGAGAATTGAAAAAGTCAGGTTGAGACTATAAAACAAGCGCTTATTGGGAGGTAACCCAAGTTTAATTTTTAGTTTTAGTTTTTATTAGGTTTTATATTAGTAGCTTTGAATGTGCATTTATTTAGAATTTAATAAAATTGCTTCTATTGTGGGTTTACAGGTTATTCAAGTCAAATTCAAGTGTGGTGCCCAAGTTGTTCCATGTGCCTAGCCTATTCTCCAAAATTAGCGGACATTGAGGAAGATTGCTATATTTTCAGGGAAGTCATTTGCTTTACTTTTTCCTATTTCAGTCATTGCGGACAATGTATAGTTTAAGTTTGGGGGCATTTTAGTGTAGTGTTGCATATAGTTAGTTATCTGCATGGTAGTTCATTTTTTTATGTGTTAGCATTGTGTGTTTTTTTTAGGTTGCATATAATACATGGTAGTTAATTTCATATTCATATATGGGTTGCATTTGTATGTATTCATGTAGTAGAATTGCATTTTTTTTGTATGAATATGTGCGATCAGTTGGTGTGGTCTTAGCTCGGCCTATGATAAGATTGGTTTTGCATGCTAACTTGAACAATGTTGATAATTGATGATGAGTTCTAATTTTAATCATGATGATAATCTGAGCCTGTCTGAAACTTATGTAACCGATTAGCACTTAAAGTTTAACTATTTTAATCCACTTGGTTCAAGGGTTTCATAATTTGTTTCTGAGGGAAAATCTTGGTTAAAGTTTAAGGAAATTAGTGAACTGTCGGCAAAGGTTAGACTGACGTAAAAGCTTGAGTTTGGGGGAATTTATGGGGTATATATATACAAAATGAAAAAAAGAAAAAGAAAAAAAGAAATGATGAAAAGAAAAAAATAGAAAATCAAGAAAAAGAAAAAAAATGAATAAACAATGTGGCATGCTTGTCTAGTTTTGTGGCCTTTGTTACTTGAGTAAGTAAGCCCGAGGGGATTTTATTTACACCTAGTGCCCTAAGGTCTTAATGGTCTGGGAGTCGTTGGTCGAAAGCTCGTTAAGGTAGCATTGAAAAGCCTAAGGGAATAAGACATTGCATAGCCATGAGAAAAATAAAAAATGAATAAAACACGAGAAAGAGCAAATATGCCCTCATGGTTGAATAAAAATATCAATAAATCTTATATTTACCCTTAGACTTGGTAATTGCTTAGTTTTAACCGGAGTTGTCATGTTCACAAAAGTAATTGAATTGGAATTGAAATTTTCCTTCTAAGAAGTTTGTTATGTGATTTTCTTGATCCGTGGTTGGTTTGAATGGTTAACAAGCACACACGCACAACATGCGTGATGACAGGTTTGGATTGACTAACTGGTTAGAGTTATGGACTTGACTTAATTTGATATATTATTTGAGTATCATTGGTATCTTTAAAACCTGTTACTATATATCATACTGATTTATTACTGGGTTCGTAGGTATATTCAGAAGTAGATCATGCATATGCATTCATATAGTTGAGTTAGTTTGTTTATTTTTAGATCTTTTTGTGTTTTTGCTGGAGGACAAACAAAGGTTTAAGTTTGGGGTAATTGATGAGTGAGTTTTATACTCATAATTAAGTGCATTTGAGCTTAATCTTTTAGATGTTTTTAAGTGTTTGTGTCTAATCATGCATGTTTTATGTTGTTTTGTAGGAATTGGGACAAAAATTACTTGGATCGACGTTTGGGGTTGCTAGATTCGCATTTTTAGCTTGTCATTTACATAACAGCTACTTCATGGCCAATTTTATCATTGCTCCAGACCTTATTTCGAAACACTTAAAGAATAAAAGTTGTAGATCTACGTCTCCTCTTTCCGGAACATCTTGAATCATCGCAATTGGAGTTCGGAGGAAGTAGTTATGGCCATTTTCCCAAAGGGCGCCAGAGCAAAAAATTTACGAAAAAGAGGCCAGTGCTGGAGCGCCCATTCCTTTCCTATTTTCAGCGCCGTGGTGCTAGGGGGCAGTGTTCCAGTGCCGTGAGTAGTGTTGGGCGCTGGACTCGGGCCTGGTCAAGCGTGGACGCGTTTTGGAGAGAATATTATACTTTTTTTACTCTAAATTGGATTGGGTTTCCTCCTAAGCTTGAAATTGGACTTGTAGCCTATAAATACATGATGGGAGGCATAAAATAGAGGGGAGGATTAGATATATTAGATTAGAAAAAACACTCCAATAGATTTGAACATAAACCTTAGTTTATATTGGATTGTTGGAGATTGAAGCAACTTGGAGATCATTGAAGATCAAAAGCAGGAGCAAGAGGGGAGCATCAGATTTGCAGACAACAGATTTCATTCTCTACTCTACTTCTATTCTTGTATTTTAATGTTGATTCAAATGTGGATTCTAAATTTTAATTCAATGATTATGAGCTAAATTTCTTGTTTAAAATTGCAACGGATCTTATTGCATATCTTATTTTAGTATGCTTCTTTATTAATTACTGTGATCTATTCTATAGATTGTCTATTATGATTGCGTATAATTGTTTAATTGTCTAGATAACAATTATCATGATAATTTATATGAATTCGGGAGATGAACTATAGATTTAGATATGATCATAATAGCATGTGATTGTGTTTTCTGCATGGTGTTGGATTTCATGATTTGTGTTTAGGATAGGAATATACATTTACACCGCATGTAATCTGATAGGGAACTCGTGCTTTAAATCCTTTTTAATTGTAATTAACATAAGAATATAGTGAATTAGTTAATTAGGGTGTTTGATTCAATTCTATCAACTGTGGATTTGGATTAATATGTTTGTGTTGCATTGAAAGGTGGTTATAAATACTAATAAGTTCGTGATTAACAATCCAGAATAGTGAACATAATTAATGAGAAGTACTTTTATTTAAGTGAAACAATAAGTGAAGTTGTGATCTTAAATCTCCATAACCTGATTTTCAACTAGTGGTAGTAGTAGTAGTTTAATTATATATTTTAATTCACAACATTAAATCGATTGTTTAAATAAAATTAGTTTGGTTAAGAACTAGTACTTGGTGATTTATATTAGATAATTCATCGTGGGAATGATACTTTTCTTATCACTTTATTACTTGTTGACCGTATATACTTGCACATATTCATTGATTGTGAAATATATCAACAAGTTTTTATTGATTCAATTATTGTCACAGTATCATCTGCACAATATTTTCTATTATTATATCAATAATTGAGATAACAAATTTATTCAATTTATTATTTGTATTATTGACAATGTCTAGAAAGTTCTCTCGGGAAAAAGGGTTAGGTCATTTAATTATGCGCCAATAAGGAAAATTTTTTATCGGAAAGCTCCCTCTTTCATGGGAATTATCTGGTTGTCAATATTGTAAGTTATAATATTAATGATGGATAATTGTTAAAAGATTAAAAATGTGTTTATTAAAGATAAGTGATTTGTGGTAAATATTTATTCAATTTTTTTATATAAATAAAGTGGTTTTTCATGAGGCGTTTGTTGTAAGGAGAGATGTACTAATTTATGGACCGTCAGTTGTGGTTTTAATAGTAAATCAATTCGGACTGTCGATGGTGGTTTTAATAGTAAATCAATCTGGACCGTAGGTGGTTGTTTTAATAGTAAATCAATATGGATTGTCGGTGGTGGTTTTAATAGTAAATCAATCTGGACTGTAGGTGGTGTTTTAATAGTAAATTAATCTGGACCGTCGGTGGTGGTTTTAATAGTAAATCAATCTGGACCATTGGTTGTGGTTTTAATAATAAATCAATATGGATCGTCGGTTGTGGTTTTAATAATAAATCAATATGGACCGTCCGTTTTAATAGTAAATCAATCTGGACCGTCTATGAATTAGTTACTATTTAGTCCATTTTCCTATAAATAGAAGCATATTTCTTCTTTCATTCTCACCAATTCACTAAGACTCATAAGAGAAACTATAGAGAGAAAGAAGAAGAGTATTCTGCTACTTCACTATTGTAGTATCCAGTCTTCTACTTTGGTAAGGGGTATTATTTCTTTCGTATTCGTAAGGGATATTATTTTTCGTATTCATTCTTTAATCTGTGGGAATAACATGTCTACGCGGATTACTGCATGCATGGTGAATAACCCTTCGTACTCATTCTTTATTTGTGGAAAAGATTTGTCTACGCGAATTATCATATGACGGGTGAAAATCCATTTGCAGTTTCGTATATCACTACACCAAAAATGGCCTCTAGCGAAGGAAATTTTGTGAAGGAATTTATTCCTTCACATGAAGAGTTGTTTAGCAAAGGAACAGTTAAGAAAAAAAATAGTGACAATATAGTTATTAGCGAAAGAAACATCCTTCACAATTTATATTTTTTTCCTCACAAAGTTGGGGCGATAGAAAGATTTTTTGAGTCAATTTATGATGAAAATTTGCGAGGAAAAAATCTATTTAGTGAAGGAATTACTACTCACTATATATCATTATTCAGAAGTTTTTTGCGATGGATAAAATTAGTCGCTATCTTATTCTAAATAATTTTTTTTAATTGATTGTGGTGAATATAAATACCTTAAATTTTTTAGAATAGTAAATTTAATTTTAATAATACTTTTTAAGTAACTTACAATATCAACTATTTATTTTAATAAACTATAAAGTAAATAACTTTACAATATGTTATACTTTAAAATTTCTCCATAAAAGTTTATTTTTATGATCATAATTAAATAAAGTTAAAGTTAAATAAATATAAAATTAAATAATCCAAAAGTCTTTAAATTTTATTTAAGTATATAATATTAATCCAAAAAAGTCTTTTGGAGATTAATTTAAAGTAATTTTATTTTTTGGTATTGTATATAACATTCAGTTAAATAACAATTTGGGAGGGCTTTAATAAGAAAGACTTTTGGATTATTTAATTTTATTTTTAATTAGTTCAAACCATAAGAAAAAATCATGCAACTCAAGCAAAATTGAAACAACTCAAGCAAGCGACGCAGTAAAGTACTGTGTGCGTGACTAGCTCGTGAGAAAGGGAAGCAACTCAAGCAAGCGAGATATGGTCGAATCAAGCTAGCCAGATCAAGGGTTTCGCTCAATCCTTAGCCAAAATTGAAGATTCAACAAGATAGATGCTAGCTAGGTCTCTTCCTTGGCCATAGTTTAGGCGGGAGAAATAAACAATTAGCACCAAATTTTGTCACAATTAGTGAGATCGAGATTTGATTATGTGAATAATGTTTCGTATGAGTAAAGGGATTATCATTAATCCCAAAATTTTACCCCAAACTTCATCTTCGCATCTTCAAATCTGCAACTTCTGTCCCAATTGCAGAAGCCCTAACTTCGAAGACCCAAAAGACCCGTCAAATTGTTCGAAGGTATTTTTTCCAACAACTTTGTTCGTCCGTATTCCATTAGTTGCTATAATGATTCACATATATATATATATAGACAGTACATGTATGTATGTGTGTATTTGTTTATGTAAGAGACATTCTTTAATATGCACAAGTATTATGGTTCTGTTTGGTTTCTGAGAAATTGTTGGGAAGGACAATAAGTACATGAAAGAAAATGAAAAAAATGATAACCTTATATTTCCTGCTATTTTTACTTGAACTAATTGTCTCACAAATTTTTTGTGCCTTTTTTTATGCATAACCACTAAACAATACTCCCTCTGTCCAGGAAAAGAGTAACATTTTTCTGGACTAATGGAGTTTTAAATTTAGTGTCTGCGATTACTTCCCTCTCTCGTGTATTGTTGTCAAAGGAGTTATGTTTAGTTTTGTGTAGTTTTAGTCTTTACTTGTTGTGCCTCTGTTTTCTCAATGGCCCTTTGGAGTCGTATATATATTATCATCTTTGAATTATTTTTTGTTGTTGGAGTAATGATTGTGTTAACCAGTTCAACCAGGGTCGTGTAGAAACTTATCACGGGCTTGAGTTTTGTAGATATTTTTCCAAAATTAACTAATTTTACATAATTTTGTGCCTTTTACAAACAAATTTAGCTTTATGTATAACGTTAAACTATAATTTTTCTCAATTTTCATGTTTATACAAAAGTAGGTCAACATTGTATTAGCATCTAATGTTTTAAGTGCAATATATGACAATAATGGTTATGCTATATTTTAAGCATTCCATGTATTTGCGTTTTAATCGTACATTGGAATATCATGTAACATGCTATATGTTAGAAAGTCATGCAATTTTTCTGTTAGGAAGATGTTTTGTGGTAAGGGCAACAATCATAAGTGTTCTAGCTATTATACGGCCGCATGTACTAGGATGGCTCCCCCTTTTGGTGTTGTTGTCTATAATAATTGTACTTATTTGAAAAGCATTTCTGACCTTAGGTGTAAGTAGATACGGTGAAATTGCCCTCTCGCTTGCATTTTAGGTAACATAGGGTTAAACTACCGGTTAAGCCTGATTTATGACAAACTCTTCTATACAGAAGATGGTTTTAATTTTCACAGAGAAAATTATTGAATGTTGAGTACTAATTACTGTTGAAGACTAAGTACAGTTTGTTTAATATATGATATATTTGTTCTCTATAAATGTACTATGCAAAGAAACTTAATGGGAGAACACCCAAACACACACACACACACACACACACAGAGAGAGCTACAATCAAGAATCCTAAAAAATAGATCCTAAGAGATAGGAGAAGATAGTTATATGGTATAATGGATACCTAAAATTCATTGTATGGTTAATTCTATTTTGGGGGTATTTGAACCAGGATTCCCAAAAGTTTTACCAATCAATTACCAATCCGCTTTTGCTGTTTGTCTTTCAAACTTGCTTCAAAAAGTAACTAGCCAGATCATCTGTAGTATATTAACCTAAATTCTCACCTTATATGCTATTGGTACCTTGAAAAATTATTGTTCTTTTGTCTTTTTTCTTTACCTCATTTTTATTTATTTATTTATTCTTTAATCGCAGCTAAGGTATAGGGAAGGAGACAAAAGAAAGTAATTTGCTGCAGCAATTATCAGATGCTTGCTTAGTTGTTGATGCTTTGGAGCCATCAGTAAGAGAAGAATTGTTAAAAAAAATTTGTAACCGTGAGCTTACTTCATATCGGCAGATCTTTGAAGGAGCTGGTTTGTCCAATTTTTATCTATATTTATTCTGTTATGGTACACTGTTCCCAATTGTGAAAATCCTTGATTTTGAAATTCTTTAAATTTACTATTGTATTAGAACTAGCCAAGTTGGATAAAGCAGAGCAAAGGTATGCATGGATCAAGCGTAGGTTAAGAACAAATGAGGAGATATGGAAAATCTTTCCTCCTTCATGGCACGTTGCCTATTTGCTATGTATTCAATTCTGCAAGTTGATAAGGTTTAGCTTCGACCTATCTTTGAGTTCAAACTTTATTTTTACATAAGAAAATATATTTATAAATTTAATTCATGCAAAATACTGCTTTACACAAGGCCAGTCATCAGACACGTGTTATCAATTACTAATAAAATTGGTCCTTGAAAAAAGTCAAATGAAAAAAGTTATTGATATTTTGAGTATAAAGAAACTATAAAAAAAAGGTTTGGAACTAGGACCCTATTTGGGACCTATCAAAAAATAAATATAATTGAGGACAATATCTGTATTTTCCTTGACAGAGTACAATTATATTATTTTCCCTTTGGAATAATTCTAAACAAGACTAGTGACTGTTGGTTTGGATATTATCAGGACACAACTTGTGGAAATCCTCGATAATCTGAAAGAAAAAGCCTGATGTTGGAACGTTGTTGCTAGTAAGTTTCTGTTATCATGTGTTTTCCTCTTTCCAACCTAGTTTTGGACACTTTGTAATTTAACTTTTCTGTTATTTTCTTAAGGTTCTGGGTCTTGTAATACTTATGTTATTCTTTTCTTTATTATTTCAATATTTTTTTGTTAGTTTCACTCTTGACATTTTCCTTTTATAAATATTTGAAGGCACTGCAACGAACTTTAGAATTTGAGAAGGAGTTGGCAGAGAAATTTGGTGGGGGTAGTCGTAGTAAAGAATTGTGGAGTGACACTGGGGAGAAAGATAGAGAGGAGAATAATAGTCAAACTGTATCAGATATTCATAAGAAGTATGAGAAAAATCTTGCTACTCATGAATTAAGTGGAAATGAAGTATGTCTTTGTGATTGCATGCTTTACCGAATAATAGTTAGCCTTTAAAACTATAGCTTATTAAAATTGTTAATTTTGTTGTGCCTGTTGGTGGTATTTTGTCAGGATAAAGATGGACATAATTTATCAGTGCCTGGAGCTGGTACATTCTTATTTTCATATATTATTCTAATGAAAATGCTACTTGTAGTACATTGAATATTGATGGGTCAAAAGTACAATGTCCAAAGACTAAAATCCACTTCAGATACATGGTTGTTGTTTCATCTGATTATACTATTGCAGTCCTTTATTTTAATTTGAAGCTAATACTGTTATAAGCAAGAGACAAAATGAAGCAGGTGATAATCATAATTTTACATTTTAATGGGCTCAACATTCTCATAGTTGAAAGTCTCTGATTCCATATAAAAGATGGGCTAATCTTCTTATTTTCTCTTGTTTCAGTGGAATGATAATAGAATAGTTATGTGCATAGAGCCATAGTAGTAGATTGGATTTTTTTTGGTAAGTAAATAGATTGATTATAAGCATGAAAAGGAGGTGAATCCAAGTACACGCTCTTCAATTAGTTTTATTAATGTGCTTTTTGTTAATTGCATCATCTGAAACTTGTTTTGTTGGGAGGTTTGACTTTTGAGTAAATGTATTTTTCAAATTGAGAATCATTTACTGAACATAAATCTTTTAGTTGGATGTGATGTTTGCTATTATAACACCATTTATCATTGGAGTCCAAATCAAATGAGATAGAGATGGAGAGACAGATGTTTGACTTCTTGGGTGGAATTCTTGTATTCTTTTTGAACATTTACCTGACAATATAGGCACGCAAATTCGGCAAATTTTGTTTACACATTCTTCATCTGGCCCTTGCAAAACCCTGCTATATGTGGGGGCCTAATCTGATTTTATAATGACGCTCAGTAAAATAATATAGCAGTGAATGGAACGATAGAAGTTATGATATTGTTATCCATCCTATATATATACCTTATGTTGATATTTTTTTGTTTGTTCCTATTTATTACTCGTCAAGTTTTACATTGAATGGTAAGTATCGAAGATTTGTTGAACATTAAGGCTAGTCTGCCAATTGAACTTTTAGCTGCTAAATCGATATCTATACTTGCCTCTTGTAAGTGTAGCTTTAATTAATCTCTCTTTTGTGTGTTCATGAAAAAGTTAAACGATATTTGTAATATGTCTTACTATATTAGGAAACCTATTGTTTGGTAAAATATTTTAGTCCATTGGAAGAAATGAGGAGCTTGTATCTTAATATTGGTTGTCTGAACGATATTGTAAGATGCCTTACTATATTAAAAGACCTATTGTTTGTAAAAATTGAATCTGATTGACTACTTTGTACATCATTCAGGAATGTGTTTTGTTTTATGATTCATGATTCATGAGTTTGTTTTGTTTTAATACAAATGGAGCGCATATCAGGTCGATTTATATATGTTTTTTACTTCCGATTGTATTTTAGAACTCCCTGTTATCAATTTATCCTCACATTTGGCTAATATTATTACATGGCACCTTTTCTGTTAATGCAGGAGCATAAAAAATTTTTCCTTGTTCATTTGTCTAAGAGAGAGTATTTTGCATTGCCAGTTTTTTTGAAACTTCTTGCTATCCTTTGAACTCTATGATAATGTTCAAGTATGGTGAATTCATATTAGACATTTAATTTAAGTTCGCCAGATTTATTTTTTCTTATTCCTCATCTTGTTGAAATTGAATTTTGGTGTTTCTTTTGCAGGAGGAACTTTACAGGCCCAACCTTGATTTCCTTGAAGAAAATGATGATGAAGTGGACCTAACATGATGTACACTTCATTCCTTCTAGCTCGTTATTTTTTCAGTTTTCTTATGTTAGTTATTACATATTGTAAGTATTATGATCCTTGGGAGATTAAGATACAATAACAAATTATGTACTTATTGTAACTTGAGCATTATCTATTTATATATGGAGTATTAGTTTTAATTTTTGGCTCTTTATGCAGTTTATCAATTAGTTTGAAATAGGTATATATGACATGATTTATATTAACTTGAAATATTAAATTTAATATTTATTATAGCATTTAATAATAATAATACATATGAAATTAGTGATTTGAAAATTAATTATAATTTGCAATGAATTTTGATTATTTATCAATTAATTTTTTTTTTACAAATTTATAATTTGTGAAGGATTTTACTTGAGAAATGGATTTTAATGAAGGATTATTTTCCTCACTAAATCTTTTCTAGTTAATTAGTTAGTCATCAATGAAGGATTATTTCCCTCACTAATTTGAAGATACATTCTCAATTTATAATTAGTGAAGAAAATTTTCTCTCGTTAAATAAATTTGTTCTTCACAATATATTATTTGTGAGGGAATAAAGTTATTCACTAATTTAAATAGTCCTTCTTAAAATATTATTTATGAAGGAAACCAATCTTTCACTAAATAACAATATTTCATTACTAAATATAATTTTTGAATAAAAACGTTATTCACAATATATCATTCACAAAAAACATTTAGTTACTACTTAGCGAAGGATACCCAATTGCGATGAGGTCTAATCCGAGCACTCGTGTGAAGGAAATATTTCTTCACAATAAATCACTTGTGAGTGATATAGTATGTCTTGTGAAGGATTTTCCCTTCACTAGAGGCCATTTTTGGTGTAGTGTATTATTTCTTTTCATATTCCTAAATCTAAACTTACTATGGTAAGTATTGCTTCTATAATCTCTGAAATTAGTAGAATATCTTTGAGTTTTGCACTTCATCTAGTATCGTTTCATTGGAATATTGGTCTGAACTTTCTTATTTCAATATTTTTATTCAGGGTACTATTCACGGGGTACTATTCACTCTAGTACTATTCACCCGGATATTACGCACTCGGGAATTTGGGGTACTTTGCATGACGGGGTACTATTCATTTGGTACTATTCATTCGGGTACTATTCATGGGGTACTATTCATGACAAAAGTGATTTCTTTTCTGTCCAAATTATTTTTTATACATGAATATCATTCTTGAATTTTTCTTCACAAATAGTTATCATGTTTAAAATTTGGACATTCTTCAACTCTGGCTAAAACTGAATTATAAATCTTTAATATTTATCCTTGTACTTAATTGATTAATTCCTTATATCATTGCCATCATCATCATGCTTATGTGGTGGTAAAAGTCATCTTTGGCCCGTAGTGCATAGATGGATTGTTGATTGGTATGATTATGACCAGGAATTGTGTAATCATGATCTATAATGTTATAGACAAATGATGTGGTGAAAGTCCTCTTTGGCCCGTAGTGCATAGATGGACAGTTGTTTGGCATGATCATGACCACTGGTGATACTAAAGAATATCATTGGCCTTAGTGCATGGATAATTCGTTGATGTGAAATATTTATTGATTGTTGTTACAGGGATAAAATATTGATGATGGACTTTAAAATCATAGAAGATAGTAGACATCATGTTCTACTTGACTCTTCTAATGGGTTATTATTTTCGCTACGGTTGTTGATCTAAATCTTGTTGTCTATTGTATTCTATCAGATTTTTCCCTGTTGAGGACTAATGATAATTTTTTCTACATTATCTTAGTCATAATATTCTTTACTGGGCTAGTTGAGCTCACCATTTTTCTTTTTGGTTCCATTGTTCTTCTTAGGAGGCGAGAATATAGCTGGGACTAGTCGGGGAGTGGAGTAATGACTCAAGATGGTTTTTATAGCAGTCCTCACTATTTTGTAAAATAGTGCAACAATAATTGTAATGAGGACTATTTTTTAGTTTGGATATTGTCTACGAGACAATATTTGTTTTGAAACTCAGCTATTGTGTTGTCGTATTTTGCACGACAGTTGTATAAATGAAGTTTGTATTTAAATTTTGTACCATGTATTTGGCGACTCAGAATGGGTTGTATGGACCTAATCTGGGGGCGTCACAATTGGTATCCGAGCTTAGGGATATGATCTTTGGCAGAGATCTGAGGTTAGAACTAGGAGGGGAGAGACGAGTAAAACCTTCGCTAGTGTGTCCTACCTAAGCTTATTTGTTATTTAATTAGTTGGTCTGAATATAGGGATAATATGTGGTATGTCAATTTCTTTAATTAACCCTTATTTTGTGGCAATATTTGAGAGTGACATCAGAAAATTTTGATATAAGTAATGGAGCACATGCGACCATTGAGACACCGCCAACCAATAACCAAGATAATGTGCATCAAGAAGGTAATAATCCTCCTGTAAACAATAACACCGACAAAATGATGAACGATGGGATCATTAGGAGCTTTCTACAATTTATGCAACACCAAATGAGAAAGACTCATGTTCAAAATGCAGGTGGAAACAATGGTAACTCACGATTGGTCACTACTAAGCAATTCAAGGAGTTGGGACCACCGAAATTTTTGGGAAAGCCAGAGCCACTTAAGGTAGAGGCATGGATTAAGTAGATTGCCAAGATATTTGATGTCTTGGGATGCACTGAAGAGAAAAAGGTTCCCTTCGCCACCTTTATGTTGCGCGGAGAGGCAGATTACTGGTGGGAATCTATAAAACGTACTCATCTATCCGCAGTTAAATGTCTTGGGAGAAGTTCCAATAATTGTTCAACGACAAGTACTTTTCAGAAAGTATTCGTCACATGAAGAAGGTGGAATTCATCAAGCTAGAATAAAAAAATATGACCGTATCGCAATACGGGGTTAACTTTGTGGAGTTATCCCGATTTACATCACATTTTGTAGATAATGAAGAGCATATACCGCGAATGTTTCTGCGAGGTTTGAAGCCCAAAATTTGTTAATACCTCATTTATCAAAAATATTATTTATATTCAGATGTTGTAAATAGGGCTCAGTTATGCGATAATGAGTAAGCCCAACCAAAAGATAGCAGCCGACAAAACGATAGTGGTTATACCAGTGGCAACAGTCATCGAAGCGGTGATAACAAACGTGGAGGAAATCATTATGCCAGAAATAGTAACCACTTCGGTGGTAATCCTGGCCAAGATAATAGAAGAAATGAGTCAAATGGAAATTTCAAAAAGAGAGGGTTCAATAATGATGGAAAGACAGCAGCACCAGCACCCATTTTTAAGGAAAGAGAACGATCACCGGTCGTATGCTACAAATACGGACAGGAGGGACACATCAGTCCAAACTTTACACAGCAACCCAAAGTGTGTTTCAATTATGGAAAGGAATGTGATTTAGCTCAATTTTGTCATGCAGCAAAGTCAAATCCAGCTGGGATGGTGACAGCAAAGGCTGTCCCAGACAACTTAAAGCCGGTAGTTCAAGAGAGAGAGTTTGTCGTGACCTCCCAAAGAGTAAGGAACCCGAACAAAGTTATCACTGGTAAGCTAATCATAAACTCTTGCGAAGTCTATACCTTAGTAGATACCGGTTCTACCCATTCTTTTATTTCACCTGCTTGTGCTCAACGTTTAAATTTGACTCCAGAGAAATTAGACTTTAACTTTTCTGTTAAAATTATGTTGGGAGAAACCTTCGTTACATCCACAATTTATAAATCTTGTTTGATTCAAATCGACACTTTCACATTACCTGTTGATCTCATCTATTTGAAAATACTTGCATTTGATGTAATTTTAGGGATTGATTGGTTAACTACTCATCATTCTAAAATTGAATGTTTTCGTTAGGTCGTTAGTTTTCATATTCCTAACAAACCTATTATACGAATTCAAGCAACCAAACCACTAAAGTCAATCACTATCATATCAAGTCATAAAGTCATTCGTTTATTGAAAAACGGATGTCAAGCTTTCTTAGCCCTTGTCACGAATTTAAACAAAAATACGTCAGATTTGAATGATATTTCCATTGTTAATAAATTTATCGACGTATTTCCTGAAGAACTTCAAGGTCTACCCCCAGAGCGTGAAATCAAATTTTGTATTGACCTTGAACCCGGTACAAAACTCATTTCCAAAACTCCATATCGAATGACTCATATTGAACTTCAGGGGTTAAAAACCTAACTGTAGGAACTGTTAGACATCGGTTTCATTCTTCCTAGTACATCTCCTTGGGGTGCTCCTATTCCATTCGTAAAGAAGAAAGATGGGATTATGCGACTTTTCATTGACTATCGAGAGTTGAATCATATCACCATAAAAAATAGGTACCCGTTATCTCACATTGATTACCTGTTTAACTAGTTGCAAGGTGTTAAATTCTTTTCAAATATCGATATTCTTTCCGGATATCAGCAGTTAAAGATTAAAACTGATGACATTCCAAAGAATACTTTCAGAACTCGGTACGGGCATTACGAATTCCTAGTCATGTCTTTTGGATTAACTAATGCTCATGCTGCCTTCATGGATATGATGAACCGAGTATTCAAAGAATATTTAGATCATTTTATAGTTATCTTTATTGATGATATCCTCATCAACTCCAAAAGTCGTGAAGATCATGAGCAACACTTGAGGTTGATACTCCAACAGCTTCGTGAAAATAAGCTATATTCCAAATTGAAGAAATGTGAGTTCTGGCTTGAGGAAGTAACATTCCTTGGGCACATGATATCGAAACATGGAATATCAGTTGACCCGGCGAAGATTGAAGCAATACAAAGATGGGAGCAACCTAAGTCAGTAACGACGTTGGCTCAAACTGTTGAAAGATTACGATCATACCATTCAATACCATCTTGGAAAAGAGAACGTGTTAGCTGACGCGTTGAGTAGATCATCATATGCGGGTACGAGTGTGATATTGTCAACGTAAAGGCCTATGTTGTATGACTTACAAAGGATGGTGATAGAGTTAAAGACTTTAGGGACCCACGTGATGATGTAAAATATACGAGAAGAACCGACTTTAATCGATAAAGTTAAAGTTGCTCAAGCTATAGACCCGGAGCTGATGTGTATAAAGAAGAAAGTGCAAGAATGTGATATTTCAGAAGAAAGAATCAATGAAAAAAGAATACTTCGAGTCAACTCTAGACTTTGTACTCCTAACGACTCTAATTTGAAGTATAAAATCATGATGAAGGCACACAACACACTGTTTGTGTGACGCCCCCAAATCCGGGTATCTTCCAACCCGACAGATGGTGCTCCACGATACTACATTTCATAGAATCATTCCATTGAAATAACAACAAAATGAGTGTAATTACTATCTTTGTATTACATCTGTAATAAATCCGTTCCCAGGTTCATAACCGAATACATTCGTTGTTCTTCATAAGTATATTACATACAAATATACTAGTCTATTACATGACAATATGGTGTCCATCTTAGCTTTGCCTTTATCTTTCTTAGAACTCTCAGTTCGTTCGGCTTTAGCTGCAAACATATGGTTCAAGCAAGAATGAGCATAACTAGCTCAGCAAGTCTTAACAATGAAACATATGAATATCACATCAACAAATACATGCTTTATTTCCATATCTGAACAATTATCTACGAAGCATTATGAAACATTTGACTAATACTTCTCCTACAACAATTCCAGAGTATATATAATAGCTTAGGAATGATGAACCGGTCAATAGATCGACCATGAACATACTCTTTTCATTTTCATACTTGAAAAGGATATCTGGCACTAAGGCCATCCACCCGTCTTTACTTACGAGCACTTCTAGGTGATCAGCCTATTGTATTCTATGTTGATCAACACTTTTACGTTAAACGTATTTACGTTCAACATTTGGCAACCTCGCGTACCCATCGAATAATCGATGAAAATACTTTTGTTTGTACATAGACAAACTTACCTTTACATCCGTACCAAATACTTGGCATAGGATAGCGTTAACAGTTCTATATTGAAAGACTTGTAAACAAATCAATCAACTCTTCAGTATTAGTCTAGCCGAATTAAAACAGGCATCGACTCTTTCTTTAATACCATTCATGCATTGTATAACATGCATCACGTAAAACTTGGCTAACACGAAGGTTAGGCAAGAGTTAAGAAAGACTTGCCTTCAAGCGTCTTTGTAAGACCCCGAAATTTTTTTAAATAAAAAGGAATTTCCTCTATTTATTATTTTGAAATAGTAAGGGTGGATTTGATTAATGTGGTTAGTTATGGGTAAAATGCGCAAATATTTTAAATAAGCAAGTGGTGATATAATATTCATTATTGTCGGAGAATATTCGTTTGGTCGTGGAATATTAAATGTATTGTCGAGAATATTAAATGCGACGTAGCGCTTGACCATGTGTGGGCCCCATAACGGAAAGCGATTGGATGAAGAAAGCGACAAAAATAAGTTGTTTAAAAATAACGGCATAGTTATTCTGAATTAATCTTGTTGGAATACCGGTGGTTAAAACACGATGTCTGGCGTTGTTGCCGCGGTAGCACGGTATTGCACCAATTATTGATTCTTACATAAGAAGGCACTACTCAATAATGGTTACGATAATTCTTTATTCGATTATTTTATTTTATTGATTCAATAATTCTTTGCATTGATATTTTATATTCTTTGTTGTTTGATAATTGTCATTACGAGTATTTTTCATTATCGAAGCAATAATTCATATTATCTGAATAATATTATTAGATAACATTATTGGCAATGTCTAGAAAGTTCGTCTAAGGAGAGGTTTGGTCACCTAATTTTGCGCCAAGAAGGAGAAATTCTTATTGGAAAGCCCCTCTTTCCAGGAAGCGCTGGTTGTCAATATTGTGATTACGTAATATTATTTGTGAATAATTAATTATTGATTCATATGATGAGAAAAATATTGATTTTATGTGGATATAGATGGAGAAAATTTTAATGTGACAATTGTTGAAAATTGAAATTTTATCTTTTTCGATAAAATAATTCATTTAAATATATATAATATTATATTTTAATAATATAATAATGGTGATATTTTTACAACGAATGTGGGATATATGAGTATACGAGGAGGAAGAGTATTTTTGTTGCAATAAATGTTTAAAACATGTTAAACATTTCGGTGGACCCCATTTATTGGTGAAATTTGATTATAACTGTGTAAAATTGCCCATTTGTGGATTTGGTCAATTTCATTTTAGAATTTGGAAAACCTTTCTACGCAAAGTTGTAGAGAATTGAATTTCCTATAAAAACTCGCGAGATTTGAATTTTATGATAAAAGGACTATTTATTATGAATTATTGAAGTTCCGAAGCTCCGAAATAATTGATTTTTGGAAGTTTAAAATATTTAAAATAAGAAAAACGTTTTTTTGGGTCTAACATGTGATTTGAATGAGTTGAATTCTAGATTTTTAGATTCAAGAATGGCGTAGAGAATTTTGATATATATATATATATTATTATATTAAATTTTCTGCTTTGGTGTTCTAAGCAATTTCTTATAAATAGGTGCTTAGGTTAGAATTGAAAATCACACCAGAAACTGAAGTTTTCTCTCTCTATATTATCGAGCGTATTCTTGTGAGTATTTTGAGTATACTTTGAGTATTGCTATACGGTGAAAGTTCAAGTCATAGCCTATATCCGGTGTTTCAACTAGAAGTATTGTCTTTCGAGGTAAGGATGTTATTTTCTTCTCAAATGATATTATTTCTTCAATATCATTATGTTGAAATATTGGTTGGAACTTTTATCAAATTTGGAATTTTTTTAGGTATCCGGGTTACTATTCATGAGTTACTATTCATGAGTTACTATTCACGAGTACTATTCACGAAGCGTGAAGATGTTTTTGTGAAATTTCTATCTTTTGGTGTTAGAGTTACTATTCACGATACTAAGACTATTCACGTATCTGGCACTATTCATAGAAAAATGAAATTTCTTCTTTTTGTCCAAAATATCTATTATGGATACTAGCTTTGATTGTATCCATGTTTTGATCATTCTTGAATTTTACACCACTATGATTATTTTTGAGGTATTTTTGGGACGTGGATAAAACAAAGTACGAATCCTTAATCCTTAATCCTTGTCATTTTGTTTCTTTGGATTCGTTTCTTTAAAAATATTTTTCATCATCCTCGGTCTTAAATGATGATATTATGGAATATCTTTGGCACCTGTAGTGTAAAAGATGATTGATTTCGATGAATATCTTTGGCCTGTAGTTGCAAGATGAGCGATTAATCGATGAATATCTTTTGGCTGTGAAAAGAGAGGAGCAGTGTTGAGATGAACATGACCAACTGGTGATTTAAATGAATATCTTTGGCACTGTGAGTGCAAAGATGAATATTGATTGTTATTCTGGGGATAAAATATTGATGATGGGCTTTTAAACCTTAGAAAGGCGGTAGAATTCTTTCTCTACGTGACTCTTCTAATGGATTCTTTGCTTTCCATTGCATTTGTTGATCTAAAACTTGTTGTCTATTGTATTCTATTAGATTTTTCCCCGTTGAAGACTAACGATAATTTGTTGTATATTATCTTAGTCATAATATTCTTTTCTTGGGCTAGTTGAGCTCACCCTTTTCCTTGTTGTTCCATTTTCTTCTCGGGGAGGTGAGAACATAGCGAGGATCGAGTCGGGGTATGGAATGAAGGTTCTAGAGAGAGTTGTTTAGTAGTCTTCACCATTTTTGTAAAATAATGTATCAATAATTATGATGGGGATTTATTTGCGTATGGATATTGTCTGGCGGCAATATCTCGTATTTAAACTCACAGTATGTATTGTCGTATTTCACACGACATTTGTATTATTGAAGTTGTAGTTATTTCTGTACCATGTATTTGGCGACTCAGAATGGGTTGGGTGGAATGGACCTATTTTGGGGGCGTCACAGTCTTCGAATTTATAATTCAACTATTCTCAGTCTTTACAGGATCTACATGATACATTCACATAGCACACTGTAATTAGTTATCAAACAAACTAACTTTACGGTTCTAACCAACTTCTTTCTCTTCTACGTTTTATTTGAATTAACTTCGTTCATAAAGTCGATTCAACTTTCTATACTTCGTTACGTTTCATTAATGTTCTTACGTCCTTAGCCGATATTCGATCATTATTGGTTAACTAACAACATTGAACGTCATTCACGGTTTACTTATTACGTCTTTGTGTTCTTTGTTTAATTTCTATTAAACCTTACTAGATCTTCTTACATTAACACCTTATAAGTGATTAAAGTTAAGTCTTATCATGCACATTAAGTACCTTCAATGTCTTACTTTAAGTCTTCATTCAAAATGGAACAAAAACTAACTTGTCAACATTTTTCATCGCCGAAATATTTGCGGTGCGACATCCTATGTATTCTAGTGGCGTGGCATCACTCTCTCAGAGGTTTTTCGGGACTTGGCCATTTGCATGCAGTATCCAGACCTTTTATTTTCTCCCTACCATAACTAGCGGCTATGACGTGTGCGAGATAACATGGGGGTTTGTATTTGGTACTGAACACAATACACCGATTAGCGTAAAATAGTTTGGTTTCTTAACAAAACTCTCGGCTTCCTAATTTGTTTATTTTACATCCGAATTGACCCATTCGAATTCCTACAAGTCACAAATTACATCCTTTATGTGTTCGTATAAGAATTTTACCTTTTCGAATCCGTTAACTCGGAATTCACCTTTAAATTCATTTCTAAGCGTTCGTTTAACGTTTTCATCCGTTCAATACTCGTTTTCTTCGTTATAAGTCAGAATGCGACGTTTCTTTCTCCAACGACTCTTAATTACCTTATCTCACGTGTTGACATTGGAAACCAACATTTTCAAGTCACACGGCAACTTTTGACCTTCAATCCGGACTTTATACGTTTTCGATGTTTAACGTCTATTTCCGTAAAATCCGCCATAACTTCGTTACTAATGTTCTCTAAGCCAAATCACATGGAATACTCCATGGACTTCATATCTACATCGTAACCAAGCAATAGGCAAATTCCTTAGCTATATCGATTCTTAAACGTTCATTCTAACTAAGTTCACGTTCAATACTTTTTATGGTTTTAACTCACGTAACCACTTACGATTTCTATTTGGTCATGACCTATCAATGATTTGGTCATTACTAGGCATCCTTATTTCTCCTCAATAAACATGCTCAACCCATCTACGATTCTTCTATGAAAAAGAAATCAAAAAAGATGAAGATTACGGTTTATGAGAATTTACCTTTGAAGTAGTAAACGTTCTTGATAAACGTCTAATGGTTTACTTGGAAGTAGAAGGATTATAAGTTTCTAGCTCTTTTCTCTCTCTTAAATATGTTGGACAAGCTTTGTAAAACAACAAAAATCCAACCCTAGCTTTCTATTTATAGAAAACCAAATGAGGGGCAAAATTGTCCAATTCTCCACCTCCTTACTTATTTACCACTTTGTCACCAAATAAAATACTTGGTGACCAAGTTTATTACTTGGCTTGGCCACCAAGTGGCCGACCCACTCCTTGTTGGATCATCCCATGGGTTGCCCTATGGGTTTTACCCATCCCATGACCCACCGGTTCAACCCACGGTTTAATTCTTTTGATTGGGCTTGACTTTAATAAATGTTGGACTTTAACTTGGGCTTTCTCATCTAATTCATTAGGCTTACTATTGACTTAAGTCCAATTGGATTGTATAAAAATCCTTAACTCATACTTTATTAATACGTCTTGTATTCTACGCGTATTACTTACGTATTTTCTTTGTCTAATACTCATATAATAATCGTATTATACGTAGTACCATTCTTCATACCTTAATTGTATACATACTAGTATAATCCTCGTATTTCATACGTATAATATCCGAAATGACTATACACATTGCAAATCCCTTTCAGAAACCTCTTTCACAAACCCTTAGGTTTTTAAGTCCGCAAACGAAAACTTCATTTGCCATAACGGAATTATTATTGGATATTCCCTACTTTCATCGTATTCTATCATTACGCATTTCTCAGAATCTCAAACCCTAGCTCCGAACAAAATTGGATGAATAGTGTTTTTACGCAAACATTCTCGAAAAACCTTCGTTTTCGTCTTGATAATTCACAACAATTAATTCTAGCACAAGCCAGAATACTAACCACATCCGCACATTCTAGGTCATAGAACGACCTTCGAATATCTTATTCACATAATAACTCAATTAAATTTATTTAATCCACATAATCAAAAAAAAATTTAATTCATTGAAAATTCGAAATTCTCGGGCGTTACTGTAAGACCCCGAATTTTATGAAATAAAGGTATTCAATTTTTCTTATAATTACTATTCAGTAAATGGTTAAATTGATAAAAAGCAAAGTTAAGGGTGATATATAAATTTTTTTTCAAAATAAGCAAGTGGCTATAAAATACTTATTGTTGTCGGGGAATATTCGTTTGGTCGTGGAATAATATTTCTGTCGGGGAATATTCATACGACGGCGCAGCCATTTGTGGGCCCCATAACGGATAATTGTCGGATGAAGAAAACGACAAATTTGAGTTTTTATAAATAACGGCGTAATCGTTACCGTTAACACTGTTGGAATACCTGGTTGGTAAAGTAAAGTAATACTGGCGTTGTTTACAAAAGATTATTACGGTATTGCACAGTATTTTTTTCAATTATTGATCCTTACGTAAGAAGGCACTACTCAATAATTGTTACAGTAATTACTGTTCAATATTTTATTTTATTGGTTCAATAATTGCTACGTTGATATTTTATATTATTGTTGTTTCAATAATTATCACTGCACAATATTTCTCATTATCAGATCAATAATTCATATTATTTGAATAATATTATTAGATAGCATTATTGGCAATGTCTAGAAAGTTCTGTCAAGGAGAGGTTTGGTCACCTAATTGCGCACCAGTAAGGAGAAATTCTTATTGGAAAGCCCCTCTTTTCTGAGGAGCGGCTTTGGTTGTCATAATTGTGATTCTGTAATATTATTTGTGAATAATTAATTATTGATTTATATGATAAGGAAATATTTATTTGATGTGGATATAAATGATGGATTTATTTATGTGGTTATAAATGAAGGAATTAATGTTGAGGTGTTTTATTAGTATTTTGTCGGATTAGAGGTATTAAAAGATCAAATCGGTGTTATTACAGCTTTATTGTGTGAGTTATAATATTTAATCCGACCGTTGGATCGTTGTAATTTTTGGATATGTTATACATATATAAGTTGAGTATATGTCCACAAATTTTGAACCGTTAAAAATGAGCGTATAATTTGTTATGAATTTTAAGAGGTGACTGATTCGGAAATTAGGTTATAAATGATTTTGGTGGAAAATTCTAGAATTGGTGGGCCCCACTTTTGGTTGGTGAAGAAATATGCTAAATTTTTTTTCAAATGTGGTGGGTGGGAATAGTAGCAGGTAAAGCCATCAGGTTGCAAGTCAAATCTGCTAAAATTTTCCTATAAATAGAGGGCTAAGTTAGAATTGAAAATCACACCAGAAACATAAGCTTTTTCTCTTTCTCTCTCTAGATTATTGAGTATATTTTATGAGTATTTAGATACTTGGTGAGTTGATATTCATTAGTGTAAGTTTCCCTCAACGTCATATCCGATATCCAGTCAGAAGTGTTGCTCTTTTGAGGTAAGGGATTGTAAGGGATTTTAAGGGTTATTATGTTTTTCAGTTCGTACTTCTTCTGACCTTCAGAAAATTCTGGAAAAATTTAAAATGATATTTTGATGAGTTTTATTGATTGTATCCGAAAATGGTAATTTTTGGATGTATAGATTAAGAGTTATGAATTTTACGGGAAAAGACTATTTTAAAAGAAAACCCTTATAACTCCTTGTGGTTAACTCCCAAATTGATGAATTTTTTATTGGAAGTATATCTATATAATATCAGTATACTCTGTGAATTTCAAAATTTTTGGATAAAAGTACAATTTATGATAAATGTCTAAATATTCCACGGTTTTGGCCATATGAAAAATAGTAAATGAATTTTAAAAATCCTGAGAAAAATATATGTTCAATATGGGACTATATTCTGCTAAATCCCAGAAAAGAAATATTTTTGGAACTGATTTGGTATTTTTTATGAAAATGGACTAGTTATGAATAAATGAATTAAATATGTTATGTGAAGGAAGAAAATTGGAAAATATGATTTTATGGCTTGAGAATCATATATGTGGTATATGCAGATTTTTGATGAGGGTTTTGGTTATTAGTGATGAAATCTTATGAGTTTGACATTTTAGAATGATTAAATGCATTATTTAGTAAAGTGTAAACAATTAAAATAAATTGTTTATAAGTTTAAGAAATGTTATTTCAATATCATTATACCAAAATATTGGTATGAATTTTATTGTGGAATTTCTACCTTTTTGTGTCGGGTTTACTATTCATGAGTTACTATTCACGAGTTACTATTCATGAGTTACTATTCACGTAGTTACTATTCATGGGTTACTATTCATGAGTTACTATTTATGACAAAATTGGTTTCTTTTTCTAACCAAATTATAGTTGATTTATGAATATTACTATGGAGATTAAAACTATATATTGATTATATTGATTTTATTATCATATATAATATTTTTATAACCCTGATGTTGAAATTCTCTTTCACTGGAGTGTAAAGATGGGTAAATTATTGGTATGATCGTGACTATAGGTTCTCTTTGGCCAGTAGTGCAAAGATGAATTGTTAACTGGTATGATCATGACCATTGAATTTATAATGGAATATCTTTAGCTTAAGTGTAAAGATGAATTGATTAACATGGTTATAATTATTGTTTATATAAATTTTGAAATGATTATATATTGAGATATGAATATATTCGGCCTATAGTGCAAATATGAACTGTTGAGGAATATCTTTGGCCTGTAGTGCAAAGATGAATTGTTGATGAATATCTTTGGCCCGTAGTGCAAAGATGACCTATTGTTGAATATCTTTGGGCTGTAGTGCAAAGATGACTTTTTGATGAATATCTTTGGCTCGTAGTGCAAAGATAAATTTATTAGTATGATTATGAACATGAACTGTGATTTGGTATAACCATGATCTTTGATGTTTCAGGTGATGAAAATTATCTTTGTCCTGGATGAGAAAAGGAATTTAGAACTACAATTACGATTATGAGTTATACATGTGATTGTGGATGCGGAAATTGTTGATTGATGTTACAGGATAAAACATTGTTGGTGGACTTTTAACATGGAGAAGATAATAGATTTTATGGTCTATTTGACTCTTCTAATGGATTGCTCGTTTCGCTGCAACTATGGTTAAAATTTTTATCATCTACCATATGTTCTAAATCTCTTATTTGTTATTGATGAAGGCTATTGATAATTTAATTATCTTTAGTCATGATATTCTTTACTGAGCTAGTTGTGCTCACCCTTTAGCTTCACAATTACTTTTAGGTAATAAAAGTGTAGCTGGGTCGAGCGGGGGTAACAAGGGAATAGAACGGTGGTCTCTAGCTGTGGAGTTCTCCTAAACAAAGATATAAACAAGTGTGTTGTATACATCTTTTAGTAGTTATATTTGGTGAATCATATAGGGAGAGGTGAACCCCGGCGTTGGAAGGGTGTTTTGCCACTATCATACAAGATGTTCAATGACATACAACCTTGTGTCATCATAAAGATGGGGTTGTGTTCATCCACTTCTTTGAGTATATTTACTGAGCACTACATATATAATCTTGGTGTTTGTTTGAAGTATAATTCTCAATTTGAGGCGATGTGGAGATAATGATAAATCAAGAGAAGACTCACCATTGGGAAGAATATGATAGTAATCTTCTCATTTTTCTTTGGGGTCTATTAGGTCAACCAAGGATAATTACGTGGCCATATGATATCTATCATAACCTAGAAGCATGGCCTCCCATATCACGAAGGTTTCTTGAGCACTTCCCAAAGATTTTAGTTTCTAAAAGCAGTTTTTGACTATACCTTTATTTAAGGTGTCCTTTGTGAGGTGTCTTGTCCATGGTTGGGACATGTGTCACATTTGGTATATATTTGTATCCAAACTCACAGTATATGTGTTGTTGTATTTTGCACGACAATTGTTGTAATAAAGTTGTAGTTGTTTTCTGTACCATGTATTTGGCGACTCAGAATGGGTTAGATGGAATGGACCTATTTTGGGGTCGTCACAGTTACATTCTTCCCTCCTTAAAAGGATTATGTCCCCAGAATCTCACTACTCTTACATAAACAAATGAGGAAACTTTTTCTTCATTTTACTTTCGAGCTCCCACGTTGCTTCTTCAGCATCGTGGTTACTCCAAATTACCTTTACTGAAGGTATTACTTTATTTCTCAAGACTTGTTCCTTCCTATCAATAATCTGAATCGGAATTTCTTTATACGTTAAGTCTTTTTCTACATGAATAGATTCATATTCTATTATATGTTTGTAGTCCGGTTTATAAGGATGCAACACAGACACGTGAAACACATTGTGTATTCTTTCCATTTCTGGAGGTAAGGTTACTTCATAAGCTACCTCTCCTATCCTTCTTAAGATCTCAAAAGGTCCTACAAACCTTAGACTTAACTTTCCTTTCTTCCCAAAACGTATCTTCCCTTTCCAAGGCGATACTTTTAAAAAGACATAAGACCCTACTTCAAACTCCCTCTTCTCTCAATGAGGATCTGCATACTTCCGTTGTCTATCTTGAGCCGCTACTAATCGAGTTCTTATCAACTTCACCATGTCTGCCTTTTGTTGTACCATCTCCGGTCCCAACATTCGATGTTCACCTACTTCATCCCAACAAAGTGGTGTTCTACACTTCCTCCCATACAACGCTTCGTAAGGCGGCATGCCTATACTAGCGTAAAAACTATTGTTGTAAGCGAATTCTACCAAAGGTAGATGTTCATCCCAACTCCCCTTGAAATCCATAACACAAGATCTTAACATATCTTCTAGCGTTTAAATTGTCCGTCCGCTTTGTCCATCTGTCTGTGGATGATATACCATACTCAACCTCAACTGCGTTCCAATTTGCTCTTGCAAACTCCTCCAAAAGTTTGACATGAATCGTGGATCATGATCGAACACAATCGAAACAGGTACTCCATGTCTGGAAATGATTTCTTTGACATAAAGCTTAGTTAACTGCTCTAGGTTATACCTAACTCCTATTGGTAGAAAATGAGCCAATTTAGTTAACCGATCCACTATTACCCAAATAGCATCGTATCCTTTTCTCGTCGTTGGAAGTCCTACCACAAAGTCCATGGTGATATGCTCCCATTTCCACTCTGGAATCTCAAGTGGTTGTATCAATCCACTCGATCTTTGGTGTTCAGCCTTAACTTTTTGACAAGTTAAGCACTTACTAACGTATCCTGCAATCTGTCTCTTCATGTTCGGCCACCAAAAGTTCTGACGAAGGTCTTGATACATCTTAGTACTACCAGGATGTATCGAGTACCTCGAACTATGGGCCTCACACATAATCTCTTCTTTCAACTCGAAATTATTTGGAACCCAAATTCTTCCTCCAAAACGAAGTAAACCTTCTTTATCAAGGTTATACTTAGTCTTCACGTCATCCTTCATTATCTTTTTCACATGCTCGCATTCTTCAGTACTTAGTTGTACTTCCTTAACCCGTTCCACTATCGTTGGTCGAGTCTCTATTGAGAATAACATCTCTGTTGTTTCATTTGGCAACTTAACTTCTAATTCCATTATGGCCATCTCTATTATTAACTTATTCTGAGTCGTTAACATTGATAGCTTTTCTCTACCCTTCTGACTTAACTCGTTGGCTACTACATTCGCCTTCCCCGGATGATATAATATATCACAGTCATAATCTTTTATCAATTCTAACCACCTTCTCTGCCTCATGTTCAACTCCTTCTGTGTGAAGATATATTTCAGACTTTTGTGGTCCATGTATATCTCACATTTTTCCCCGTACAGATAATGTCTCCATATTTTTAAAGCAAACACTACTGCTGCCAGTTCTAGGTCATGAGTAGGATAGACATTCTCATAATCCTTTAACTGACGTGACGCATACGTAATGACCTTGTCATGCTGCATAAGCACGCAACCTAGTCCTCTATACGAAGCATCGCTATAAACTATAAAATTTCCCGTATCATCTGGTAAAGATAATACAGGTGCCTTACTCAATCTCCTTTTTAGTTCTTGAAAACTACGCTCACACTTTTCTATCCTGCGTACTTCACAAGACTTCCTTGTCGGTTGTCAATGGAGTAGCTAATTTAGAAAAGTCCTGAATGAACCTTCTATAGTATCCCGCTAACCCTAGAAAACTCCTAACCTCGGTTGGCATTTTCGGTTGCTCCCACTCATTCACCACTTCCACCTTCACTAGATCTACATATATGCCATCTTTGTCTATAACATGTCCTAGAATCTTCACTCGCTTGAGCCAAAATTCACACTTAGTGAATTTCTCATACAACTTCTCCTTCCGTAGTGTTTCCAACACTATTCTTAAATGTTCAGCATGATCTTTTGGCGTCTTGGAATAGACTAGAATATCATCAATGAACACTACAACGAACTTGTCCAAATACTGTTTGAACACTCTGTTCATCATATCCATGAATGCGGCTGGCGCATTCATCAACCCAAACGACATAACCAAAAACTCGTAATGCCCATAACGAGTTCTGAACGCCGTCTTAGGTATATCTTCCTTCCTCACTTTCAATTGATGATACCCCGTGCGCAAATCTATTTTAGAAAAATACTTTGTCCCTTTCAACTGATCAAATAGATCATCGATCCTGGGCAACGGGTATTTATTCTTAATCGTTAACTTGTTCAACTCCCGATAGTCAATACAAAGTCGTAACGATCCGTCCTTTTTCTTTACAAACAATACCGGTGCTCCCCACGGAGACACACTCGGTTGAATGTACTTCCTATCTAACAGTTCCTATAACTGAACCATTAACTCCTTCATCTCAACTGGCGTCATTCTATATGGTGCCTTTGAAACTGGTGTCGTACCCGGTAACAAATCAATCACAAATTCTACATCCCTATTGAAGAGCCCCCAAATCCGGGTACTTGAAACCTGAACTCAGTGCTTCACGATACCATTTCTATAAGCGGAATAATACTAATAGTAATAACAATAATATAAATATCAAACTTAATTTACATAATTATCAGAGTCTAGCTCCTAAGTACGTAACCTTTATTACATTCATTACATATCATGATAGATAATATATATATCATTGTCTTAATATTCTCAAACTATTACATAGAATACCACAAATCTTATTTGGTTAGCTTTCCTTTTCCTTTGTTTCTTCATGAGCTTTCTGGTTCTTCGCACTTAGCTGAAAACATTTAAATTAATCAAGGATGAGAATTTGAGTGCCCAGCAAGTAATAGCAATTATATATATAAGCTGAAAGAATTTAAATATTTTCTTTATACTACCCTTCTACAACGATTCAACAGTTGTGAAGTAATTTGTACCAATGATAATAATATATCAATTCTATACCAAATTTTTGAAACTACGTACTGACTATAAATAGGGTTTAGGTGACATGCTATGAACATTGTTTTCAATTTTTGAATAGGTTAAATAGAAATTCATCTGTAAACCGTCATAACTTACGGGCACGGGGGGTGATCAGCCTATTATGCCCTGCATTGATCAATACTACATGCAAGAACGATGGTATCGTTCACTCTGTCCGCCTTGGGCGCATAAAAGTTTTCCCGTGTAGGGATGTTCATACTTGTATGGGTTCCAAATCAAAGGTTTTATCTTGTTCAACAATAATCTATAATTCAACATATATATATATATATATGAGTAATTAACAAAGGTGTATCAACATGTGATTAAATACAATGATTATTCAAGTGGGGACACTTGTATAACCATTTATAGAAATTAACGAACAGAATATATATATCTGAATTATCATATACTAACATGTTGATAATCAATGAGCGTATATAATATAAGGTTAATAATCTGTACAGTAATAATATAATTCTTAAATATTCTTACTCATGTCCATTGCATAAAGAAAATGTAAAGGTGAGATACTTGCCTGATGCGCTGCTTACAGTTCACAACTTAGTTTTATCGTTTATATCCCGACCTATCGTTAATCAGATCATTCGTTCGATTAGAACATTATACTATAACACATAGTACTGCATTTCACAGTCAGCACATAACCTAATCACATTATTACCCATGTTTAACAACCATTGAATCACAAATAATCACATATCTAATTAAATTATCTAAGTCCATATCAATTTCTGAAACATGTTGGTGTACCGACAGCTTTATCGGATAATTATCGAGTCTAAGACTACGTCACCGTAACTTAGTATCACTATATTATTTTTTAAATGACTTATAATAATTTTAAAACATTTATTATAATTTATCATGAATTTTCAAACACAGGAATCATTATTAAATGATTTAAATATTGAATAATTCTATTATCATTAATATTTAAAATATTTTTAATTCATTTATATCCTTTTTAAATGATTTTTAAATTAATAAAACTATTTTAAACTATTTATTTAATATAATTATTAAATAAATTTAATATCATTAATAATAAATTAAAATTTATTAATATTAAATTATTAATGAAATTATCCTTTAAATATTAAAAGTTATATTTTATAACTTAAAATATCTTTAAACACTTTATTTTCATTTAAAATGATTATTATATTAATAAAATCATTTTTAAATTAACTTATTTAATATAATTATTACATAACCTTAATATCATTAATAATAATTAATTAATGAAATTTACCTTTAAATATTGAAAGTTATATTTTATAACTTAAAATATTTTTAAATACCTTATTATCTTTTAAAATAATTTTAAAAATAATAAAATCATTTTTAATTAATTTATTTAATTTATTTAGTAAATAACTTAATGATCATTAATATTAAATAATTAATGAAATTTTCTTTAAAATATTAAAAGTTATATTTTATAACTTAAAATATTTGAAATAACTTATTATCATTTAAAATGATTTTTAATATAATGAAATCATTTTTAATTAATGTATTTTATTCATTTAATAAATAAATTAATTATCAATAATATTTAAATAAATACTAATATTTATGAAAAATATTTCAAATTATTAATATTTAATTTTTATAACTTAAAATAATTTTTGTAATTTTTGAAAATTAAATACTATTTTTAAATAATTTTCAGAAATTAATTTAATTAATTTTAATAAAGCTGCTAAGCTAAAAGGCTTTATCTATCAAATGAGGTAACTCGCTATAGGTGTTCTTCGTGTTCTTCATGAAACCCAGATCTTCATAGCCAGTTTGCAAGGTATCGAGTTTGACCAAGATTTCTAGTTAGATCCTGATGTTACTGGGCATGTTATTAGTCAGGTATTGTACTACTAATGCACGACTACAAGATCCAACAACTAACATGGCCAAACAACACATAACAAAGTAGATCTGGAGTTATGAACAAGTACAGTTGTAGTTGTTCTTCATTTTCGGGTTACCGAAATGAAGAAACGATTCGATCAACTAATTTTGGCTTCCATAACTTGTTGATCATGGATGTTTCTGTGATATAATGCATCCAGTGTATACCCCACATGACAAGGAAGAGCTCTATTATATTATATCACTGAAACAACAACAGATCAAACATAACAAGGCCGGTCAAACCATGTCAGATGACATGATTAAGCGTTTTCTGGGTTACCCAGAAAACAACTTCCATGTTCGTCTGTCCTAGTTTGACCATCCATTGCAATCATCCCGTTTGATATTTAGGAGATGTTAAGGCATAAACATATAGTATAAACTACATATTACAACTTAGATACCACAACAACAACAAAACTCCCATAACCTGCCAGATCTAAGCGATTGAATCTATAGTCAGATGTTGTTCATGACTTTCTGGGCTACCCACAAAAGGCCCGGTTAATGCCGGTCAACGGCTTTTGACCACTAATAAATACAAATATACACATCCAATGACCCTGATTCCACTTGCAGCTTAAAGACCACATTAAAAGCTACACATAACAACTTAAAAACAACAAAACTCGTAAACAAGTAAGGATCTGTGGTCACTGACATTCGTTGTCAGACCACAAATTGAATTTTTTCCAGATTTTATAAAATGCTAGATCCGAGCCTATAGATGTTATGGATCTAACATCTATCAACCCAGACCACTTAATTAGACTCCATACAACATATTTAACACATCAAACTAACATCTAACAATAGAATTAATGGACAGATTTCTTGCTAGGGTTTTATACCTCTTATGAACAAATCTTGATTTCTGGCTTCTGTTTTTGTTATGGATGTTAGTGGGGCTCGGTTTTGTGACTGATAAATGAAGGGAAAATCGTGGGTTTTAGAGAGAGAAGCTCAAGGATGAGAGATGGGAAAAATGCTAGCAAATGAATTTCTCTCTCTCCAAATATATTTATACAAGTGTATGGTGCGTGTATGGTGCATGTATGGCTGATACAAGTGGCTGGTTGCTGGAGTTTTTAGCACATGGGGTAGTTGGTTTAGGTCACCAACTCACCTAAGGTCAAAATCTACAATCTAGCTTCAATAATGCAAAGGGGTAATGGTCATTTGGCTTGAAATTTTAAGGGCAGTCATGTAATCCTTGCAAACCCTTAGGGTTTGACCCTTAGGGTTTAACCCTTAGGGTTTAGCACAAATCAAATGTAGGATTTCCAATTTAGGGTTTGCACAAAAATAAAATTAAATAAATTTTACTTTCTAAAATTTTGAAATTAGGGTTTCCTAATTATGATTAATTTTCTAATTACACTATACATGAACATTATGGTTTAAAATCACAATTATAATTAACTTTGCTAATTTAGCAATTAGGGTTTACGATTTTGATAATTAGGGTTATTAAATTATAATTAGGGTTTCTAATTACCAAATTAGGGTTTTAGATATTAGGGTTTTAAATTACTATTTAGGTTTTCCATAATTAGCAATAAAATCTACTGTACATGATATTAATCACATTCACACAATTTCTGACTGATCACATACTCCAGTTTAGGTTTCAAATTAGGTTTTCTCATTTCAAAAATTAGGGTTTTTAATAACTTAGGGTTTTCTAAAGATTAATTAAGGTTTCTAGATTTTAATTAGAGTTTACCTAATTAATCAAATCATTATATAATAAACAGCATAAATCATATAACACAGTTATATAACAGTCTTAAACTCACAATTGATTTTCAATTTAGGGTTTCCTACAGAAAACTAGGGTTTTGACATTAAACACCATAATTGACCACTCATTGTCAATACATACAGTACATATTCATAGTACTGAAAATTTAAAATATAATTAATATTATATTATTCTTCTCATTCCTTGATAAAAATCCAAAATTAGGGTTTGGATTCCATATCTCGATTTATTCTTCCATATTTAACCTTAATAATTAAGGTAAAATAATTAACTTAATAAGTTGTACTAAAATTCATATAATAAATAATTATTATAATTATTCTATTAAATTACTCCATATATTATTTAAATAATATATGATTATATTTTCATGGAAAATAATTAATAAAAACATTTCTACTATAAATTAATTATTATAAGAATATACTTTATAAAAATCAATAATTATAAAATAAAATTATTTGTAAACATTTATGTAATAAATATATTTTATTTACCACATAAATATATATATACATTATCTTCTACAAATCCTCATCCTTAAAATAAAAAAAAAATATTCACAAAATTTCTGATTTATTTATATATAAAATATCGGGTTGTTACATTCACCCTCCTTTATAAAGATTCCGTCTCCGGAATCACCGTTTTAAAAACCTACACATATAAGAGTTCATAGCATACACATTCATTTCAAATAGATCTCAATCATAATTGATCGAACTGATCTTTAACTTTTTACATAAAGCTTGTCTTTCTGATTAAACGAAAATTTGATTTCTTAAAAGAACTCAAATTCCTCATTCAAAATTTTCTTATAAAATAATTTACTATATATAGGAAAATCGTGTATATAAGAAAATAAAAGTTATACGAATAATACCTGGAGTTCCATTTTCAGCTGCTGCCATATCCTGGACTATCATGTTGTAGACCCTTGCTGTTGATTTTGTTGGTTTGTTCGATGACATAGGTCCCGTGATTGCTAAAGTCCCGCTGCCAGTGCCCGTGTTCACACTTCCTGCCTCCGCCCTCCTCTTCGGACAATCTTTCACCTTGTGCTCAGTCGATCCGCTTGAGAAAACATCCCTTTGTTCATCCTAGGATTAAGGGGTTGGGAGAGATATAGCCCTCCCTGCTTGCACTTATAACAAACAAATTTTCCTTTCAAACACTCCCTCGAGTGGTTCTTCCCACATGTCTTGCACTGTACCGCTGGCTTCTTAGCACCTTCTTGTTTCACCTGCACACTTCCAAAGTTGTTCACCTTCCTCTTTCCATCTCCACTCCTGCTCCCACTATTAATTCCTACCTTCCCAGCTCCTTCGGTCTTACCCTTATTCTTCATCTCCTTGTTGTAGAGACTCATAGCCTCACTCCCCTCCTTAGCAATAATCGCCTTCTCCATGAGTGCTGCAAATGTAGGAATCTGCAACACCGCCACCTTGTTATAGAGACAAGGTTTTAATCCCAGCTCAAACCTTCTAGCTTTCCTAGCCTCCGTATCAACTTGATGCGGGGCAAACCTAGCTAACTCATTGAATTTCACGGCGTATTCTGACACCGTCATGTTTTTCTATTTCAACTCTAAAAATTTTACCTCCATCCTAGCTTGCATACTAGGTGAAAAATAGTTTTTGAAAAACAAAGTTTTAAATCTATCCCATGTGATTACACCTTCTCCTGCCCTCGCCTGATTTGCTTCCCACCAAAAGTTTGCCTCACCCTTCATCATGTAAGTGGCAAAAGCAGTCTTCTGCCCTTCATGTGAGACCCTGGATTTTATGAAATAAAAGTATTCAATTTTTCTATTTTGGTAAATAGTTAAATTGATAAAAGTTTAAAGTTAAGGGTAATATGTGAATTTTTTTTTTCAAAGTAAGCAAGTTGATATAAAATATTTGTTGTGTCAGGGAATATTCGATTAGTCGGGGAGTATTCTTTTTATCGGGGAAAATCCGTACGATGGTACAATCATTGGTGGACCCACAACGGAATTATTGTCGGATTGAGAAAACAACAAAAATACTTTATGAAAATAACGGCGAAAGTTTTACCGTTAAGTGTTGAAACAACTAGTGTTAAAAGTACAGTAATACGCGTGGTTGCATAGTAGCACGGTATTGATTATTTATGCTTCTGTGAGAAGTCACTCAGTTTTGTTCAATTATTGCTACAGAAATTGCTGCATAGTATCTCACGTTATTTGATTCAATTATTGTCAATATTTTATATATTATTAAATCAATGATTGAGACGGCAAAATTATTCATATTATTATTTGTAATATTGAAAATATCTAGAAGTTCTGTCAAGGAGAGGTTTGGTCACCTAATTGCGCGCCAATAAGGAGAAATCCTTATCGGAAAGCCCCCTCTTTTCCTCGGAACGACCTGGTTGTTAAATACTGTGAATTATAATATTAATGATGAATAAGTTCGTGTTGATTAAAGATGAATTTTATAGTGTTGAAATTATTTGTGTTAGTAGAAATCGACATTTGTTTCGATAATAATTGATGTCTGGAGGATATATTGTTCAATCGGGTATTCGGGACACTTTTTGTGTCGGAGTACTATTCACGAGTTACTATTCATGAGTTACTATTCACGAGTTAATATTCATGAGTTACTATTTATGAGTTACTATTCACAGAGTACTATTCACCCATAAAATATATTTCTTTTCGGTCCAAATTATTTTTGGGTACAATATTATTCCATGAGGAGATGTGCTAATTTTTCAGACCGTTGGTTGAAGATATAATAGTAAATCAATATCGATCGCTGGTTTAAAATTTTAATAGTAAATCAATATGGATCGCTGGTTTAAAGTTTTAATAGTAAGTTAGTATGGACCGTTGCTTTAAGTTTTAATAATAAACCAATATGGATTTGATCTCGTTTAAAAGTAAATCAATCTAGACTAGTTCATGAGTTAATTCTTATATACGGTCCATTCTTCTATAAATAGAAGCTCATTCCTTCATTATTTCTTACGAATTCACTAAAAGTCTAGAGAGATAAATTATAGAAAAACTATAGAAAAGTATTCTGCTACTTCCCTACTCTTATATTCAGTTTCTTTTACAGTAAGTGGTATTATTTCTTTTGTATTCATGAAAAGAACTTCTGTTATTCCATTATTTATTATTCTGTTGGAATAACCTGTATATGCGGGCTACCCTATACTATTCCATTATTTATTATTCTGTTGGAATAACCTGTATAGGCGGGCTACCCTATACTTGGTGAAATTCTTCTGTTATTTCATTCTTTATTATTCTGTTGGAATATCCTGTCTGTGCGTTTTACGTCGGACCTGGTTCCAGTCTTTATTATTTTGTTGGAATATCCTATCTTTGCGTTATACGCCGGACCTGGTTCCATTATTTATTATTCTGTTGGAATATCTTGTCTGTGCATTTTACGTCGGACCTGGTTCCGTTATGTATTATTCTGTTAGAATAACCTTCATGTGCAGTCTATCGCATGATTGGTGATTTCTTTTATTATTCCATTCTATGGACATATGATATCTATCATAACCTAGACGCATGGCCTCCCATGTACAAAGGTTTCCTTGAGCACTTCCCAAAGATTTTAATTTCTAAAACAGTTTTTAACTATACTTTTATGTAAAGTATCATTGTAAGGTTGTGGTCGAGGTACCATGAAAGTTACATACATTTGTATTAAAACTCATAGTTAACTGTGGTCGTATTCTATCGACATACTCAATGACAGATATAAATGAAGTTGTATTTAAATTTTGTACCATGTATGTGGCGACTCGAGAATGGGTGATGTATACCTAATTTTGGGGGCGTCACGGTTGGTATCGAGCTTAGGGATATGGTACATTTGGCGGAGATAAGAGTCTAGAACTAGGAGGGAGAGGCGAGTTATATATCGCTTCATTAGTGTGTGACTTACCTAAGTTTGAAATTGTTACTTGATAAGTTGACAAATTATGATATGTCAATTAACCTTTGTTTTGAAGCTATATTCTAGAATGATATCCGAAATACGGGGAGATGAGAAATGGGAAAATCATGATCCGACAGGTGAACTTAATCCGTTTCTAGAAAAAGAATTGATTGATTAAGCAAACAAATTAAAGATTTGGGCATTACGCTCAAAGAATTACACCAGTCAATCAGGGTCCCAAAATACCCGTACATGTTGAATCCTCCACACAAGGAGGAATCCCGGTCATTACAATACCTGAACTGCAGTTGGATACAACCAACAAAACTCATGATGTTGCCCATCTCACTGGAGACCCAGACACTGGTGACATCAAAAAGAAAGTCCTCCAAAAGAAGAGACTCTTCGTCTTTATCAAAGGAATTGGAACACACGGGAGTGTTTCATATGTTGATCATGTATTTTCCCCGGTGTTCATTATCCAGAAAAGTTTAAAACTCCTGACTTTGAAAAATATGACGGGTTAGGAGATCCTTACACACATTTAAAGGTGTTTATTGGAGAACTTGGATCTTATGTAGAGGACGAAAAGCTCAGAATGCAATTGTTCCAGAAAAGTCTAAGCTGGAGGCTTGGTTAAGTGGTACACAAGATTAGACAATTCAAAGATCCATAGCTGGGAAGAGCTAGCACATACTTTCCTCACTCAATACAGCTTTCAAACTCAGATGGCTCCTGATCAAGAAACAGTCTAATGAGTCTTTCAGAGAGTATGCTCAGAGGTGGAGACGCTTGGCTGCCCAAGTTAGTCCTTCCATGACAGAATCAGAGATGGTCATGACTCTCATAGACATACAAGAAGCACCTTTCTATGAAAGAGTTTTAGCCGGCATCGGCAAACCATTTTCTGAAATGGTCAAACATGGGAAGATGGTTGAGATGGGATTGAAGTAAAGAAAAAATTCAAGACCTAGTTTGCACTCAAAGTTGTTCTTTGATCACATCCATCGGAAATTATGGGAACAAATTTTGAGGGTCCATAAAAAGAAAGAGGAAGATGTTTCCACGATACTACAGAGGTCAAAAAAGGCAATCAAAACATGCCTATTCAAAGGAGAAACTACACTCCCTTTTCAAGCACATCTGCGAACCCTCCAATACCAAAAGGTGGAGAAGTCAAAGCGCCTCGAGTGTTTACACCCTTAGGGGATACCCCGAGAACATTCTAACTCTTCCGACAACACGAAGAAAATTACGCATCTTCTTCCACCGATCACCCCCTAATGGGACGGGGTTTCAATCTTTGCTCGGAAATGTGCTTATCATGCGGGGCACTGGACATGATACTCGGATTATTGGGCCTTGAAACACAAGATCCGGGACACGATAGACAATGGTGAGATTGTGGTCACCAAACTAGATCGACCTCACGTTCAAGACAACCCTCTTCCTCAAAGACAAAGAAGAAGAAGAGGTCAACATGATAAATTGGAGTAATGGACAGAATTCCAATTTCAGCTGTGAATCCTCCCAGACCCTCAAAGACGGTGATGACAAATGGGATTATGCCAAGTTCCAGATTACAATGGAACAAAAGATGAAAGCTCTATGCAAGCAAATTGAGCAATTGGCGGAACTGGTGACTTATCAGCATCAAGTGACATGTCAGTTAATCAGCCAGGAGCATGACAGTCTCCTACCTCTTGTCATGAATATTCTCTCGTCACTTTCAGAAAATGAAATACTGGAAGACAAAGTGACAAAGAGAGCAAATGTCAAGGCCCGTCGGGATTTTTCCAATAAAAGGGAATTCACATATTTGGGCCAACCTATAGAGGAAATTCTACATATGTTAATCAATGAAGGAAGGATCAGTTCCCTTCTACCTCCAATCAACCCCCGTTCATGACGGTACAACTCTAATGGATTATGTCAATATCATTCCCAGTCTCGCTGTCACACCACAGAAGAATGCTGGGCACTCCGCCACCTTATCCAAAATCTAATTTACAGTGGTGTCCTTCACTTAGGAGATGACGTACTGTGTTATGTGCAAGTGAGAATTCAGGCCCTACTAAGTGGAAAAGTGTGGTAGCAGTCAAATCCCTTAAAACTGATGGGGTTAACAAATCACTCGCAATGCCAACAATTCAACTCAAATGAAGCAACAATCCTTTGAAAGTGGCCGCTCCCGAGCCAATCAACTTGTCGTACAGAGCACAATATCCCATTGTTAGCTTGCACAAGGTTCCATGGAACTATGGAGAAGGTGAAGGATCCACCTCACATACAACTGCTGCAGTGTCAAAGGAAAATCCACTGTATCTTCCCCAACGGGTGATGAAGCCTACCATCAAATCAAAGGGGAATATACCCATGGAGAATATTGAAAAATTCCTCCACACTATGGGTCATCACGAAGCTAAGGTGGTTTTAAGCTTAAAAGAAGCTCCACAACAAATATCAATTCTGGACTTGGTGCTAACTTCCTAGAATCACTGGAAGGTCTTGCTGAAGGTTTTAGAAGAAGCCTATCTACCAACATCAGTTGATACGGAAAAATTTCAACATCTGGTTGATCACATTTTCAATAAAAATGTGATATCCTTCACTGCTGATAACATACCACCCAAAGGGACCGGTCATTGCAAGCCGTTACACATTGCGGTCTTGTCCTCCAGATACATAGTAGCTGGAGTCTTGATAGATGGAGGTTCCTCTCTAAATATATGTCCATACGCTACCTTGGTGAAGATGAATATCAATCTCAACCGAATTTGGAGTAGCCATACTATCATCAAAGCTTTTGATGGGGCCCGCCGGAATTCGATCGGAGTAATTGAGTTGCCAATCAAAATTGGTCCTCATACATTCTACGTATCTTTTGATGTGCTCAAGATTGATTCGGGATACAACCTGCTCTTGGGACGACCATGGATTCACATGGCAGGGGCAGTCCCTTCCACTCTTCACCAACAGTTGAAATACATTATCAACAATAGCCTAGTCACGGTCAACGCTGAACCAAAGATTCCTTAACACGGAGACATGCCATTCATCCATGCCAATACAGACGTTGAACCAGTTAGTTTTCATGCTTTAGAAGTAAGCAATGCCCAATACCATGCTATTGGAATGCCATTGCCCGAACCCAAGATTTCTGCCGAGGTAATGTCGGCTACTCAAGAAATGATGTCGTTGGGTCATAAGCCGGGACAAGGGTTGGGTAAAGATTGCCAGGGTATCAAGTACTCTATTCAATTAACTAGGAAAAATGGAATAGATGAACTAGGCTATTCTGCCAGTTCTAGTCACAGGAATCCTCATAAACATCAGCAGGTTCCTTCAGCTTCAACCATGCGGCGTTTATCTTCGCCTTAAAAATCTGAGTCCGAACAACCTCTTGTAAAGGTGCCAGCCAATGTAATGGCTATGTTATTTCCCAAACCGGTATCGGTAAAGGAGAAAGAAGTCTTTGTTCCAAATCCCGCAGTGGAAGAAGAAGAACGAAGAATCAAGCAAGACGTCATCCGAATGATGTCAAGCATACGCATCATCGTTCATGATGAACATACCAACAGATACACCCCAGACGATGATTGCCCAGACATAATGGCTATCATTCGGGACAGGGAGGATGATGACAATCCCTCCATCACTGCGGTCCACCCGGACTTTGTTCTTGCCAATTGGAACATCATTCCTTGCATTGGTCGTTAAGGGTAAAGCGGGCAGAAACTCTTTCTTCCCTGTAGATATAATAACTGCTTATTTTTCTGTACAATATTAGCAGTTTATTTTGCTAGTATATGCTAACACTGTGACAACCCCAAAATAGGTCCATTCTATCCAACCCATTCTGAGTCGCCAAATACATGGTACATAAAACAACTACAACTTTATTATAACAATTGTCGTGAAAAATACAACAACACATATGTTGTGAGTTTGGATACAAATATATACCAACTGTGACTCTTATCCCAACCTTGGATAGCACGTCACAATGACACCTTACATAAAGGTATAGTCAAAAACTGTTTTAGAAATTAGAATCTTTGGGAAGTGCTCAAGGAAACCCATTACATGGGAGGCCGTGCTCCCAGGTTATGATAGATATCATATGGCCACGTAATTATCCTTGGTTGACCCAATAGACCCCAAAGAAAAACGAGAAAATTACTATCATATTCTTCCCAATGGTGAGTCTTCTCTTGACATATCATTATCTCCATTGTCTCTAAATGAGAATTATACTTAAACAAACACCAAGATTATATAGGTAGTGCTCGTAAATATACTCAGCAAGTGGATGAACACAACCATGTCTTATGATGACACGAGGTTGTATGATAGTGGCAAAACACCCTTCCAACGTTCGGTTCGCCTCACCCTAGTTGATTCACCAAATATAACTACTAAATGATGACCACCGTTCTATTCCCCCTCGCTACTACCCCAAACCAAATTACACTCTTATTACGACTAAAGAAATTGTGAAATGAAGGGTGAGCATAACTAGCCCAGTAAAGAATATCATGACTAAAAATATTTAAATTATCAATAGCCTTCATCAATAATAAATCAGAGATTTAGAACATATGGTAGATGATAAAAATTTCAACCATAGTTGCAGTGAACGAAAGCAATCCATTAGAAGAGTCAAATAGACCATAAAGTCTATTATCTTCTATATTAAAAATCCACCAACAATGTTTTATCCACAGTAACATCAATTACTTGATTCGGTCCACAATCATATGAAGAACTCATAATCATAATTGTGATTCTAAATTTCTCTTCGCACCTAGGACGAAGATAATTTTCATCACCTGTCTTTACCTGAAACATCAAAGATCATGGTTATACCAAATCAAAGTTCCTGTTTATAATCATACTAACAATTTCATCTTTGCACTACGGGCCAATGATATTCATCAACAGACCATCTTTGCATAACAGGCCAAAGATATTCAACAACAGGTCATCTTTGCACTACGGGCCAAAGATATTCATCAACAATTCATCTTTGCACTGAAGCCAAAGATATTCCTCAACAGATTCATATTTGCACTCTGGGCCAAATATATTCATCAACGATTCATATTTTACTTTCAGTCAAATATATTAATATCACAAAGAAATATATAATCATTTGAGAATTTATAAACAATTATAACCATGTTGATCATTTCACCTTTGCACTTAAGCTAAAGATATTCAATTATAAATTCAAGCAATTACATGACCATACCACCAACAATTCAACTTTGCCTTCTTGGCCAAAGAGAACCCATAGTCATGATTATACCAAAAATCTACCCATCTTTACACTCAAGTCAAAGAGAAATATCATCATTAGGGTTATAAAAATGTTATATATGATAATAAAAATAATATGATCAACATATAGTTTTAATCTCAAGAGTAATATTCATAAATCAACTATAATTTGGTTAGAAAAAGAAACCAATTTTGTCATGAATAGTAACTCGTGAATAGTAACTCATAAATAGTAACTCATGAATAGTAACTCGTGAATAATAACTCATGAATAGTAAACCCGACATAGAAAGGTAGAAATTCCACAATAAAATCCATACAAATATTTCGGTATAATGATATTGAAATAACATTTCTTAAACTTATAAACAATTTATTTTAATTGTTTACACTTTACTAAATAATGCATTTAATCATTCTAAAATGCCAAACTCATAAGATTTCATCACCAATAACCAAAATCCTCATCAAAAATCTGCATATAACTCATGTATGATTCTCAAGCCATAAAATTATATTTTCCAATTTTCTTACTTCACATAACATATTTAATTCTTTTACTCATAACTAGACCATTTTTATGAAAAATACCAAATCAGTTCCAAAAATATTTCTTTTCTGGAATTTAGCAGAATATAGTCCCATATTGAACATATATTTTTCTTAGAATTTTTAAAATTCATTTACTATTTGTCATATGGCCAAAACCGCTGAATATTTAGACATTTATCATAAATTATACTTTTATCCAAAAATTCCAAAATTCACAGAGTACACTTATATTATATAGATGTACTCCCAATAAAAATTTCATCAATTTTGGAGTTAACCACAAGGAGTTATAAGCGGTTACTTTTAAAATAGTCTCTTCCCGTAAAATTCATAACTCTTAATCTATAAATCCAAAAATCACCATTTTTGGACACAATCAATAAACCTCATCAAATTATCATTTCAAATTTTTCCAGAATATTCTGAAGGTCTGAAAAGTTACGAAACATGAAAAACATAACAACCTTTAAAATCCCTTACCTCAAAAGAGCAGTATTTCTGACTTGAATATCGGATATAACGCTGAACGAACTTGCGTCGTATAGCAACACTCAAGATATCTAAATACTAACAAAAATATGCTTGATAATATAGAGAGAGAAAACTTATATTTCTGGTGTGATTTTCAATTCTAACTTAAGCACCTATTTATAGAAAAATGCTAGAACGCCAAAGGAGACTAAAATAATAATATAATATTATTTTAACAAACTCTTCTATGCATGCCTTAAGAAAGCCATCAGCATGCCATTCTTGAAGAAAATAATCAGCAGCCCAGGTGTATTCCACCAACCAAAAAGTGGGTCCCACCCATAATTTAATAAAAATCATTTTATTTTCTGAAACTTCAATAATTCATATAAAATAGCCCGGTTATCAGAAAAATACAAATTTTATATCCATTCTGCCTGAAATCGAATTCTCTACAACTTTGCAGAAGAAAGTTTTTTCAAATTCGAGACCAAAAATATCCGAAATCCACAAACGGGTGATTTTTTAATACCTCAAATCGACAAAAATCTCGATAAAATACCTCAACAATAATTCCTTCATTTATAACCACATAAATAAATCCATCATTTATATACGCATCAAATAAATATTTCCTTATCATATAAATCAATAATTAATTATTCATAAATAATATTACGTAATCACAATTATGACAACCATGCAGGTTCCTGGAAAGAGGGGCTTTCCAATAAGGATTTTTCTTCTTGCGGCGCAATTAGGTGACCAAACCTCTCCTTGATGAACTTTCTAGACATTGCCAATAATGTTATCTAATAATATTATTCAATAATATGAATTATTGATCCGATATGGGAAATATTGTGCAGTGACAATTATTGAGCAACAATAATATAAAATTTCAACGTAGCGATTATTGAATCAATAAAATAAAATATTGAACAGTAATTACTGTAACAATTATTGAGTAGTGCCTTCTTACGTAAGAATCAATAATTTAAAAATCTTTGTGCAATACCGTGTGTTCTCGCTGCAACAACGCCAGTTTTACTTTACCCAAGGGTATTCCAACAAAGATGTTAATTCTGTAACGATTACGCCAATTATTTGTAAAAACTCAAATTTGTCTTTTTCTTCATCCGAAAGCTTATTATTACATTATGGGCCCATTAAATGGTCGTGTCGCATCTAATATTCTACGACCAAACGAATATTCCCCAACAACAATGAATATTTTATAACCACTTGTGTATTTTGAAAAAAGTTCATATATCACCCTTAACTTTAACTTTTTATCAATTTAACCATTTACTAAATCGTAATAATAAGAAAAATTGAATACTTTTATTTCATAAAATTCGGGGTCTTACAATCTCCCCTCCTTATGAAATTTTTGTCCCTGAAATTTATGTACCTGGTATTTCGAAGAGTTGAGAATACCTTACTTTCATTTCAGATTCTATCTCCCAGATTATCATGATTCCTCCATTGCTCATCTCCCGTGATAACTTTATTTGGGTTCCTCATTTGTTGGGAAGTCATAACGACCGCTCTCCCTTGAACTACTCGGCTTTGACTTGTCTGGGGCAGCATTTGGCATCATCACTACCGTTGGAATATACTTTTCTATAGGACATATTCCTCCCTCAACTGCCTCGTCGTACTCCTGATTCATGATCTGAATCATCAATCTTCGATCCATATCGAATTCAGGTTGACCGCTATGTACAGGGTAATTCAAAACTCAATGTTGGGTTCTCCCAATTGCTTTTTAAAAAGAGAAATTCATATCATCTATTTTAGCCTTCTTAGATCGGACATCTCTTTCCCCAATATCCACGTGTCGTGCGGCTTTTGACCATGCATCACTTATTCTTACTCGTTCAGTTTTTTCTTCTTTCAGCTCAGATTCCATCTTTATCATCTTATACTCTACCAAAGAATGTTTCTGTTCAAGCATCACATATCGGGTAACACAAGCTTGAATTGTTGCATCCTTTTTCTCCACAACCGCCTGTCGTTCTTCAGCCTGCTCTTTTAACTCATGTATACGATTTTGTAATTCTGCATTTTGATCATATAATACCTCTAATAAATTCTCCTCAGGTACCTCTTCTTCCTCACTCTCAGCTGTCACCTCTGTGACCATCTCGGGTGCAACTATCAATTCTTCACTCACCACATGGATTTCTCTAATTCCTTCTTCGCCGACATCACATTATCTGGTTGGTGATTAGAGGTATCCCCACGGTCTCATTCACTCCATTGTTAACATTCTCAAAGTAGCCATTCTCAAACATCGCCATAAAACAAGGGTTAATTAAATAAATTAACATATCACATAATATCCCGATATTATGACCGCCAACAAATAAGCTTTAGTAGGACACACTTAGCGAAGGATTTACTCATCTCTCCCTCCTAGTTATATTCCCCGATCTCCGCCAGAGACCATATCCCTAAGCTCGATACCAAATGTGACAACCCCAAAATAGGTGCATTCCATCCAACCCATTCGAAGTCGCCAAATACATGGTATGAAAAAACAACTACAACTTTATTACAACAATTGTCATGCAAAATACAACAACACATATCTTTGTGAGTTTGGATACAAATATATACCAACCGTGACTCTTATCCCAACCTCTTGAAAGACGTCACAATGACACCTTACATAAAGGTATAGTCAAAACCTGTTTTAGAAATTAGAATCTTTGGGAAGTGCTCAAGGAAACTTTCATACATGGGAGGCCATGCGTCTAGGTTATGATAGATATCATATGGCCATAGAATTATCCTTGGTTGACCCAATAGATCCCAAAGAAAAACGAGAAGATTACTATCATATTCTTCCCAATGGTGAGTCTTCTCTTGACATATCATTATCTCCACTGTCTCTAAATGAGAATTATACTTAAACAAACACCAAGATTATATAGGTAGTGCTCGTAAATATACTCAGCAAGTGGATGAACACAACCATGTCTTATGATGACACGAGGTTGTATGATAGTGGCAAAACACCCTTCCAACGTTCGGTTCGCCTCACCCTAGTTGATTCACCAAATATAACTACTAAATGATGACCACCGATTCTATTTCCTGTTACCCCAAACTCGACCCAATTTACACTCTTATTACACGAAAGGAATTGTGAAATGTAGAAGGGTGAGCACAACTAGCCAAAGATAAAGAATATCATGACTAAAAATAATTAAATTATCAATAGCCTTCATCAATAATAAATCGTAGATTTAGAACATATGGTAGATGATAAAAATTTCAACCATAGTTCTAAATGGAGCAAGCAATCCATTAGAAGAGTCAAATAGACCATAAAGTCTATTATCTTCTCTATATTAAAAATCCATTAACAATATTTTATCCCTGTAACAATCAATTAACAGTTCTGGTCCACAATCATATGAATAACTCATAATCATAATTGTGATTCTAAATTTCTCTTCACATCCAGGACGAAGATAATTTTCATCACTTGTCTTTACCTGAAACATCAAAGATCATGGTTATACCAAATCACCGTTCCTATTTATAATCATACTAACAATTTCATCTTTGCACTACGGGCCAAAGATATTCATCAATAGACCATCTTTGCACTACAGGCTAAAGATATTCAACAACAGGTCATCTTTGCACTACGGGCCAAAGATATTCATCAACAATTCATCTTTGCACTATAGGCCAAAGATATTCCTCAACAGTTCATATTTGCACTACAGGCCAAGGAGAACCCATAGTCATGATCATACCAAAAATCTACCCATCTTTACACTCAAGTCAAAGAGAAATATCATCATTAGGGTTGTAAAAATGTTATATATGATAATAAAAATAATATGATCAACATATAGTTTTAATCTCAAGAGTAATATTTATAAATCAACTATAATTTGGTTAGAAAAAGAAACTAATTTTGTCATGAATAGTAACTTCGTGAATAGTAACTCATGAATAGTAAACCCGACATAAAAAGATAGAAATTCCACAATAAAATCCATACCAATATTTCGGTATAATGATATTGAAATAACATTTCTTAAACTTATAAACAATTTATTTTAATTGTTTACACTTTACTAAATAATGCATTTAATCATTCTAAAATGCCAAACTCATAAGATTTCATCACCAATAACCAAAACCCTCATCAAAAAATCATATAACTCTATGTATGATTCTCAAGCCATAAAATCATATTTTCCAATTTTCTTACTTCACATAACATATTTAATTCTTTTACTCATAACTAGACCATTTTTTTGAAAAATACCAAATCAGTTCCAAAAATATTTCTTTTCTGAGATTTAGTAGAATATAGTCCCATATTGAACATATATTTTTCTTAGAATTTTTAAAATTCATTTACTATTTGTCATATGGCCAAAACCGCCGAATATTTAGATATTTATCATAAATTGTACTTTTATCCAAAAATTCCAAAATTCACAGAGTACACTAATATTATATAGATGTACTCCCAATAAAGATTTCATCAATTTTGGAGTTAACCACAAGGAGTTATAAGCGGTTACTTTTAAAATAGACTTTTCCCGTAAAATTCATAACTCTTAATCTATACATCCAAAAATCACCATTTTTGGACACAATCAATAAAACTCATCAAATTATCATTTCAAATTTTTCTAGAATTTTCTAAAGGTCTGAAAAGTTACGAAACATAAAAAATATAACAACCCTTAAAATCCCTTACCTCAAAAGAGCAGTATTTATGACTTGAATATCGGATATAACGCTGAACGAACTTGCGTCGTATAGCAATACTCATGATATCTAAATATGAACAAAAATATGCTTGATAATATATAGAGAGAAAACTTATGTTTCTGGTATGATTTTCAATTCTAACTTAAGCAGCTATTTATAGGAAAATACTAGAACGCCAAAGGAGACTAAAATAATAATATAATATTATTTTAACAAACTCTTCTATGCATGCCTTAAGAAATCCATCAGCATGCCATTCTTGAAGAAAATAATCAGCAGCCCATGTGTATTCCACCAACCAAAAAGTGGGTCCCACCCATAATTTCATAAAAATTATTTTATTTTCCGAAACTTCAACAATTCATAGAAAATAGCCCGGTTATCAGAAAAATACGAATTTTATGTCCATTCTGCCTGAAATCGAATTCTCTACAACTTTACAGAAGAAAGTTTTTCCAAATTCGAGACCAAAAATATCTGAAATCCACAAACGGGTGATTTTTTAATACCTCCAGTCCGACAAAAATACTGATAAAACACCTTAACAGTAATTCCTTCATTTATAACCACATAAATAAATCCATCATTTATATCCACATCAAATAAATATTTGTTTATCATATAAATCAATAATTAATTATTCATAAATAATATTACAGAATCATAATTATGACAACCATGCAGTTCCCAGGAAAGAAAGGGCTTTCCAATAAGGATTTCTCCTTACTGGTGCGCAATTAGGTGACCAAACCTCTCCTTGATAGAACTTTCTAGACATTGCCAATAATTTTATCTAATAATATTATTCGAATAATATGAATTATTGATCTGATAATGGGAAATACTATGCTGTGACAATTATTGAACAACAATAATATAAAATTTCAACGTAGCAATTATTGAATCAATAAAATAAAATATTGAACAGTAATTACTGTAATAATTATTGAGTAGTGCCTTCTTACGTAAGAATCAATCATTCAAAAATACTGTGCAATACCATGTGCTATTGTGTAATAACGCGTATTACTTTACTTTACCCACTGGGTATTCCAACAGTGTTAACGGTTACGATTACGCCGTTATTTGTAAAAACTCAAATTTGTCTTTTTCTTCATCAAAGCAGCTTATTACATTATGGGGCCCATAAATGGTTGCAGCATCAGTCGCATTTAATATTCCCTACGTAAAGAATATTCCACGACCAAACGAATATTCCCCGATAACAATGAATATTTTATAACCACTTGTGTATTTTGAAAAAAATTCATATATAACCCTTAACTTTAACTTTTTATCAATTTAACCATTTACTGAATCGTAATTATAAGAAAAATTGAATACTTTTATTTCATAAAATTTGGGGTCTTACAAACATTGTGTATGATCAACACATTTTATATATACTAAGTGAAAGCATATTTTGTTTCAGGACTCTAAATTTAGATGTGCATGTACTTGCTGATACGGTGCCTCTTCTCCACAAGGATTATACCTTTGATATAGAGATGAATTCAGTCTTGATGGATATACAGGATGACATTGAGGTGCCTCCAGAAATTCAAGAATGGGTCAAAGACAAACCCAAACCCAACCTTGATCAAACCACTTCTTTCAATCTCGGAACCTTAGAAAGCCCTAAGTTAATCCAGATTGGTTCAGACTTTACCCCAAACCAACGGAATGACATGGTTACACTATTAACCCATTTCCAGGATGTGTTTGCATGGTCTCATGAAGACATGGTGGGTTTGTCCATTGACATTATCCTTCATCGCCTTCCCATTAAAGACAGATTTAAGCCAGTCAAGCAAAATCTCAGGCGATTGAAACCTGAGTGGAGTTTAAAGGTGAAAGAAGAAATTGTGAAACAATTTCAAGCTGGTATCATCATGGTGTCTACATATCCTGAGTGGATATCCAACATCGTGCCCGTGCCTAAACCTGGAGGGAAGGTGCGAGTTTGCATGGATTACCGGGATTTGAACAAAGCTTGCTTAAAAGATAGCTTTCCCGTGCCATTTATCCACATTCTCATTGATAATACTGCGCATTACGACATGTACTCCTTTGCTGATTGCTTCGTAGGGTACCATTAGATCATGGTTGCTGAGGAAGATCGTGAGAAAACTGCTTTCATCATGCCTTGGGGAACCTTTTGCTATAAACGGTTGTCATTCGGCCTCATCAATGCCGGAGCCACCTGTCAACGAACTATGATGGCTCTTTTCCATGACTTAATGCACAAAGAGATCGAGATCTACGTGGATGACATCATTGTCAAGTCCCAGAAGGAGGATGACCATCTAGACCATCTCAGAAAGTTGTTCAACAGGTTACGTAAGTACAACTTGAAGTTGAATCCAATCCCAAATGCGCTTTGGCATTAAATCGAGCAAGTTGCTAGGATTTCTAATCGACCACAAAGGGATTGAGTGGATCCTACCAAAATCTAAGCCATCACGAAATGCCCATTCCTTAGGATGTAAAAGGAAATACTGGGGATTTTTGGGAAGAATCAACTTCATTAGCGAGGTTTATCTCCCAACTCACAAAGAACACAGCGTGAGCCAATCTTCAAGTATTATTAAGGAAGAACTCCATGAAATGGAATGATGAGTGTCAAAATGCCTTCCTCACAATCAAGAAATGACTAGTTAAAGCTCCCGTGTTGGTACCACCCAGGGATGATGTTCCCCTGTTCATATACCTATCCATAAGTGACAATGCCATGGGCTACATGCTGGGACAGAAGGACGATAGAGGCCAAGAATGAGCTATCTATTACCTCAGCAAAAGATTCAGCAGCAATGAACACAAGTACACTCTGATCGAAAAGACGTGTTGTGCTTTAGCATGGGCTTCCATGAGAGTACAACATTACCTCCATGGTCATACAACCCATCTCATATCCCGCGTGGATCCTCTTAAGTACGTGTTCAACAAACCCATGTTAAATTGTTAGCTGTCCAAATGGCAGTTGATCCTACAACAATTTGACATCGTATATGTGACTCAAAAGTCCATCAAAGGTCAAGGAATCGCGGATCAACTGGCCGCCGCACCTTTAGGGGATTTTAAACCCTTGGAAACATATTTCCCCGATGAAGGAGTAATTACAATGCAGTAATATCATCAGTACGATACGCGCCAATCATGGAAGATGTATTTTGATGGAGCCGCATTAATAAGAAGGTTACGGAGTGGAGCGCTTCTAGCATCCGAATGCGGAAAGTAAAGATATCCGTTGTTAGTCAAATTCTGATTTATCAACACCAATAATACGGCTGAGTATGAAGGTTGTCTCATGGGGCTAAAACTTGCCCGTTCAATGGGCATCAGGCAGTTAACTGTCTTTGGGGATTCAGAGTTAGTAATCAGACAATCCACCGGAATCTATCAAACCAAGGAATTACATTTGCTGCCTTACCATCGGCCGGTTTTTAAAATGGTTTTGGAGTTCGAAGAAATCTCCTTTCTACACATTCCTCATAATAGGAATGACTTTGCAAACGCGTTAGCAACTTTGGCCTCCTTGATTCACATATCAGATAAGGAACATTTGCCAAGTGTCACAATTGCCCTGCACAAGGCCCCAGCCTATGGGAACTATGTTGGAGAAGTATCGGATGAGCTACCTCTCATCTAACATCCTTGGTATCAACATATCAAGGAATACCTACAAGATGGATCTACACCCGCTGAAGCGAGCCCGACTGAGAAAAGGCGGATCCATCGACTTGCTATGAAATTCTACCTGAGTGGAGATGCGCTCTACAAAAGAGATGCAGGACTAGATCTCCTCAGATATTTAGACAAAGATCAAGCCCAAAGGCTTATGGATGAACTCCATGGCGGAGTCTGTGGCCCCCACATGAATGGCCCTCTCTTTGTCAAGAAGGTCCTCAGGACAGGACATTATTGGCTATCTCTCAAAGCTGATTACAATGACCACGTCAAGAGATGTTGTCAGTCCCAGATTCATGGGAATGCTATCCACGCCCCTCCACGGGAACTCCACAATATGAGTTCACCTTGGCCCTTCTCAATGTGGGGAATGGACGTTATCGGGCCCATTGAGCCTAAAGCCTGTAATGGTCACCGATTTATCTTCATCATGATCGACTACTTTACCAAGTGGGTAGAAGCAGCCTCCTTCCCCAGGGTTACTAAAGAAATCATCATTGTTTTCATTAAAAACAATATCGTTTGTCGATATGGACAACTAGAGGTGATTGTGTCAGACAATGCCAAGAACCTCAATAACAAAATGATGGAGGAATTATGCAATAAATTCCATATCAAACATCTTAACTCTGTCATCTATCGTCCGAAGATGAGCGGTGTTGTTGAAGCGGCTAACAAGAACATCAAGAAGATTATGCAAAAGATGTCCACGAACCACAAAGATTGGCCTGACCTATTGCCTCTTACTCTGTTAGCCTACAGAACCTTAATGTGCACTTCCACTGGGGTAACCCCCTACGCTTTAACCTATGGGATGGAAGCAGTGCTCCCCATAGAAGTTGAAATGGAATCCCTCAGAGTCTTGATAGATGCTCAGTTGGATGAAGACCAATGGGTACAAGACATGTATCACCAATTATCTCTAATAGGCGAAAGGCGAACCGCGGCTATCTTCCATGGTCAATTATATCAACAAAGGATCGCCAGATCCTACAACAAAAAAGTTTGGCTACGGAAGTTTAAACAACATGACTTGGTTTTGAAGAAGATCCTTGACAACCAAGATCAATCTAAGGGAAATTCACTCCTAACTGGGGAGGCCCGCTTGTTGTCAAAGAAGTATTGACAGGAGGCGCTCTCAGATTGCAAGAAATGGACGGCGATGAATTTCCACAACTCATCAACTCGGACACCGTGAAATGGTATTATATCTGAAATAATTCGCAAACACCCTGGTGCGGAACCATCAGATCACCGGTCATTCCGGTTCTTTAACCCTTTACACCATACAACTCTTTCACACTTTTCCCCTCAGGGAAACATACTTTTCAAGCCAGTAGCCCGGCTCTCCTTTGTGTTCCTACGACTTAGGTCATCCCGCTACGTATTGAACCTCTTGCGTTTGCAGTTTGGCTACCCATACATGGGATCAAACTTCTCCTACCTACAGTTTATCCTCAGCCTAGGATTAAACTTTCTCCTCCCCGCACTCTGACCTGCACATGGGATTACACTTTCTTCTCGCCTTGAGGGGCGAACTACGTCGACCTGATCTCCTCTTCAATAGGAGTACGTAGGCAACCATTTCATATGGCCCGGTCGCAATAAAAAAAACAACAAAGACATTTCTACCCTTTTCTCCTCGCAATAAAACAAAAACAAACAAAAACATTCCTACACCATTTCTGCCACATACCGCGTTGAACCTCTTACACCAGGTTCGAACTACGCAGACTTGATCTCCTCTTCAATAGGAGTACGTAGGTAGCCATTCATGGTGCGGTCTCACCCCTTACCAAAATAAAAACCATTGTCAACTGGTACTGGGATCATCCTTCAATCCACTACATTTCATTCGACTTCAGACCAAAGGGATGGAATTACTTGAACTCCTCCCAAATAGGAGATTTGGCGACCATCTAAGCTGCGGTCATACCTTGAAGAGCAACACCAATCCATAAGAGATGGAATTAACTAGGCTTCTCCTAAATAGAAGTACTGGCGACCATATTTTCAGAGAGGAAAGCCACACTCCTCTCCATATTTTCATACAGAAACCAGTCCCAATACACAAAAGATGGTAGGGATACATACAGATCGATGATCCATTCTGAACTATCCAGAGATAACTCAATGTCCATCCACCCAGGAGGAATTCAGAATGCATCAAGACCACAAGCCCTGAAGCAGCAGGCAAAATATCAAGCAAATAGCAAGGCATATCTAAAAGGGAAGTGATCAAAAATATATTTCCCTGCCATATATATAATGGTGTTTGATATACACAATGTAAACTGTGCATGACAAAATGGCTAAGCTAGTCTGTGCAGGTAAATACAAGTCCATCTACAAGTCAGGATATATGCGAGCTAACAAGCCCAACATGGCGTCCTTCTCAGAAGATGGAGGTGAAGTTGTGGTCTCCTGTATGAGAATATCCACACGACCGAGAAGATCTGCAGCCATCTGCATGGTGACCATATGATCATCAATATATGCGCTCATCTCTGCAATCATGCCAGTGGTAAGGGACCTCACTGAAGTATTATCTCAGAATTGGCTACATCCGGGCAGATATAGACTATCCCGCTTCAACTATCTTCGCATCTCCGGCCGATCCGTCCTCTCATCCCGCTCAACAACAATGATGACACCACGCAAGCTAATGCCTCATCTCTCTCTAATAGAGCTGCGTCCCTCCCATCAAGGGAAGTCAACATCATAGATCGAGCCTGATCTCTCTCAAAGGTCATCAGATGAAGACTCTGCTCTAGGTACTATCTTGAAGTCTTTGAATCACAACAAGATCTTGGTACTAGGAAAATTCGGAAGAAATGTTGGCAACCCAGTCGCGGGCTCCTCCTCAAGGTGGGAATCGATGTCCTCCATGGGCTCTATATCATCATCGACTCACTATCCAAGATCAGAGATATCTGCTTTGCGGTAGATAAAATCTCTATCTCCATCCATGCGAAATACTCTGCAGAACAACCCGGATGACTGACAAAAAAAGCAGTTATCTCACGCTGATCCCAACAAGCGTAAACACGGGATCGGTCCTCTGCTGAGAGATATCGAGAAGCTGAACGCTGACCTATCGCCCCCTCGAAAGGATGAAAATCCTGAAACTGATCAAACTGTGACATCACAGCCAGTGGGTGATAAGTAGTCACGCCCCTCAAACCATCCAGAGGAAGGTAGTCCATGCCCGGAGTATGAGTAATGAAGCTGTATGGTGAGCTAAGCCCCGAACACGGCAATATACTGAACGGATCTCTGATATCTTCCAAAAATGTGGACTAGGACAGAGCATCTATACACTCCGATGGCTGAAAAGAGTATGACATAGCTACATCATGGGTGAAAAATATCCATGCCGTCTAAAGGTACCAATCGGTCTCAAGTGTGACATAAACCACACATACAGCATGACCGAACTACCCGTGAAAACTCCTATCGGATAAGTGCAGCAGTAGGATGCTGACCGCAGGGTCTCTGCTACAATCATAGGTATAATGGTGCGACCCTCTCTAAGAGCTCTTACGGCCATGATGACACCAATGTCTATCTCATCCATGTAACGCGGTATATAGACATATGACAGTACGCATATCATCAGTACATCAACCCTGGCCAAATGCCAATGGTCCTCTGGTGCAGTGAAATCCCCGGAATGTCGTGAATAGCTATCCTCCGAGCCAAATCTGTCATACAGAAAACGCTGGGATATCACGTGTCTAGATGTCAGCTCGTCCTGCACTACTCTGTGCTGCAATCCTGTGAGAGTCATGAATCGTCTACTCATGTCTCCTAAAGCCAGATGCACGCAAGGTCTGTCTAAAGGAAGCATCGTCAATCGTGCATACTCCTCCAGAGTAGGAGTCAACTCATGGGTCCCGAATCAGAAAACCTGCCTATCCGGTATCCAATGCTCTAGCATCCCGTCCACAAAACCTGCGGGAACCTGAAACATCAATAAAGTCATGGTATACTGCATCAAATGATCTACGGTCACCCTGTCTGATGGTGACATGATATCATACCACGATCGCATACCTGATGCCACCAATGATGGTGGGGTATGATCAATACGGCTAACTGTCAAAGAAGACATCTGTACGAGCCGTGTCATAAGACCATCCAGGGGTCAATGCCGAATATCTCTGGACATACATACATATGCATAACATGATACATGCATAGTAGATAATAGATGGCAATATTATATGGGGAATTAAAAAACTGTGCATACATTCCTAAGTATATCAACATCTAATACATCATCTCTGTACAGCTAAAAATACAGGGAAATGGGTCACATACACCCAACAAACACCTACGACACCCTTATGTGGGTCCCATCCCTCCGGCTTTGTCCAGTTCGAGTTGCAAAGGAGTTCTTGCGGACTAAAAAAGTCAAATCGGGAATAAAAATGCCACGCGATTGAGCAAAACAGCATACAAATTTGGTCTTCTCAAATGAAACTTTGAGTCTGTACATCGCTCATTGGTAGTCACCCGAACACGAGGTATACTCTGCCAATGATCTCATTTGTTACAAATCACATCCGGAAATACCTTATACAGGTCCGATGCCGCCAACTCCGAGTCGTTACCCTAAATGTGTCCCTGGCGGGGGTTACAACGCATGCTCATCCGTTGACACATACATCAACGAAGGTAAAGCAGCCTTGGCGTTAGCTCAGCCAATAGCGATTAAACCTATTAGAGCTCTAGAGCTATTCGAGGATTTCATGCTCGATTGCTCATATGTCCCCAGCTGATCCCCGGCGGGGGTCACAACGCAATGCTCCGTTGATCTACACAACAGCGGAGGTCAAGCAACCTTGACAATCTACCCACAGAGTATCAGCCGTTAATTCACACGTCAGCGAAGGTCAAGCAACCTTGACAGTATATCCCACAGGATTTTTCAGCCGTTGATTCATATGTTAGTGAAGTACACATCAACGAAGGTCAGGCATCCCTGACAGTATTTGTTGTTGGCAGTAAATCCAACAGAATCGTGACATGTCCTGGCAATAATAACCAGGAAAGGTCAACGTTATCAAGGAGGATTGATGGTGGAGTATGTTATACACATCCTCAAACAGACCAAGCTTTATCCCCATAGATCTCTTACACATAAGAGGTACATCTTCAGGATCAAGTCATTATCAAAGACACAGGGATTTGGTGATAACTCCAACATCAACATCCTAACTGATTCGGATTACACATCAAATCTCATCAAAGATTGCCAATCCCGATTGAAGCCCAGGGAGCCAAGAATCATCTGACAAAGATGTTGGGCTACAACCCCATACACATGCATCATACATTTGCATCATGTTGCTACATATAGTACTATGTTTTATCTTGTTGCGCTTCAAGTGTCTAGGATTCTTTATCCTACCCATGCATCGCCATGCATGAGTATGATAAAGAGGGGCATCTCTAGACACTCGAAATTTTCTCGTACTCATCATCACTAACATTGCAGGAGGATGATTCCTCTTTAAGAGGAACAACGAAGACAATCCATATCCATACCGGAAGTTCGAAGATCAACCCAGAGTTACTGCGGGATTAACAAATCCAACCTCGGAGATAACCCCGAGGCGTGCAGATACAATACCGGAACACACACCGGAGAAGACCGATTAATCTCGGAGATAATCCCGGGGTATCCAGTCTCAGTCCCAACCATGGAAATAGCCACCAACCTTGGTGATAACCCCAAGGAATGCAGTTTCGGCAATAACCCCGAAAATGCTTATTTCAAATGCGACCAGCTTCAATCTCGGCGCTTACAACGAGATACACTGTACCAACCCGACGATAACCTCGAGAAGACAGGCACACCTCAAAGATGACAATGAGGACCTTCAACAAATTACAGCAGTCCAATCTCAGCGAAGCCTGAGCAACGTCTGCTTTATCAGCCATGCCACGTCGTCTCAACATCTCTATGCAACGATTTCCCACAAGACTAACCAATCCCGAGTGACTATTGTGCGGGGTAACGGATGAAAGTTGAAGCTTGATGACCAGAGGGCATCGTCCCATCTTCAATGACTTCGTACAAACTCTAATCCCATGCCATCGTACAACTCTCGACAACGGCGGTTCGAAATAGGTCCTGTATACCTCAAACGGATGCCCGAATTGCACTTCTTAAAGTTCGAGTGGACATTACGGTGCCTGAGTGCACGAACTTCAAGACAACCCAACCCGAAAAACCCGGGCCCACCCAGGTTGCCTTTGCTACACCTGCGGCTAAATCGTCTATAAATAGAGGGCTTGGGCTTCCCATTTTGCAAGAGGAAACTGCGAGGAAGCCCTACCCAATTAGCTCTGCACTCACCCCATGCAGTGTACTTTCTCATTTTAAACAGCTGTGAGCTCATATATAGCCCTTTTGTACCTACAAAAGCCAGTGTTTATCCACTCTAAAGATATAGAAGTCTTTTTTGGGAGTCAATTGTAAGCCTTCTCACACACTTTAGAGTCTTTTTCTTCATCTCTGCACACACCCTTCTTCACGTTGAGAGTCGTGTTGCGCGCATTTGTCCGAACTTTGGTCTGTGGTTTTGTTTCAGCTTGTATATATATATATATATATATATATATATATATATATATATATAAACTGTGTGTCGAACTTTGTTCGATGAGCCTAGATTTCGGTCTGGAGCGTTTAATGCTTTAATATATATATACTTATATATATTAACTGTGTGTCGGACTCTGTTCGATGAGCCTGAATTTCACATCCGGAGAGTTTACTTGCTTTAATATATATATACTTATATATATTAACTGTGTGTCAGACTCTGTTCGATGAGCCTGGATTTTACATCCGATGCGTTTACTCGCTTTCATATATATATATACTTATATATATAAACTGTTGTCGAGCTCTGTTCGATGAGCCTGGATTTTATATTCGGTGCGTTTATTACTTATATATATATATATATATATATACATATATTTTCGTCATGCCTGGAGTTTCCTTCGTGGCAGTTGATCGCTTTTACAGCTTTATTTACATTTCATCCCTTTGGAGTTTCTTTTCGTGGCGGTTGGCCGTATTCTGACTTTATTTACGTTTTGTCCCGCCTGGAGTTTCCTCCGTGGCGGTTGATAGCTTTTACAGCTTTATTTACATTTCTGATCCCCCATGGACGTGCTTCATGGTTGGTGATCCTATCTATATATATATTTACAGCTTTTATATATATATATATACACCTACTTACTGCTTTCATACAAATTGCGGTATCGTATGCTTTAGGAATCATGTGATCGCTGATTCATCCCATTGGATCTAGATTTGGTTTCCGTGATGGACATTTTCAGCTATAGCGACTTGTAAATTATTCTGCGATGTCTCGAATTTTCTCGAGATGGTTTCCATACCCATAAGGAAGTCAGCATTATTTTTGTACATTATTTTCGTACAGATGCCTCGCATCTGTAAAATAAAATCAATCAAGCCTAACACTTAATAAAATGGAAGTGTAAAAGGTCTCAATTACTATTGAGCATCAAGGTTTGAAAAACCTCTTTTATAAAATATCACTGCCATATCTTGCTTAAAATTGAATTTTTACATAAATTCAAACCTCATGTAATATATAGGTGCGAACGAGGCCTCTGACTACTTCCAAATAACAAGACATCGACCCACACACACACACACACATTCGGATAATAGTTTCTTGATAAGAGGCGGTCACCGTGGTAACACGGATGTAAGGGGTGCCTAACACCTTCCCCCCGCATAACCAAGTCCCGGACCTAATGAATCTCGGTTTCTTTACCCGTTTAGCATGATGTCACATCATGGGGTCAATGTGCAAACCTTTTCTCGGTTGTGTTGATACAACAATTTAAAAACCAACTAGCGACTCTTAACAGTCCCATCGTCGACATTATACATGTCGGACCTTTTTCACTTGTTTTTTTAAACAAATCTCACCTAAAATGAGAACACCAAAGAACAAGTAACGGAAAGGGACATCTAAAAATCCCGACGTCGACACTTACTTGTTTACGAGTTTTGCTGTTTTTAAGTTGTTATATGTAGCTTGTAATGTGGTCTTTAAGTTGCAAGTGGAATCAGGGTCATTGGATGTGTATATTTTTTATTTATTAGTGGTCAAAAGTCGTTGTGATTGGACCATAAGGTCTTTTTCGGGCAATGACCGTAAAGCCGTGAACAAAGATCGACAATAGATTCAATCACTTAGATCTGGCAGGTTATGGGAGTTTTGTTGTTGTTGTGGTATCTAAGTTGTAATATGTAGTTTATACTATATGTTTATTCCTTAACATCTCCTAAATATCAAACTGGATGATTGCAATGGATGGTCAAACTAGGACAGACGAACATGGAAGTTGTTTTCTGGGTAACCCAGAAAACGCTTGACCATGTCGTCTGACATGGTTTGACCGGCTTTGTTATGTTTGATATGTTGTTGTTTCAGTGATATAATGTAATAGACCTCTTCCTTGTCTTGTTGGGTATACACTGGATGCATTATATCACAGAAACATCACATGATCAATAAGTTATGGAAGCCCAAAACTAGCCAGTCGAACTGTTCTTCATTTCTGGGTAACCCAGAAAATGAAGAAACGACTCCGACAAACTTTGTTCATGGCTCGAGATCTACTTTGTTATGTGTTGTTTGGCCATGTTAGTTGTTGGATCTTGTAGTGATGCATTAGTACTACAATACGACTAATAACGTGCCCGAGAATATCGAGGATCGACCAAAATCTTGGTCAAACTCGATACTGCAAATCAATTTATGAAGATCTGGGTTTCATGAAGAACACGAAGAACACCTATAGCGCAGTTACCTGTCTCTATAAGTAGTCTTTAATGACGGTTTTATTAAAATTAATTAAATTAATTTCGAAAATTATTTAAAAATAGTATTTAATTTAAAGAAAATTACAAAAATTATTTAAAATTATTTTAAGTTATAAAAATTAAATATTAATAATTTGAAATATTTTTCATAAATATTAGTATTTATTTAAATATTATTGATAATTAATTAATTTATTAAATGCATTAAATAAATAAATTAAAAATAATTTTATTATATTAAAATCATTTTAAAAGATAATAAGTTATTTAGAAATATTTTAAGTTATAAAATATAACTTTTAATATTTTAAAGCAAATTTCATTAATTATTTAATATTAATGATCATTAAGTTATTTACTAAATAAATTAAATAAATAAATTAAAAATCATTTTATTATATTAAAAATCATATTAAAAGATAATAAGGTATTTAAAAATATTTTAAGTTATAAAATATAACTTTCAATATTTAAAGGTAAATTTCATTAATTAATTATTATTAATGATATTAAGGTTATGTAATAATTATATTAAATAAATTAATTTAAAATGATTTTATTAATATAATTATCATTTTAAATGAAAATAAAGTGTTTAAAGATATTTTAAGTTATAAAATATAACTTTTAATATTTAAAGGATAATTTCATTAATAATTTAATATTAATAATTATTAATTTATTATTAATGATATTAAATTTATTTAATAATTATATTAAATAAATAGTTTTAAAATGGTTTTATTAATTTAAAAATCATTTAAAAAGTATATAAATGAATTAAAAATATTTTAAGTTATAATTAATAACTTTTAATATTTTGATAAATAGTACATTAATATTTAAATATTAATGATAATTATTTTAAAATGATTTTAAATGTTTTAAAAATCATTTAAGGATAATATTAATACTTTAAAAGTATTTTGAGTTATTATAAATAACTTTAAAATTTTTGAAATGATTTCATTAATAGTTTAATATTAATTAAATATTAATGATAATAGAATTATTCAATATTTAAATCATTTAATATTGATTCCGGTGTTTGAAAATTCATGATAAATTATAATAAATATTTTAAAATTATTATAAGTCATTTAAAAATAATATGACTGATACTAAGTTACAGGACAGAGTCTTAGACTCGATAATTACCCGATAAAGCTGTCGGTACACCGACATGTTTCAAAAAATTGATCTGGACTTAAATAATTTAATTAGATATATGATTATTTGTGATTCAATGGTTGTTAAACATGGGTAATAAGGTTATGTACTAACTGCGAAATGCAGTACTATGTGTTATAGTATAATGTTCTAATTGAAAAAATGCTCTGATTAATGATAGGTCGTGATATAAACGATAAAACTAAGTTGTGAACTGTAAGCAGCGCATTAGGCAAGTATCTCACCTTTGTATTTTCTTTATACAATGGACATGAGTAAGAATATTTATGAATTATATTATTACTGTACAGATTACTAACCTTATATTATATACGCTCATTGATTATCAACATGTTAGTATATGATAATTCAGATATATATATTTTGTTCGTTAATTTCTATAAATGGTTATACAAGTGTCCCCACTTGGATAATCATTGTATTTAATCACATGTTGATACACCTTTGTCAATTACCCGTATATATATTTGTTGAATTATAGATTATTGTTGAACAAGATAAAACATTTGATTTGGAACCCATACAAGTATGAACATCCCTACACGGAAAAACTTTTTGCACCTGGCAAGATGAGTGAGCGATATACCATCGTTTCTTGCATGTAGTATTGATCAATGCAGGCATAATAGTCGATCACCCCCGTGCTCGTAAGTTACGGTTTTGGGATGAATTCTGTTTAACCTATTCAAAATTGAAAACAATGTTCATAGCATGTCACCTAAACCCTATTTATAACAAGACGTAGTTTCAAAAATTTGGTATAGAATTGATATATTATTATCATTGGTACAGATTACTTTCACATGTGTTGAATTGTTGTAGAAGGGTAGTATAAAGAAAATATTTAAATTCTTTCACTATATATATATAATTGCTATTACTTGCTGGGCACTCAAATGCTCATCCTTGCTTAATTTAAATATTTTCAGTTAAGTGTGAAGAACCAGAAAGCTCATGCAGAAACAAAGGAAAAGGAAAGCTAACCAAATAAGATTTGTGGTATTCTATGTAATAGTTTGAGAATATTAAGACAATGATATATATATTATCTATCATGATATGTAATGAATATAATAAAGGTTACGTACTTGGGAGCTAGACTCTAATAATTATGTAAATTAAATTTGATATTTATATTATTGTTATTACTATTAGTATTATTCCGCTCATAGAAATGGTATTGTGAAGCACCGAGTTTGGGTTTCAAGTACCCGAATTTAGGGGCTCTACAGGTTGGTATCAGAGCTTAGGGTTAAAAACCTTAGGTGGACTAGACCTTAGGCTATAACCTTAGAACAGAAGGAAACATTAAAAATATAAATAACTCATATAGAGTTTAAAAAGAGATGAATTAAATAAATTCATCGTCAAGCAAAATAAAAGATAACTTATATAAAACTCTTAATTGTTGTGTGTATATACTATATGCTAATCAGGATAAATTATATGTGTAGATGTCTGGTGGAAAAGGCTTGTTATATGCATATAGCATGAAGAAGAATCAAACCCATACACCCGAGCTGATATCAAAGTCAATAGCTGAAATGGAGACTCACAATGTAAACAACTCGGACGATGTGGTTATTTTAGAAAATGTAATACTAGATCCGGAGATGGTGGAGCTGACAGATAGTGATTCGGATACTAAAGTTGAAGATGATCAAGCATCAACGGAGGTGCAGGATCTGAGGAACAAGGTTTCTTCTCTGGAAAGGTTGTGGGAGATAAAAAAGCTGTTGAATAGTCAGTTGCGTCAAGCGTTAATAGAAACAATGGAAGAACAAGATAAGCTTAAAATCCAAATTGATCAGATGGGAGCCACAAGCAACACATCGTGTACAGCTCCGAGCAAGAAGGGGAAAAGAAAGATAGAAGACCGTGACTTAGGAAAATTCGATAAGAAGAAAGGGAAAAGAATATGTTATCTTTGCGGTTATGAAGGACATACTACTCTGTATTGTCCTGACTACAAACCAGGAACATGTTTTATCTGTGGAATTGAAGGCCATCAGGCGAAAAGTTGTCCAAGGAAAAGGTGTAATAAATAGGTAGTATAGATTCTGTTGTGTAGGTGTGTTTAATGTAATAAATATAATAAGTATGTATGTGTAATGTAATGTTTCCAACTTTTGTAATGATCAAGTTTGTAAATCCCGACTTTTGTAGTCACAAAGGGATAGCTGATGTTTAAAGCATTATGTGATATGCTATGTAAAATATTCGTTAAATGAATATGAATCTAAGTTTGAGTAATGAAAAAAGTTTAAAATATTAAACTGATATAATAAGGTTTAGAATGTAAGTTAAATTTATGATTTTATTTAACCAGATAATGCCGCCAAGACGTCGAACTCGCAATCAAAGGGCAGAAAAATCTGTCAACAACGTTGAGGGACAACAACAAGCCGACCCCATGCAGCACTTTACCAACATGGTAGCACAAGCTATGCAGCAAGGGATACTAGCCGCTGGGAATCAGCCGGATAATCACTTAGCAAACTTCAAAGACTTTAAGGCTGTAGGACCGCCAGAATTCAAGGGTACAACTGACCCTGTTGAAGCCCAAACTTGGGTCAAAGAGATTGAAAAGGCGTTTGTGGTAGCTAGGGTAGATGAAGTGTGACGCCCCCAAAATTAGGTATACATCACCCATTCTGAGTCGCCAGATACATGGCACAAAATTCAAATACAACTTCATTTATACAACTGTTGAGCTTTTGTATAGAATACGACCACAGTTAACTATGAGTTTTAATACAAATGTATGTAACTTTCATGGTACCTCGATCATAACCTTACAATGATACTTTACATAAAAGTATAGTTAAAAACTGTTTTAGAAATTAAAATCTTTGGGAAGTGCTCAAGGAAACCTTTGTACATGGGAGGCCATGTGTCTAGGTTATGATAGATATCATATGTCCACAGAATTATCCTTGGTTGACCCAAAAGTCCCCAAAGAAAAAAAAGAAGATTACTATCATCTTCTTTCCAATGGTGAGTCTTCTCTTGACATATAAATATCTCACTTGTCTCCAAGTGAAAATTATGTTTCAAATAAACTCCAAGATCATACAGGTAGTGCTCGTAGATATATTCAGCAAGTGGATGTGCACAACCATGTCTTATGAGAACACGAGGTTGTACGTTATTAGACATCTTGTATGATAGTGGCAAAACACCCTTCCAAAGTTGGATTCGCCTCACCCTATTTGATTCACCAAATATAACTACTAAATGATGTATAGAATACAACAAACTTTTCTATACTATTTAGGGAGAACCTCCACAGCTAGAGACCACCAATTCTATTCCCCCTGTTATCCCCACTCGACCCAAGAACACTCTTATTACCTGAAAGAAATTGTGAAGCAGAAAGGGTGATCACAACTAGCCCAGTAAAGAATATCATGACTAAAGCCAATTTACACCATCAATAGCCTTCATCATTAATAAATCAGAGATTTAGAACGAATGGTAGATGATAAAAGTTTTCAACCATAGTCAGAGCGAACGAAAGCAATCCATTAGAAGAGTCAAATAGACCATAAGGTCTATTATCTTCTATGCTAAAAGTCCACCAATAATGTTTTATCCTCGTAACATCAATCAACAATTTCATCCACGATCATGTGAATAACTCATAATCACAATTGTTATTCTAAATTCCTCTTCGCACACAGGACGAAGATATATTTCATCACTTGTCTTCACCTGAAACATCAAAAATCATGGTTATACCAAATCAAAATTCTTGCTCGTAATCATTAAATCATCTTTGCACTACGGCCAAAGATATTCATTATTATCACATCCATGAATTAATATTTCATTCTTTGAGACTCATTTCAATAATTAATCCACATCATCGAATCATCCATGCACTGTGCCAAGGATATTCTTTAGTATCACGACCACGAATTATCCATGCACTACGGCCAAAGATAATCGTGTTTTCATCAATGGTCCTGATCATGCCATAAAACAATTCATCTTTGCACTACGGCCAAAGAGAATCCATAGCCATAATCGTAACAAAAACTGTCCATCAATGCACTACAGGCCAATGAGGACTTTTTCCACATCATTTGTAACATTACGATTATGATTATACCGAATAATCCCTGGTCATAATCATACCAAGTCCATCTATGCACTACAGGCCACAGATGACTTTCAACATAATATAAGCATGGGGATGATGATAATATTATAAGCATTAGTCAAACTAAATCAAGGATAAATATTAAAGACTTTAAATTTATTCAAACATTATCAATCACTTAATAAAATCATAATCTAATATTGTTAATATTATAACAATATTCTAATCACTCCTTAAACTTATAAACAATTTAATTTAATTGTTTACACTTTTCCAAATAATGTATTTAATCATTCAAAATGTCATACTCATAAGATTTCATCACCAATAATCAAATTACTCATCAAAAAATCTGCATATACCTTATATAGGATTTTCAAGCCATAAAATCCTATTTACCAATTTTTCAACTTCACATAACATATTTAATTCATATGTTCGTAACTAAATTATTTTCATGAAAAATACCAAATCAGTCCCAAAAATTATTCTTTTCTGGGATTAAGCAGAATATAGTCCCATATTGAACATATATTTTTCCTCGAATTTTTAAAATTCATTTACTATTTTTCAAAAATCAATTTCTAATTAATTCCTTAAGAAATTAGCTACCTCAAGGTTAACTCCAGAAATTCCCAAATCTTGGCAGGATCTTACACATGTTAACGTGAGCTTCCAGTTTAAATTTCATGGTCATCGGAGTTATAAAACTCCGGTTATAGCGTTTTTCGTCGAAAAAATCTAAATATTGAAATAGTCATAACTTGCTCATTTTAAGTCGGAATGAGCTCATTTTTGGACAGTAGGTACTTTATACCATATATTTTTATGTCCCAAAAGGGTGGAATTTTTCTCACAATTTAAGTCGCCGAAAATGCCCTTTTAAATTTTCTGGCAGTAGCTTTTTGGCACTTTTCTGTTTTTGACTCCTTTACTAAAATCAGTCCACACGAAAATCTACAACACCTTTTCTAGTGATTCCACTTGGATAAGTTAGAAAACTCATAGATCTAACTCTAGAACTTGACCACACTCAAAAATTCGAAATATAATAAGCGATATGGTCAATTGAATTTCATACTCCATTTTTACCAAAATCTGATTTTCAACCCTTTGTGATTTCTAAGAAACTTTCATGTTTTTACATAATAACCAACATAACTCATCATGACAATGACATAATAATTCAATAAAACAAGTTCAAGAATAAGTTTTAAAGATTTATAAGTTAATTTATAACTTTCATGTTTTCACATAATAACCAACATAACTCATCATGACAATGACATAATAATTCAATAAAACAAGTTCAAGAATAAGTTTTAAAGATTTATAAGTTAATTTATCCTGAACTCAATAATGCCCAAATTGTCAACATGATAATACTTTGTGGAGTAAAATTCAAGAATGCTCAGAAGAATATTTCCATGAAAAGATACTGATGAAGCGCAAATATCAAGGATATTCCACTAATTTCATGGAGTATAGAAGTCAAAGTTTTAACCAACTGAGTATAATAAAGAATGGAATAACAAAAAAAATCACCAGGCATTCGATAGACCGCACATGAAGGTTATTCCAACAGAATAATAAATAACGGAACCAGATCCGGCGTAAAACGCACAGACAGGATATTCCAACAGAATAATAAAGAATGGAACCAGGTTCGGCGTATAACGCATGCGGACAAAATATTCCAACAAAATAATAAAGATGGAACCAGTCCCACAGAAAACGCATGCGATGAGGATATTCCAATGTAATAATAAAGAATGAAATAATGTAAGAATTTTACCAAGTATAGGGGTGGCAGCGTATCTGAGTTATTCAGCGAGAATAATAAATAATGGAATAACAGAATAATTTCACCAAGTATAGGGTAGCCCGCGTATACAAGTTATTCCAACAGAATAATAAATAATAGAATAACAGAAGTTCTCTTTATGAATACAAAAGAAATAATATCCCTTACCGTAAAAGAAACTGAATATAAGAGTAGGGAAGTAGCATAATACTTTTCTATAGTTTCTCTATCATTTCTCTCTCTAGAGTTTCAGTGAATTCATAAGAAATAATGAAGGAATGAACTTCTATTTATAGAAGAATGGATCAGATAGTAACTAATTTATGAACGGTCAGATTGATTTACTTTTAAATGCAGAATAGTCCATATTGGTTTACTATTAAAACTTAAAAGCAACATTCATGGACGCCCCCAAAATAGGTATACATCACCTATTCTCGAAGTCACAAATACATGGTACATGTAATACAAATATAACTTAATAATACAACTATCGTGGTACAATACGACAAAACATAAGTCGTGATTTTGAATACAAATATTGTCTACTAGAGATTATACAAACTCAAAAGGAGTCCTCATTACAATTATTATCACACTATTTCACGTAATAGTGAGGACTACTAATGCTATCATTTGCCCATCACTCCGCTCCCCGACTAGTCCCTCATTACGTTCTCATTTCTCAAGAGAACAATGAAAGTAAAAGGGTGAGCTCAACTAGCCCAAAGAGGGAAATATTATGACTAAGATAATGCGAGAATATATTATCGTTAGCCTTCAATGTTGTTAAACTGATACAATATAACAACCATCAAGTTTAACTGCAGCGGAACACGCAATCCATTAAAAGAGTCAAGTAGAGAATAAAATCTACTTTCTTTTATGATTTAAAAGGTTTTTCATCACTTTTATCGCTGGGACTCAACTTAATAAATAATCCACATCATCGAATCACCCCTGCACTTTTATCGCGGGCTACCCTATACTCAAGATATTTTTTAGTATCACGACCACAATTATTCAAGCACTACGGGCCAAGAATATTTGTGTATTCAATAATGGTCATGATCATGCCAACAACTGTCCATCAATGCACTACGGGCCAATGAGGACTTTTACCACATCATTTGTAACATTACGGTCATGATTACACCGAATAATCCCTGGTCATAATCATACCAAGTCCATCTATGCACTATAGGCCACAGATGACTTTCAACAAAATATAAACATGAGGATGATGACAATGATATAAGAATTCAATAAAACAAGTTTAAGAAATATTTTATCCAGGAACTAATAACGTCCAAATTGTCAACATGATACTGCTTTGTAGAGTAAAATTCAAGAATGCTCAGAAGAATATTTCCATGAAAAGATACTGGATGAAGCGCAAATATCAAGGATATTCCACTAATTTTATGGAGTATAGAAGTCAAAACTTTAACAACTTAGTATAATAAGGAATTGAATAACAAAAGAAATCATCAGGCATGCGATAGATCGCAGCAAAAGTGTTATTCCAATGTAATAATAAATAACGGAATTAGAAGTCAACAAAAACGCATGCATGTGAGGATATTCAATGTAATAATAAAGGCGGAATTAGTCCAACAGAGAACGCATGCGACAAGAATATTCCAATGTAATAATAAAGATGGAATCAAGTCCAACGTAAAACGCATGCAGTAATATTCCAACAGTAATAATAAAAAGCGGAACTGTGTCCCACAGAGAACGCATGCATGTGATGTTCCAATGTAATGATAAAGAATGGAACAATGGAAGAATTTCACCAAGTATAGGGTAGCGGCGTATACAAAGTTATTCCAACAGAGTAATAAAGAATGGAATAATGTAAGTTCTCTTCATAGATAAGAAAGAAATAATACTCCCTACCTTTAGAAAAACCGGATCATTGGAATAGTGAGGTAGCGAGACTTCTCTTCTTCTTTCTATAATTTCTCTCTATAATAATCGTTCTAAATCTTTTGTGAATTGGTGAGAAATGAAGGAAGAATGAGTTTCTATTTATAGAAAATATAGTTTCGATAATCAGACGTTTTGGGGCTCGAAAAATTTCAAAGACAATACCTCCAACTTTTCCTTTATTTTTAATTTAGTCATGGAAGTATTATCAAACTTGCACCACCTCCCCTAATAGTACATAATGTGATTCAATAGTAAATTATGTGAGTCAATAGTTCTAGACATGTGAAAATACAAATTATAGTATAGTACCTCCATCTATACCTCCATTTTTAACTTAGTCATGCACATATTATCAATCTTGCACAAACTCCCCTAATAGTAACAAGAATGTGAAACAATAGTATACACATGTGAACAAATAGTTACACTACTACAAAACAGTAAATAGACAACGCAGAAAAAAACGCTAGAAGCTAAATCGAAAAACGTAAGTGGTTAAGGGTGTCATCTATTTGACACCCTTACACAACGTTTTTAAAACATTGTTGTTAAGCACATTCCACAACGTTTTTTAAGAAAAAAACGTTGTAGATTTATTTTCCATAAATTAGCAAATGCTTAAAAACGTTGTAGAATGTATGATTCCACAACGTTTTCTGGATAAAAACGTTGTAGTTTAATATATCAGACAACGTTTAGGCACTTTCACACAACGTTTTTAAAATGTTGTAGATTAAAAAAAAAGAAAAAGAAAAAAAAGGTTGTGGTTCATCTATATTACCAATGCACCTGCAATATGCTAATGCCATGATATATAGCTAAAATTATAAAGAATATTAATACCATACAATACGTTTACATCCCAATAAATCTTTGTAATGCCAATTACAAAGAATATTAATACCATATAATACGTTTACATCTCAATAATGCCAAACTATCCATACATGTCAATAAACTTGAATTGTCAAAATCTAGTTTGCCAAGGGCATACCCCTAAGAGTAGAGATACTGTCTTGAAAGAATTCCATAATGTGAGAGCCAATTCTTTGTCTGTTTCTCTTTTCTGTATTAACATAAAGGCACGTGTAAGAATTGTTAGAATATAATCAATATATCACAATTTACAAGCAGCAGAATCTTGAAATATGCAATTAAGAGGGTGCCAATAAACAAGCTTTCAAAAGAAAATAATTTTTGTTTCAAAAAATCAGAGAGAAGAATTCAAATGTTAAACTTCTCCGGCAAACGAAAAATGAAAGACATACTGTAATTATTTACAGCAGATATGCATTGCTTTTTTGTTTTCTTTTTAACTTGTTTAATATTTTTCTTCCCTTCATAAGCAAGTCCATGCAGGTCTATAAAATAACTTTACAATAATTGCAAGAGAAAGTATACCTTTTTGGTCCTGAAATGCATGGTTCAACATCAGCTAGATCCAATTGCAGATAAGATGAGTAGACTCTATCCTCGGTTTGACACAACTGTTGAAAGAAACTTTCCTTTGAGTAGCAGCACTGTTGAAAGAAACTTTCCTTTGAGTACTTGTGCTGCTACGTACTGTGTTGCATCATCTATAACAGCAAGTTCTTTCAAATTACTTTATTTTGCTTCTCTGACACATTTTTATTTGTTCCAGAGATGTCCAAGCTGACTGCAAGTATCTGTTGGAATATCTTGGCTCATAAAAGTGATGAAGTTAGCGACATTGGTGTTAAAATATATCAGAAGCCTGAATCAAATGATATTTATGAATTGAGGAGGAAAATTCCTCCTATGTGCAAGGAAACTGAGAACCCAGATGATTTTGGCGGTCTTCCCCTCTTTTTCTTCTTATTGCTCTGTGTATCCGGATGATCCATTAATCTCCTGGAAGAGAAAGAACAAGCATCAGCAACAGCAAAAAAATAGATGCTTCATAGGCTATAGGGGAAGATCATTAAAGTTACTTCATAATTTATGGTTCTTTGAGGTTTCCAAACAGAGAAAATATAAGGTGAACTGATGTTTGCAAGCTGCAGTAGAAAAAGTAAAAGGAAAAACTTTATAAGAAATTAATCAAATTATTGATAACAAATGCTTAATGCCGAAATTTCCTGTAATGCTAAACAAACTCAAAACCATATTAGAATTATATGTTATCAGAAATGATTGTGTAAAAAGTAATCCTCTCTTAAAGAAATGCATACCTTTGAGGCAAACCAGTTATATCTGATGCCATACTGCAAGCTTCGCAAGGCAACTCAGTTTGGAACATCACAGTTATATCTGATGTGTCTATTGTTCACAGTTATAAGATCATAATAAAGTCGTACTTAAAGACCACGAGTATTAATTCACTCACTGAGAAATGCAAGAACACTTGCACTAGAATATAAGGTCAACATTCTAGATTTTTGTTCTGGCATTTGCATGTTTACCACCAAAAAACCAAGGGAGCATACCTTGTATACATTACCCAGGTTCAAATAGGCATCTGAAAATGTCGGTTTGAGCTTAACAGCTTCCTGAAAATTAGTTTTCCGTTACTCGTAAGTAACAAAATATAAAAACTTTAAATAACAAAACTGCAATCACAGTACAACACTGTTCCACTTTGAACATCATAGTTCAAAACCACGTGTGGGGCACGGATAAGGCATGCCAATGACATACTTAGAAATAATATTTAGTATTTGTCATTCTCTAGAATTGCACATTAGATGTACTCAATTTGATTAAATGGCGAAACCACAACTTTTAGTATGACACTCAATTTGAAACGGAGGGAATGTAATTTAATCCTATACAATAATATAATAAAATGCAGAATGTATACCAAACCTATCCTATAGTTTTAATGTAGGTATGATTAGCAACGAATTTAGTTGTGCATTTATTTTCAACATCATATTTCATCATAATTGTCAGGGGAGAAAAAAATATTGTGTACCTTATAATATTGAAGAGCCCTGTTAAGATCACCTGACTCCATAAAGAGGCCAGCAAGATTTGACCATGCATTCAGAGGTGCATTCCTCTGATCTTTCACAGATTTAAGCATTTTATCATACAATTCCTTAACAGCATCTGCAGTCAAACATTTAGCTAAATCATCTACAAAACTACTCAAAAAATAAACCTCAAACAAATAATAAGCACGAATTGTCACCTGTAGGTCCGGCTTCAGTTGCACCTGCTCCTGAACAGAATGATGCCCTATGCATCGTACTTGAGAATGTAGACTGTTGTGATATTATTTGTTGGTTACCCAAAGCAAATAGCACGCGACCATCAAATTTTGCCCCTGTTTAGTTCACTATCTTCATATCACAAAATCATTCATTCAATATATAAAGAACAACAATATAATAATTCTGGTATACTCTTTTAAGACGGACAAGTTGGTACCAGCCCTCGAACCATAAACCTCATAGAATTAACTTCAATATCAACCAGGCCTACAAGAAAAGGCCAGGATAATTCTGGTATGATAAACCAAAAAAATGCAGGAAAAGAGTAAAAAAAATATTTATACACCCTAATAGTAAAAAAGCCTACAGTCAGCTCATAATAAGCTAATTTTTTATCTCTCTCTTTCCATAATCCATCCAACAAAAATGTAGATTTTAAATTTCCAATTCTTGCCACTAATTATGCATTTCTGATTTCAATTTCATGAAAAATACGGAGCAATAATTTAGCAAAAAAAATAATTTACGGAGTAAAATAAACAAGAATTACTAATAACCTTCTGTTGGTACTTTAAAGTAAATTCTTAAATTCATTTTCCATAAAAAATGTAAACAAAAAAAGTTTTAGGCTTTTTCTGTTAATACGCGAGAGAAATGTAAAATGTGCCTGAGCATTGTGAAGTGAAGCTGCAGTGGTATTTACTGCGCCATGGAAGAGAGCAGTGAGTGATTCCGTCGGCTTCGACGTAGTGAGCTTGAATTCGTTCGGAGATTGGTAGAATCGAAGGTGATTTTATAAAAACTCTAGTCAGCCGCCGAGTATTTGAGGCTACTTGCAGCATTTTTGAAAACTGAGGAGAGAGAATAAGGGGGCTTTATTTGATGCAGAAAGAAATAGAGAGGCAAGCTGGGGAGGCGTGGTGAGAAGCAGAGGGACGGATTTGGGAGTGAGAGAGAAGACTAGGGTTTTGGGCTACAAGACACTCCTGCCGTTTTATTTTAATTTCAATTCACTTCCGCGTTTTTTTTATGAGCTCAGTGTTTTTTCTAAAAGACAACGTTTTTAAAAAAAAACGTTATCTACTTAAAATCAAAAAAATGCCCTTTTAAATAGATAACGTTGTGATTTAAGTGTTGTCTATTTACTATTTATAATAGTGTTATAATCATGTGAAATAATAGCAATTAATTGCTCATTTATCCGGTTAAATACCCGATTGGTCAATATAACCTCCAGACATCAATTATTATCGAAATAATTATCGATTTTCACTAACACAATTAATTCCAACACAATGAAACCATTTTAATCAAAAATATAAATTGTGAAATTTCGAAGTTTGACTTTTCCCAAAAAAGTCAACTGTTGACTTTTTGACCAAATAGTGAATTCTGGCAAATTTTGTGTTTATAGACTATTTTTACTAATTTCATCGTTCCGGACTCAAATATCACGTCCGCGTCTCCAAATTCAACTCCGAACACAACTTCAATTTTAATAACATTCATCATTAATATTATAACTCACAATATTTATCAACCGGTCGTTTACCGGGAAAGGGGGCTTTAATAAAATTTCTTCCTATCGGTAGCATGATTAGGTGACCAAACCTCTCCTCGATGTAACTTCTAGACATTGTAAATATTGCAATTTAATAATATGATAACATTTTTATCTCAATTATTGATTTAATAAAATAACATATTATGCCGATGATACTATGACAATAATCGAATCAATAATATCAGAGATATGATGCAGCAATTACTGTAGCAATAATTGAGTGTAACTTAGTGACTTCTCACGTAAGTATCAATAATCAAGGTGCAGCTACTATGCAACCACAGCGTACATCGTATTTTTACTACTGGGTATTTCAACAGTTAACAATAAAACTTCCATTGTTATTTTCATAAAGTATTTTTGTCCTTTTCTCAATCCGGACAATAATTCCAGGTTGTGAGGGGTCCATCAATGATTGTCTTAGTTATACGAATATTCCTCGTTAAAACGAATATTCTGAACCAATCGAATATTATATAACAACTTGCAACACTTTGAAAAATTTATAAATATTACCCACAACTATAACATTATATCAAATCCACGCCATAATATTCAAAAATATATTTCGAGAAAATTTAATCTTTATTCAAAAAGTTGGGGTCTTACAACCTCCCATTCTTATAAAATTTCGTCCTCGAAATTAGGGTGCATACCTGGTATGTCGAAGAGGTGAGGATACTTTGATTTCATTTCAGATTCTAACTCCCAGGTCATTTCCTCAACATTGTGGTTTCTCCACAAAACTTTGACTTGAGGTATAACCTTGGAGCGTAGAATATGTTCCTTCTTATCCAAGATTTTAATAGGAACCTCTTCATACGTTAAATCTTCCTCTATTTCGTCCGGTTCTAACTCAATAATGTGGTTCGGGTCTTTCACATATTTACGTAACATGGATATGTGAAAAACGTTATGAACACGAGACATACTTGACGGTAACACAAGTCTATAGGCCACAGTTCCTACTCGATCGAGGATTAAAAATGGGCTAATGAATCGAGGATTGAGTTTTCCTCTCTTTTCAAATCTTGTAACTCCTTTCCATGGAGCAACACGTAACAACACATGATCTCCAATATCGAATTCTACGTCCTTTCGATGAAGATCATCATAACTCTTTTGTCGATCTTGTGAGGTTTTTTATCGTTGTCGGATCATTTGAATCTTTTTAAGTAGTCATACGTACCAACTCTGGTCCCAACAACGTTGCTTCACCCACCTCATCCCAACATCTTTGGAGAGCGACACTTTCTTCCATACAACGCCTCGAATGGAGCCATGTCAATACTTGTTTGATAACTATTGTTGTAGAAAAACTCCACCAATGGTAAGAACTTGCCCCAACTTCCTTGAAGTCAAGGACACGAGTCTTAATAGATCTTCAAGAGTTTGAATCGTCCTCTCCAATCGCCCATCCGTCGAGGATGATATGCTGAGAAGCTAAATCGTAAATTCGTGCCCATAGCTTTTTTGCAAACTAACCCAAAATCTTGAAGTGAATCTTGGGTCTCGATCGAAACTATGGATCTTGGCATGCCATGCAATCTTACAACCTCGTTTATGTACATCTGAGCAAGGCGTTCAAGTGTATAAGTTTTCTCGATCGATAAGAAATGAGCAGACTTGGTCAATCTATCAACAATGACCCAAATCGCATCTATGCCTTGAGAAACTTTGGGAAGACTGGTAACGAAATACATGGTAATGTGCTCCCACTTCCATTCTGGAATTTCAAGTGGTTGCAATGGACCTTTTGGTACTTGATGCTCCGCTTTAACTCGTTGACAAATTAAACACCTTGAGATAAATAGCGCTATCTCTCTCTTCATATTGCTCCACCAAAATATATGACGAAGATCACGATACATTTTGGTACTCCCAGGATGGATTACAAACGGTGTGTTATGCGCCTCCATAATGATTTTATACTTTAAATCAGGGTCGTTAGGAACACAAAGTCTGGAGTTGACTCGAAGTATTCATTCTTCATCGATTCTTGCTTCTGACATAGCACCTTCTTGCACTCTTTTCCTCATACGCATCAGTTCCGGATCTGTAACTTGAGTAACTTTAACTTTATCAATTAAAGTCGGTTCTACTTGTATATTCGCCATCATCATATGGGTCCCGGAAGTCTTTAACTCTATCTCCATCCTTTGCAAGTCACACAAAATGGGCTTTTGTGTTGTGAATATTGCACTCGTACCCGCATATGATCTTCTACTCAATGTGTCAGCTACCACGTTCGCTTTTCCAGGATGAAATTGGATGGTATGATCATAATCTTTCAATAGTTCCAGCCAACGTCGTTGTCGCATATTGAGTTCCTTTTGAGTGAAGAAATATTTGAGGCTTTTATGATCCGTAAAGATCTCCACTTTCTCTCCATACAAGTATTGCCTCCAAATTTTAAGTGCGAAGACAACAGCTGCCAACTCTAGATCATGAGTAGGATAATTCCTCTCATATTCTTTGAGTTGTCTTGAGGCATAGGCTATGACTTTCCCATGTTGCATGAGAACATATCCTAACCCTTTGCCCGAAGCATCACTGTAGATGACAAATCCCTCCGAGCCAGATGGTATTGTCAGAATAGGTGCTGAAATGAGTCTCCTCTTGAGTTCTTGAAAACTCTTCTCACATTCCACGCTCCAACCAAATTTTGTATCTTTTCAAGTCATTTGAGTTAATGGAGTAGCGATTCGAGAGAAAACCTCGCTATGAATCTCGATAATAACCCATTAAAGCGAGAAAGCTACGTACTTGATCACATCGATGTAGGTTGCTCCCAGCTTTGAATAGCTTCAATCTTTGCTGGGTCAACAGATATTCCATGACTTGATATCATGTGCCCAAGGAATGCAACTTCCTCAAGCCAGAACTCGCATTTCTTTAACTTGGCATATAGCTTGTTTTCACGAAGCTTTTGGAGTATCAGCCTCAAGTGTTGCTCATGATCTTCACGTTTTTTGGAATATATGAGGATGTCATCAATAAAGACGACCACAAAATGATCCAAATATTCCTTGAATACTCGGTTCATCATATCCATGAAGGTAGCAGGAGCATTAGTTAATCAAAAAGACATGAATAAGAATTCATAATGCCGTGCATGGAGTTAAAGGCGATCTTTGGAATATCCTCGATTTTAACCTTCAAATTGATGATATCCGAATGAAGATCGATCTTTGAAAAAATTGTGCTCCTTATAATCGATCAAACAGTCATCAATACGTGGCAATGGGTACCTATTTTTGATGGTGACATGATTCAACTCCCGATAATCAATACAAAGTCGCATACTCCCATCTTTCTTCTTCACGTAATAGAATAAGAGCACCCCAAGGAGACGATTTAGGACAAATGAAACCAATGTCTAACAATTCCGAATTGGGTCTTTAACTCTCAAGTTCAATAGGAGCCATTCGATATGGGGCTTTGGAAATGGGTTTTGTAACGAGTTCAAGGTCGATACAAAATTCAACTTCACGCTCGGGGTAGGCCGGGAAGTTCTTCGGGGAATACATCAGAAATTTATTAACAATAGAAATATCCTTCAAATCGGCGTATTTTGTTTAAATCGTGATATGAGCTAAGAAAGCTCGACATCCAGTTTTCAATAAGCGAATAGCTTTATGGCTTTAGATGACCGTGATTGATTTTAATGGTTTGGTCGCTTGAATTCACATAATAGGTTTATTAGGAATATGAAAGCTAACAACCTTACGAAAACAATAAATTTTAGCATGATGAGTAGTTAACCAATCAATCCCTAGAATCACGTCAAATGCAAGTATTTTTAAGGAGATAAGATCGACAGGTAACGTGCGGTTACCGATTTGAATCAAACAAGACTTATAAACAGTGGATGTAATGAAGGTTTCTCCTAATGGAGTTTCAACAGATAAGTCAAAGTCTAATTTCTCCGGAGTCAAATTTAAACGTTGAGCGCAAGTAGGAGAAATAAAAGAATGGGTAGAACCGGTATCAAATAAGGTATAGACTTCACTAGAGTTTATGATAAGCTTATCCGTGATAACCTCGTTCGGGTTCCTTACTTTTTGGGAGGTCACAACAAACGCTCTCCCTTGCACTACCGGCTTTGATTTTTCTGGGACGGCCTTTGGTGCCTCCATCCTAGCTGAATTTGTCTTCGGTGAACGATAAAATTGAGCTAAGTGACCTTCTCTTCCACAATTATAACATGCTTTGGACGGCATCGCGCAGTTTGGATTGATGTGTCCCTCCCCTCCGCATTTGAAGCATATGATAGGTGGTCGTTCTCCTTCCTTAACAACGGGTGCTGGTGCTGACGTCTTTCCATCATTGTTGAATCTCCTTTTCTTGAAATGTCCATTTTTATTGTCTTGGCTATGATTACCACCGAAATGGTTACCATTTCTGGCATGTTGATTCCCTCCACGTTTGTTGTCACCGCTTCGATGACTGTTACCACTGGCATTTTCATTCTGCCGGGTGCTTTCTCTTGGTTGCGTTGACTCGTTATCGCACTCCAACAACTGAGCCCTATTTACAACATCTGAATACAAACACAGTTTATGAGAAATAAGATATTGTCGTATCTCCGGTTTCAAACCTCTTAAAAACATTTGGGTCATTCGTTCCTCATTATCAACCAAATGGGATGCAAACCGGGATAACTCCGCAAATTTAGCCTCGTATTGCGACACAGTCATATTGTTTTGTTCTAACTTGATAAACTCCACCTCCTTCATGTAATGAATACTTTCGGGAAAGTACTTGTTGTTGAACAGCTCTTGGAACTTCTCCCAAGATATCTTGAAAGGCGTCAGTCAGTAGTCGCTTTCTGATTCCCACCGATGTCTCGCCTCTTCACGCAACATAAAGGTGGCGAAGGAAACCTTTTGTTCCTCGGAGCATCCCAAGACATCAAATATCTTGGTTATCTACTTTATCCATGCTTCCGCCTTAAGTGGTTTTGGCTCTCCAATAAACTCCGGTGGTCCCAGCTCCTTGAATCTGTTTGGCGATGACCGGTCGAGAGTTGCCAGTGTTTCCACCGCATTTTGGATGAGAGCCGCTCTCTTTGATGTTGCATGAATTGCATGAAGCCTCGAGAACATTCCATCGTTCATCATTTGGTCGGTGTTGTTGTTTGCATGAGGATTGTCGCCTTCACGATGCACATTGTCTGGTTATTGATCCGTGGAGACTCAACGGGCTCTCCTGTGCTCCATTGATGTTCTCAACATTCTCGGATGCCATTTTCAAACATCGCCACAAAACAAGGGTTAATTGACATGAAACATATTATCCCTACACTGATCGACCAATTAAATACCAAATAAACTTAGGTAGGTCATAGTAGCGAAGAAATTTCCGTCTCTCCCCTCCTAGTTCTAGTCTCATATCTTAGCCAGGGATCATATCCCTAAGCTTTGATACCAACTGTGACGCCCCCAAAATAGGTATACATCACCTATTCTGAGTTGTCAAATACATGGTACATAATAAAAATACAACTTAATAATACAACAGTGGGTGTACAATACGACAAAACATAAGTCGTGAGTTTGAATACAAATATTGTCTACTAGATTATTATACAAACTCAAAAGGAGTCCTCATTACAATTATTATCACACTATTTCACGTAGAATAGTGAGGACTACTAATGCTATCATCGCCCGTCACTCCGCTCCTCGACTAGTCCTCATTACGTTCTCATTTCCAAGAGAACAATGAAAGTAAAAAGGTGAGCTCAACTAGCCCAAGAGGGAAATATTATGACTAAGATAATGCGAATATATTATCGTTAGCCTTCAACAAGATGTTAAACCGATACAATATAACAACCATCAAGTTTAAGCTGCAATTTGAAAAAGCAATCCATTAAAAGAGTCAAGTAGAGAATAAAATCTACTTTCTTTTATGATTTAAAAGGTTTTTCATCACTTTTATCATTTGGACTCAAATTTTTAATAAATAATCCACATCATCGAATCACTCCGCACTACTACGGCCAAGGATATTCTTTAGTATCACGACCACAATTATCCATGCACTACGGGCCAAGAATATTTGTGTATTTAATAATGGTCATGATCATGCAACAATCATGTCCATCAATGCACTACGGGCCAATGAGGACTTTTACCACATCATTTGTAACATTACGGCCATGATTACAAGAATAATCCACGGTCATAATCATACCAAGTCCATCTATGCATTATAGGCCACATATGACTTTCAACAAAATATAAACATGAGGATGATGACAATGATATAAGAATTCAATAAAAAAGTTCAAGAATTATTTTATCCAGGAACTAATAACGCCCAAATTGTCAACATGATCTTCGCTTTGTAGAGTAAAATTCAAGAATGCTCGGAAGAATATTTCCATGAAAAGATATTGGATGAAGCGCCAAATATCGAGGATATTCCACTAATTTCATGGAGTATAGAAGTCAAAACTTTAACCAATCGAGTATAATAAGGAATGGAATAACAAAAGAAATCACCGGCGCATGCGATAGGCCAGACAGCAAAAGTTATTCCAACAGAATAATAAATAACGGAATCAGTCCGGCGTAAAAGCGTCTGAGACGTGATATTCCAATGAGAATAATAAAGGCGGAATTAGGTCCGGCGTAAAACGCATGAACATGATATTCCAATGAGAATAATAAAAAGCGGAATCGGTCAGTCCGTAGAACGCATGAATAGGATATTCCAACCGAATAATAAAAAGCGGAATCGGTCCCAAGTAAAATGCATGCACGAGGATATTCCAACGAGAATAATAAAAAGCGGAACTGGTCCTGCGTAGAAACGCATGAGCATGAGGATGTTCCAATGTAATGATAAAGAATGGAACAACAGAAGAATTTCACCAAGTATAGGGTAGCTCGCGTATACAAGTTATTCCAACAGAATAATAAAGAATGGAATAACAGAAGTTCTCTTCATAGATAAGAAAGAAATAATGCTCCCTACTTTTAGAAAAACTGGATACTAGAATAGTGAAGTAGCAGACTTCTCTTCTTCTTTCTATAATTTCTCTCTATAATAATTGCTCTAAATCTTTTGTGAATTGGTGAGAAATGAATGAAGAATGAGCTTCTATTTATAGAAAAATATAGTTTCGATAATGCACGTTTTGGGGCTCAAAAAATTTTAGTACAATACCTCCAACTTTTCCTTTATTTTTAATTTAGTCATAGAAGTATTATCAAACTTGCACCACCTCCCCTAATAGTACATAATGTGATTCAATAGTAAATTATGTGAATCAATAGTTCTAGACATGTAAAAATACGAATTACAGTATAGTACCTCCATCTATACCTCCATTTTTAACTTAGTCATGTAAGTATTATCAATCTTGCACCAACTCCCCTAATAGTAACAAGAATGTGAAACAATAGTATACACATGTGAACAAATAGTTATAATCATGTGAAATAATAGCAATCAATTGCTCATTTATCCGGTTAAATACCCGATTGGTTAATATAACCTCCAGACATCAATTATTATCGAAATAATTGTCGATTTTCACTAACACAATTAATTTCCAACACAATAAAACCATTTTAATCAAAAATATAAATTTTGAAATTTTGAAGTTTGACTTTTCCCGAAAAAGTCAACTGTTGACTTTTTGACCAAATAGTGAATTCCGGAAAATTTTGTGTTTATAGACTATTTTTACTAATTTCATCGTTTCGGACTCAAATATCACATCCGCGTCTCCAAATTCAACTCCGAACACAACTTCAATTTTAATAACATTCATCATTAATATTATAACTCACAATATTTATCAACCAGGTCGTTCCCAGGAAAGAGGGGGCTTTCCAATAAGGATTTCTCCCTATTGGCTCGCAATTAGGTGACCAAATCGCTCCTTGACAGAACTTCTAGACATTGTAAATATTGCAATTTAATAATATGAATAACTTTGTCGTCTCAATTATTGATTTAATCAAATAACATATTATGCTGATGATACTATGACAATAATCGAATCAATAATATGAGAGATATGATGCAACAATTATTGTAGCAATAATTGAGTATAACTTAGTGACTTCTCACGTAAGCATCAATAATCAATACCGTGTGCTACTATACAACCACGCGTATTCCTGTATTTTTACTACCGGGTATTTCAACAGTTAACGGTAAAACTTCCGTCGTTATTTTCATAAAGTATTTTTGTCGTTTTCTCAATCCGACAATAATTTCATTGTGGGGGGTCCACCAATGATTGTCCCATTGTACGAATATTCCCTGTTAAAACGAATATTCCCCGACCAATCGAATATTATATAACAACTTGCATACTTTGAAAAATTTATAAATATTACCCACAACTATAACATTATATCAAATCCACACCATAATATTCAAAAATATATTTCGAGAAAATTTAATCTTTATTCAAAAAGTTGGGGTCTTACAGTCCATACTGATTTACTATTAAAACTTTAAACCAGCGATCCATATTGATTTACTATTAAAACTTTAAACTAGCGATCCATATTGATTTACTATTATATCTTCAACCAACAGTCTGAAAAATTAGGACATCTCCTCATGAAATAATATTGTACCCAAAAATAATTTGGACCGAAAAGAAATATATTTTACGGGTGAATAGTACTCCGTGAATAGTAATTTGTGAAAAGTAACTCGTGAATAGTAACTCATGAATAGTAACTCATGAATAGTAACTCATGAATTGTAGTAACTCATGAATAGTAACTTGTGAATAGTACTCCGACATGAAAAGTGTCCCGAATACCCGATTGAATAATATATCCTCCAGACATCAATTATTATCAAAACAAATGTCGATTTCCACTAACACAAATAATTCCAACACTATAAAATTCATCTTTAATCAACACGAACTTATTCATCATTAATATTATAATTCACAATATTTAACAACCAGGTCGTTCCCAGGAAAGAGGGGGCTTTTCGATAAGGATTTCTCCTTATTGGCGCGCAATTAGGTGACCAAACCTCTCCTTGACAGAACTTCTAGACATTGTCAATATTGCAAATAATAATATGAATAAATTTGCCGTCTCAATCATTGATTTAATTATATACAAAATATTGACAATAATTCAATCAAATAACGTGAGATACTATGCAGCAATTTCTGTAACAATAATTGAACAAAACTGAGTGACTTCTCACATAAGCATCAATAATCAATATCGTGTGCTACTATGCAACCACGTGTATTACTGTACTTTTAACACCGGTTGTTTCAACAGTTAACGGTAAAACTTCCGCCGTTATTTTCATAAATTATTTTTGTCATTTTCTCAATCCGACAATAATTTCGTTGTGGGTCCACTAATGATTGTACCGTCGTACGGATATTCCCCGATAAAAAGAATATTCCCCGACTAATCGAATATTCCCCGACACAACGAATATTTTATATTAACTTGCTTACTTTGAAGAAAAAAAAATTCACATATTACCCTTAACTTTAAACGTTTATCAATTTAACTATTTACCAAAATAGAAAAATTGAATACTTTTATTTCATAAAATTCGGGGTCTCACAATCACCCCTCCTTATGAAATTTTACCCTCGAAATTTACGTATGTACCTCATATTCGAAGAGATGAGAATACCTTGCTTCCTTTTCAGATTGTACCTTCCCGGTAATTTCCTCGCTTTTTATCCTGCAAAACGGATGTCAGCTGTTTGTAGCATGCTTAAAATATGTATGTGTACACATTTCTTCATATTTCTCATTACATGGAGATAGATATGGAATGAAATTACAAGTAATTGTATTTACAAGTAATTTGAAATGAGAGAGCATGAAGAGACTTTCCTCCATTTTGGGTTTATCAGAGGCTGACCTATCTTAGGTTACTCTCGCGGCTTTTTGGCATGAAGGTTCCCAAATCATCGCAATCTACTTGACGGGAAGTTAATCCGGTCTTTCAACTGGAGCGAATTTGGGTGGTGCCTTTCCTGAGCCTCGGAGAATTTGTCTTCTCACGAGTCCAGTAATCAAACACAGACGGGATAGCCTCCTGGTGGAGGGACCACACAACATACATTCACATACATCGCGTCTCACCGTATGAAAATGATGACATGTGTGAAACACTAATATCAGAAGCAGTTATGGTGCGAAGCACTAAGTGTAATAAGGAAATGCATTCGTACACATTCATCAAATGTAAATGAAACATCCACACACAAGCAGATAACAGTTTTTTAAAAGATTGTAGTAGCGGCTTAAGTCCTCTTACTGGAGTCCCCAGCGGAGTTGCCACCTGTCCAATGACCCTGATTCCACTTCCAACTTAAAGACCACATTACAAGCTATATATAACAACTTAAAAACAACAAAACTCGTAAACAAGTAAGTGTCGACGTCGGGATTTTTAGATGTCTCTTTCCGTTACTTGTTCTTTGGTGTTCTCATTTTAGGTGAGATTTGTTTGAAAAAAGAAGTGAAAAAGGTCCGACATGTATAATGTCGACGATGGGATTGTTAAGAGTCGCCATTGTTTTTTTTAAATGGTTGTACAACACAACTGGTAGAAAAGGTTTGCACATTGACCCGGTGATGATGTGACATCGCTAAATGTGTCGGTGAAACCGAGATTCATTAGGGTCCGGGGACTTGGTTATGCGGGGGGAAGGTGTTAGGCACCCCCCGACATCCGTGCTACCACGGTGACCGCCTCTTATCAAGAAACTATTTTCCGAATGTGTGTGTGTGTGTGGGTCAATGTGCTTTTATTTGGAAGTAGTGCGAGGCCTCGTTCGCACCTATATACACAGGGTTTGAATTTATTTAAAAATTCAATTTTAAGCAAGATATGGAAGTGATGTTTTATAAAAGAGGTTTTTCAAACCCTGATGCTCAATAGTAATTGAGTCCTTTTACACTTCCATTTTATTAAGTGTTCGGCTTGATTGATTTTATTTTACAGATGCGAGGCATCTGTAAGAAAATAATGTACAAAAATAATGCCAACTTCCTCATGGGTATGGAAACCATCTGAGGAAATTTAGACATCGCAGAATAATTTACAAGCTGCTTACAGCTGAAAATGTCCATCACGGGAATCGAATCTAGATCCAATGGGATGAATCTGTTATCACATGATTCCTAGGCGCACATGATACCTTAATTTGTATGAAAGAAGTAAGCAGGTGTGTATATATATATATATATATATATATATATATATATAAGCTGTAAATATATTTATAGACAGGATCACCAACCACGAAGCACCTCCATGGGGGATCAGAAATGTAAATAAAGCTGTAAAAGCTATCAACTGCCACGGAGGAAACTCCAGGCGGGACGAAACGTAAATAAATCTGTAAATACGGTCAACCGCTACGAAGGAAACTCCAGGGGGGATGAAATGTAAATAAAACTGTAAAAGCGATCAACTGCCATGAAGGAAACTCCAGACATGATGAAAATAAATATATATATATATATATATATAAAAGCAATAAACGCAATGGATATAAAATCCAGGCTCATAGAACAGAGCTCGACAACAGTTTATATATATAAGTATATATATATGGAAGCGAGTAAATGCACCGGATGTAAAATCCAGGCTCATCGAATGCAGTTCTCGACATACGTTAATATATATAAGTATATATATATTAAAGCAAGTAAACGCTCCGGATGTGAAATCCAGGCTCATCGAACAGAGTCCGACACACAGTTAATATATGTAAGTATATATATATTAAAGCAGTAAACGCTCCAGACTGAAATCTAGGCTCATCGAACAAAACACTGTATTGTGGAAAAATTTCAGTTACATAATTTTTTTTTTTTTAGTTGTTTCAAAAAAAAAAAGCAAAAAAAATAAAATAAAATTTGGGTTCGGATTTTAGGACCCCGATCAGGATCGAGGCTGGATCTCATTCTCTCTCTCTCTCTCTCTCTCTATATATATATATATATATATATATATATAAAAGCAAATAAATGCTCAGAATCAAGTCTAGGCTCAATTGAGGTATAACTCGATAATGTTAGTCGATATATATATATATATATATATATATATATATATATATATATATATATATATATATATATAAGTGAAACAAAACCACGGACCAAAGTCCGGGCAAATGCGCGCAACACGACTCTCAACGTGAAGAAGGGTGTGTGCAGAGATGAAGAGAAGGACTCTAAAGTGTGTGAGAAGGCTTACAGTTGACTACCAAAGAAGACTTCTATATCTTTAGAGTGGGTAAACACTGGCTTTTGTAGGTACAAAAGGGCTATATATGAGCTCATAGGTGTTTAAAATGAGAAAGTACACTGCATGGGGTGAGTCTGCAGAGCAAATTAGGTGGGGCTTCCTCATGAATTTTCTCTTGCAAAATGGGCAGCCCAAGCCCTCTATTTATAGACGATTTAGGTTGTAGGTGTACTGCTGGTGAAAGGTGCAGTGTATGAGGAGGCAACTGGGTGGGCACTGGGTTTTTGGATTGGTCGTCTCGAAGTACGTGCACTCAGGCACCATAATGTCCACTCAAACTTTAAGAAGTGCAATCCGGGCATCCATTTGAGGTATACAGGTTTGTACGAAGTCATTGAAGATGGGATGATGCCCTCCGGTTTTTAAGCTTTAACTTTCATCTGTTACCCCGCACAATAGTCACTCGGGATTGGTTAGTCTTGTGGGACATCGTTGCGTAGAGATGTTGAGACGACGCGGCGTGGCATCGTGTTGGCGAGATGACGATGTTGTCCCTCACCGGTGTTATCGCCGGATTGGGCTGATAAAGCAGACGTTGCTCAGGCTTCACTGAGATTGGACTGCTACAATTTGTTGAAGGTCCTCATTGTCATATTTGAGGTGTGCCTGTCTTCCCGATGTTATCGCCGGGTTGGTATAGTGTATGTCGTTGTGAGCGCCGAGATTGAAGCTGGTCGCATTTGAAACAAGCATTTCTGGGGTTATCGCCGAAACTGCATTCCTTGGGGTTATCACCAAGGTTGGTGGCTATTCCCATGGTTGGGACTGAGATTGGATACCCCAGGATTATCTCCGAGATTAATCGGTCTTTTCCGGTGTGTGTTCCGGTATTGTATCTGCACGCCTTGGGGTTATCTCCGAGGTTGGATTTGTTACTCCCAGAGTAATCTGGGGTTGATGCTAAACTTCCGGTAGTATCCGGTATGGATATGGATTGTCTTTCAGGGTTCCCTCTTAAAAGATGAATATGTCCTCCTGCAATGTTAGTGACAATAATACAGAATTTTGAGTGTCTACAGTAAGGATCTGTGGTCACTGACATTCGTTGTCAGACCACATATTGAATTTTTTCCAGATTTTGTAAAATGCTAGATCCGAGCCTATAGATGTTATGGATCTAACATCTATCAACCCATATCACTTAATTAGACTCCATACAACATATTTAACACATCAAACTAACATCTAACAACAGAATTAATGGATAGATTTCTTGCTAGTGTTTTATACCTCTTATGAACAAATCTTGATTTTTGGAATCTGTTTTTGTTATGGATGTTAGTGGGGCTCGGTTTTGTGACTGATAAATGAAGGGAAAATCGTGGGTTTTAGAGAGAGAAGCTCAAGGATGAGAGATGAGAAAAATGCTAGCAAATGAATTTCTCTCTCTCCAAATCTATTTATACAAGTGTATGGTGCATGTATGGCTGATACAAGTGGCTGGTTGCTGGAGTTTTTAGCACATGGGGTAGTTGGTTTAGGTCACCAACTCACCTAAAGTCAAAATCTACAATCTAGCTTCAATAATGGAAAGGGGTATAATGGTCATTTGGCTTGGAATTTTAAGGGCAATCATGTAATCCTTGCAAACCCTTAGGGTTTGACCCTAAGGTTTAGCACAAATCAAATGTAGGATTTCCAATTTAGGGTTTGCACAAAAATAAAATTAAATAAATTTTAGTTTCTAAATTTTTGAAATTAGGGTTTCCTAATTATGATCAATTTTCTAATTACACTATACATGAACATTAGGGTTTAAAATCACTAATTATAATTAACTTTGCTAATTTAGCAATTAGGGTTTACGATTTTGATAATTAGGGTTTCTAAATTATAATTAGAGTTTCTAATTACCAAATTAGGGTTCTAGATATTAGGGTTTTAAATTACTAATTAGGTTTTCCATAATTAGCAATAAAATCTACTGTACATGATATTAATCACATTAACACAATTTCTGACTGATCACATACTCCAGTTTAGGTTTCAAATTAGGGTTTCTCATTTAAAAAATTAGGGGTTTTAATAACTTAGGGTTTTCTAAAGATTAATTATGGTTTCTAGATTTTAATTAGAGTTTACCTAATTAATCAAATCATTATATAATAAACAACATAAATCATATAACACAGTTATATAACAGTCTTAAACTCACAATTGATTTTCAATTTAGGGTTTCCCACAGAAAACTAGGGTTTTGACATTAAACACCATAATTGACCAGTCATTATCAATACATACATATAGTACATATTCATAGTACTGAAAAATTAAAATATAAATAATATTATATTATTATTCTCATTTCTTGATAAAAATCCAAAATTAGGGTTTGAATTCCATATCTGATTTATTCTTCCATATTTAACCTTAATAATTAAGGTAAAATAATTAACTTAATAAGCTGTACTAAAATTCATATAATAAATAATTATTATAATTATTCTATTAAATTACTCCATATATTATTTAAATAATATATGATTATATTTTCATGGAAAATAATTAATAAAAAATTTCTACTATAAATTAATTATTATAAGAATATACTTTATAAAATCAATAATTCTAAAATAAAATTATTTGTAAATATTTATGTAATAAATATATTTTTATTTACCACATAAAAATATATATATATATATATATATATATATATATATATATATATATATATATATATATACACACACATTATCTTGTACAAATCCTCATCCTTAAAATAAAAAAAATTATTAGCAAAATTTTGATTTATTTATATAGAAAATATCGGGTTGTTACACCTATCCCATGTATCTTAGGGTAACTCCTTGGAAACACATCCATGAATTCTTGAACCACCGCTATATCTGTTCCAATGATGTTCCCACTCTTTGGGTATCCACCACATGACATGAGATAACCCTTACAACCCTTCTTCAACATCTTCCTAGCTTGTGTCGTGGTTAGTTGACAAAGTTAATCCTAGTGATTTATTTCCATAAAACACCACCTCGGGTTTCTTAGGAAGCCTCGGTTTTTACTCTTTCTATGACAATCTATTATCGCTCTATGGTTAATTAACCAATCCATACCGAGAATCACATCGAATTCTCTTAATCTTATCGGTAAAAGATCTACCGATAATCTATTACCCCTGATATCTACGAAACAATTCCTATGAATGTGTTCAATGGGAATTACTTCCTTGTTTGCTACCTTAACGTCTAAAGGTATTTCTAATTTTTCAGGATTTAATCCCAATTGCTAAGCAAATCCACATGCTATAAAAGAACACGTAGCACCCGAGTCAAATAACACGTAAGCATTTATTTCGTTGATTGGAATGATACCTGCTACTACGTTCGTTGATGCAACTGCATCTTGGACTGTCATATTAAATGTTCTGGCTGAGGGTCTACCTAATGATGGTGTTGGTCCAGTAATGGCCAAAGTACCACTACTAGAACCTTTATTACCCTATGGCCCTTTTTTTGGACAATTTCTTGCCGTGTGGTCTACCGACCCACAAACAAAACATCCCCGGCTTTTCTTAGGATTAGGACAGTTAGGAGATATATGACCCTCCTACCCACAATTATAACAACCGGTCTTCCCCTTCAGACAGACTCCGAGATGAGTCTTACCGCATGTTTTACATGCCTCCATCCTACGTTTAGGATCCCCTTATTTTGGCCCAGTATTCCCAGGGTTAAAGTTCTTCCTCTTAGATATATTGCCACTTCCACTGGCAACCTCTGCCTTATTTCCTCCCTCTCCCTTACCCTTATTCTTTCTATCTTTGTGGTATTGGGTCAATGCCTCACTACCACCCTCCGCTATTATCGCCTTCTCCAGAATAGTCCCATAGGAAGCACTCTTAAAAACTGATATCCTACTATAGAGCCAGGGTTTTAGGCCCTGCTCAAATCTACGAGCCTTCCTCTCCTCCGTGTCCACTTGGTGTGGAGCGAACCTCACCAATTCATTGAATTTGGCCGCGTATTGGGGAACAGTCATGTCCCCCTTCTTAAGTTCTAAGAACTGAATCTCCATTCTTCCTTTCATGCTAGTAGGGAAATAGTTCTCGAAGAATACCTTCTTAAACTGTTCCCATGTAACAGCTTCCGCTCCAGCCCCACCCTGGTGAGCCTCCCACCAGTAGTTGGCTTCCCCCTTCATCATATAGGTCGCAAAAGAGGTATTTTGCGCCTAAGCTATGTTTGTAATAACAAACGCTTTCTCTATTTCCTTGACCCATGTTTGGGCCTGCATTGGGTCCGTTGTTCCCTTAAATTCGGGTGGACCTACACTCTTAAATTCCTTAAAGGTAGTCGTTCGGGCTACCCTAGGTCCTGCGGGTGCTCTACCCCCATCTTGGTTAAATGCAGCCGTTAATAAATTAACGAACTCATGCATTGGGTTATTAGGACCCCCTCGTTCTCATTATGCGATTCTACTTCTTGGTTACGTTGTCTTCTTCTTGGTGGCATTTCTGATTAAATAAATAAAGGTCGGTTATTACTTATTTACTTACTTCGTTATTAGTCGTCAAACAACTGAACAATAATTCATACACAACAAAGAAATTTGAAATAACAACTTCTTTATATTAAATTGCTTCTTTATAGTTCAAAACTATTTACAACTTGCTTTCCATAGCCCAAAAGCTATTACATATTTATCCCGCAATTGACTTCTACGAAAAATTAGGATTTACAAAAAGACTACCCTTTAATTATACAAAAGAGGGTTTTACGTCACTACACAAAAGTATTTACCATACTACTCCTAATACTGCCTAACAGCATTCTCATGCTTCTGGTTCGCCAAAATCGACACAATATCTCGACTTATAGTATGTCGAGTCTGTCCTGAATCAATAAAACAACAAGCTATCTTAAGCTTTAAATCCTCGTGCGCACTGTCATTTATATATGACATTCGTGCTATCTTCTGGTCTTTTTCAACCAGTTTCTTGCGAAGTTCTATGACCTCGTTCTTATAGTCCTGGGCCTTGTCAGTCTTGAGCACTTTCTCATCATGCTCTATCTCATAGTCTGACTCTGCAGACTCTTTTGCCCCATAGAGATTACTGATCTCTTCCTTCTAGTGCTGCACAATATTGTGCAATTGCATGTTACGGTCAAGCACTGAGAGGTACATTGCCCTCATAGTCTCTGTAGGTGTCAACTCTAGGGTAGGCATCACCGTATTAATCGATGTTACCTCCATGTCATCCTCCACATAAATCATCATATTCAAATATGATGCTATCCTCATGGTCTCCTCAGAATAGTCCTCCACCGAGTAATATTCCTCGGGCTCTAACTCCTCTAGAATCACTACAGGTATGTCGGCTATAGGCACAAGTACTGTCTCGACTCGGTTCACGAACTCCTCGCTGATCACATGTATATCCCTATACATCAAGCTATCAACCGACATCTACAATAACACATAACAAATTGATTAGTACATAATACACAATAATATAAGCACAAAACACATTTAATCCATTTAGGGTTACTTTCCATCTTTTAAATATTTTGGTACTGAGTTTCCTCAATACCTTATTAACTCATTTGACTCGAGTTAACTTTCTTCGGACTCTTCCTTTCCTACGAGGTTATTAGCCTAAGGTTCTTCCCCCCTTAAGTTTTATAACCTAATGCTTTGATACCAACCTGTGACGCCCCCAAATCCGAGTATCTTCCAACCCGACAAATGGTGCTCCATGATACTATATTTCATACAATCATTCCATTGAAATAACAACAAAATTAGTGTAATTACTATATTTGTATTACATCTGTAATAAATCCTTTCCAAGGTTCATAACCGAATACATTCGTTGTTCTTCATAAGTATATTACATATAAATATACTAGTCTATTACAGGACAATTAGGTGTCCATCTTAGCCTTGCCTTTATCTCTTAGAACTCTCAGTTCGTTCGGCTTTAGCTGCAAACATATGGTTCAAGCAAGAATGAGCATAACTAGCTCAACAAGTCTTAACAACGAAACATATGAATATCACATCAACAAATACATGCTTTATTTCCATATCTGAACAATTATCTATGAAGCATTATGAAACATTTGACTAATACTTCTCCTACAACAACTCCATAGTATATATAATAGCTTAGGAATGAGGAACCGGTCAATAGACCATGAACATACTCTTTTTGTTTTCATACTTGAAAAGGATATCCGGCACTAAGGCCATCCACCTGTCTTTACTTACGAGCATTTCTAGGTGATCAGCCTATTGTACTCTATGTTGATCAACACTCTTACGTTAAACGTATTTACGTTCAACATTTGGCAACCTCGCGTACCCATCAAATAATCGATGAAAATACTTTTGTTTCTACATAGACAAACTTACCTTTACATTCGTACCAAATACTTGGCATATGATAGCGTTAACAATTCTATATCGAAAGACTTGTAAACAAATTAATCAACTCTTCAGTATTAGTCTAGCCGAATTAAAACAGGCATCGACTCTTTCTTTAATACCATTCATGCATTGTATAACATTCATCACGTAAAACTTGGCTAACACGAAGGTTAGGCAAGAGTTAAGAAAGACTTTCCTTTAAGCGTCTTCGAATTTATAATTCAACTATTCTCAGTCTTTACAGGATCTACATGATACATTCACATAGCACACAGTAATTAGTTATCAAACAAACTAACTTTACGGTTCTAACCAACTTCTTTTTCTTCTACATTTTATTTGAATTAACTTCATTAATAAAGTCGTTTCAACTTTCTATACTTCGTTACGTTTCATTAACGTTCTTACGTCCTTAGCCGACATTCGATCATTATTGGTTAACTAACAATGTTGAACTTCATTCATGGTTCACTTATTACATCTTTGTGTTCTTTGTTTAATTTCTATTAAACCTTACTAGATCTTCTTATATTAACACCTTATAAGTGATTTAAGGTAAGTCTTATCATGCACATTAAGTACCTTCAATGTCTTACTTTAAGTCTTCATTCAAAATGGAACATAAACTAACTTGGTCAACATTTTTCTACTGCCGGCGCTGCGACGCGACATCCTATGTATTCTAGTGGTGCTTTGGCGTCACTCTCTAGAGGTTTTGCCCGGACTTGGCACTACGGCGCGAGTCCATGTACAAACTCTCTCATTGCAATATGAGTCTCCGTTTCTTTTATTTTCTCCGGCCATAATCGGCTGCTTGGTATGATAGATAACATAGGGTTTGGCGCTGCGGCGCCGAACCTGTGCACTAGTTGGCCAAAATAGTTTGGTTTCTTAACGAAACTCCCGGCTTCCTAATTTGTTCATTTTACATCTGAATTGACCCATTCAAATTCCTACAAGTCACAAATTACATCCTTTACGTGTTCGTATAAGAATTTTACCTTTTCGAATCCGTTAACTCGGAATTCACCTTTAAGTTCATTTTTAAGCGTTCGTTTAACGTTTTCGTCCGTCAATACTCGTTTTCTTCGTTATAAGTCGGAATGCGACGTTTCTTTCTCCAATGACTCTTAATTACCTTATCTCACGTGTTGACATTGGAAGCCAACATTTTCAAGTCACACGACAATTTTTGACCTTCAATCCGGACTTTATACGTTTTTGACGTTTAACGTCTATTTTTGCAAAATTTGTCATAACTTCGTTACTAATGTTCTCTAAGCGAAATCACATGGAATACTCCATGGACTTCATATCTACATCGTAACCAAGCAATAGGCACATTCCTTAGCTATATCGATTCTTAAACGTTCATTCTAACTAAGTTCACGTTCAAGACTTTTTATGGTTTTAACTCACGTAACCACTTACGATTTCTATTTGGTCATGACCTATCAATGATTTGGTCATTACTAGGCATCCTTATTTCTCCTCAATAAACATGCTCCACCCATCTACGATTCTTCTATGAAAAAGAAATCAAAAAAGATGAAGATTACGGTTTATGAGAATTTACCTTTGAAGTAGTAAACGTTCTTGATAAACGTCTAATGGTTTACTTGGAAGTAGAAGGATTATAAGTTTCTAGCTCTTTTCTCTCTCTTAAATATGTTGGACAAGCTTTGTAAAACAACAAAAATCCAACCCTAGCTTTCTATTTATAGAAAACCAAATGAGGGGCAAAATTGTCCAATTCTCCACCTCCTTACTTATTTACCACGTCACACAAATAAAATACTTGGTGACCAAGTTTATTACTTGGCTTGGCCACCAAGTGGCCGACCCACTCCTTGTTGGATCATCCCATGGGTTGCCCTATGGGTTTTACCCATCCCATGACCCACCGGTTCAACCCACGGTTTAATTCTTTTGATTGGGCTTGACTTTAATAAATGTTGGACTTTAACTTGGGCTTTCTCATCTAATTCATTAGGCTTACTATTGACTTAAGTCCAATTGGATTGTATAAAAATCCTTAACTCATACTTTATTAATACGTCTTGTATTCTACGCGTATTACTTACGTATTTTCTTTGTCTAATACTCATAAAATAATCGTATTATACATAGTACCATTCTTCATGCCTTAGTTGTATATATACTAGTATAATTTTCATATTTCATACGTATAATATCTGAAACGACTATACGCATTGCAATTCCCTTTCGGAAACCTCTTTTACAAACCCTTAGGGTTTTAAGTCCGCAGGCGAAAACTTCGTTTGCCATAACGGAATTATTATTGGATATTCCCCACTTTCATCGTATTCTATCATTGCGTGTTTCTCAAAATCTCAAACCCTAGCTCTGAACGAAATCAGATGAATAGTGTTTTTACGCAAACATTCTCAGAAAACCTTCGTTTTCGCCTTGATAATTCACAACAATTAATTCTAGCACAAAGCTAGAATACTAACCACATCCGCACATTTTAGGTCATAGAACGACCTTCGAATATCTTATTCACATAATAACTCAATTAAATTCATTTAATCCACATAATCAAATAACAATTTAATTCATTGAAAATTCGAAATTCTCGGGCGTTACAGTTTGCAATCCATCCTGAGATTACCAAATTATATCGTGATATTTGACATACATTTTGGTTGAGTAATATGAAGAGAGAGATAGCAAAGTTTATCTCAAGGTGTTTATCTTGTCAACGTGTCAAGGCGGAGCATCAGGTACCCAAAGGTCCATCGCAACCGGTTGAAATTTTAGAATAGAAGTGGGAGCACATTAACATGGATTTTGTTATTGGTCTTCCCAAGTTTTCTCAACGTATAGATGCAATTTGGGTCATTGTCAATAGATTATCCAAGTCTGCTCATTTCTTACCTATACGATAAACATATTCACTTGAACGTCTTGCTCGTATATACATAAATGAGATTGTAAGACTGCATGGTATGCCAATATCTATAGTTTCTGATCGAGACCCAAGATTCATTTCATGATTTTGGGTCAGTTTGCAGAAAGCTATGTGCACGGATTTACGATTCAGTTCTGCATATCATCCCTTGACGGATGAGCAGTCGGAAAGGACTATTCAAACTCTTGAAGATCTATTAAGACTCTATGTCCTAGACTTCAAAGGAAGTTGGGACACGTTCTTACCATTAGTTGAATTCTTCCTACAACAACAATTATCAAGCAAGTATAGACATGACTCCATTCGAGGCGTTGTATGGACGAAAGTGTCATTCTCCAGTATGCTGGGACGAGGTGGGTGAAGCAACATTGTTGGGACCAAAATTGGTACGTATGACTCCAGAAAAGATTCAAATAATCCGGCAATATATACAAACCTCACAAGATCGACAAAAGACTTATGATGATCTTCATAGAAGGGACATGGAATTAAATATTGGAGATCATGTGTTATTACATGTTGCTCCATGGAAAAGAGTTACGAGATTTGAAAAGAGAGGAAAACTCAATCCTCGATTCATTGGTCTATTTGAAATCCTCGACCGAGTAGGAACTATGGCCTATAGACTCGCCTTACGCCAAGTATGTCTCGTGTTCATAACGTTTCACATATCTATGTTACGTAAATATATGGAAGACCCGAACCACATTATTGAATTAGAACCAGATGAGATAGCAGAAGATTTAACATATGAAGAGGTACCTATTAAAATCTTGGATAAGAAGGAACATATTCTACGCTCAAAGGTTATACCTCAAGTCTAAGTTTTATGGAGAAACCATGATATTGAAAAAATGACCTGGGAGTTAAAATTTGAAATGAAAATAAGGTATCCTCACCTTTTTGACATACCAGGTATGTACACCAATTTTGAGGATGAAATTTCATAAGATGGGTGATGAGTGGGTCTTATACCTACGAATCAGCCTCTAATTTGAGCTTAAACCATGTTAATTCTTTGTTTCTAGGTTTAGTTTTACTTGTTTAGTGTTGTTTTGTGTTTAGGTATGGTGGCTTAACATTTGGACTGAAAAGGTGGAGTAATGGTGAAACTTGGCAACACAAAGAACTAAAATTGGACCATTAGCAGACAGACACCCCTCTGGGGCGGACTTCATACACATAAAACCCCCGGCGGTACGGGGGTACTTAATCGAATTAGCAGAAGCTATGCCCGCTGGGGCGGACATTATAGAGTATAAATCCCTGCCGGGGCGGGGGGTACGGGAAAGCTTAGACTCCTGTTTCTTTTGAACTACTGCAGTGGCGTGGAAGATAGTGGTTGGCATAGTTAGGAACTCAATTGGGTGACAAATTACACAAAGAATACATGTCTTAGGCTGGTGATTAACAAGATACATCAAGGGAGATTACATCTATCAATCAATTAACATCTTAGAATGATAAGTTTGAGCAAGAGCATTGGAGGGAAGCTTTGAAGAGGAAATTCACGATAATTGCAGATTGAAGTTAGAGAGAAGGGTGGTTCTGGATTCATTCTTTTTCTTTAATTCATTACTTGTAATTGGGATGATGTTTACTTTAATAATTTCAGTTTTTAATTCAATTATGATTAACTAAATTCTTTATTAGGCTTATGACTGATCTGATGATTGAACAATGATTATGTAGCTTTGAATTTCAGTTTAATAATCTATCTTTCAGTTTATCTATAGTGATTTGTGCTTTAATTTATGAATTGCTTGATCACCAATTTTGTGTGGAATTATATGAACTCGAGAGATGAAATACGAATCTAGACTTAGTCATTATAGCATGTGTTCTTGAATTCTGTGAATGCATAGAATCTTGATGCATGTTAGGGTAGAAATATGCTTAACATCGTATGTAATCGGATAGAGAACTTGAACTTAAACCTTCTTTGATTGTAATTCACATAGAGATATAGTGAATTGGTTGATTAAGGTGTTTAGCTTAATTCTATCTACTTTGTGGATTTAAGTTAATACGGTATTAGTGCACCGAGAGATGGCTAGTTCTACTTGTGTGTTCTTGATTAATAAACTGGGATAGTGCATTAAACTGGAATAAGGTGTAATAATCATAGTGATATTTGAAGTGAAGTTGTAAGCCTAATTCTCCATTATTTGCTTGAAATTACAGTCTTTGAGTTTGTTGATTGCTTAGTAATTTATGTTTTTAGTTTTTAATAGTTATAATCACTGAATTGGATAGTTTAATAAAATTTGGATTAATATAAAGTTGGTAATTGTTAGGATTAATTTCTTAGTAAGTCTCTGTGGGAACAATACTCAACTCATCATTATATTACTTGTTGACCACGTACACTTGCGTGTGAGCGTATTTAGATTTTACCCAACAAGTTTTTGGAGCCGTTGCCGGGGAGTTAGTATAGATTTTAATAGTTTTCAATATCAGTTTAATTAGTTCAGTTTTACTTAAATATTTTTTTCTTTTGTTTGTTCTTTCTTGTTTCAGGTTCTTGAAGGTAGTTTATGTAAACTCAGCCTAAAAATCCAGACTTGCTTCCTTTTGACGACGATATCAAGAAAAGGTTTCAAACGCTAAATAAGTGGATAACGGATACTAAGGAAAACTTTGAGAATTCTGAGACAAAAGAGATAATGGCTGCCGAAGACCAGCAAGCGTTGAGGGATTATGCTACACCTAAGGTGACTGAGCTTCAGTCAAGTATCACCAGGCCAACGATTGCTGCAAATACATTTGAAATCAAGCCTGGAACTATTCAGATGATCCAAAACTCAGTTCAGTATTAGGGACTTGCAAATGATGATCCGAATAAACACCTGGTCAGCTTTTTGGAGATATGTGACACTTTCAGATACAATGAGGTGTCGGATGAAGCAATCAAACTTCGCTTGTTTCCATTCATTTTGCGGGACAAGGCGAAGAGTTTGTCAGGAATAAACATGTGAATGATATTCCTATTTATATATGATTTGATTATAATATACATGAATGAATATGCAAGTATGCTTGCATTAAGAAAAGCTGTAAAGTCCTTTGATAGATAAGATGAACATATTACAAGGACTTAGAATGAATTGATCAAATGTATTAGTTGATCCTACATAAGCAAAACAACTTTGTAAAGTCCTTAAAAAGAAATGATGTAAAAGGACTATAAATATAGAAAGATCAAGCTTGTTAGGTTGATCTTATAATGTAATAGATAGGCTTGTCTGATCGTCGAGCACTGCACCAAAAATTGTAGTTTGTCAGGAGAGTCAAGGAAAACTCAAGAGCTATCAAGGCGTAATCAGTCGTAAGATAATAGATCCTTGAGTTCGTAGAGCGCCGTAAGAGACGAGGAAGGATCGTGGTGTGTCGAGAAGAACATCCCTGAGCCATAGTCTGCCGAGGATGTCATGTTCGTAATTATAGAGACAAACTGTCCACGAGCCAAATAGAGCATCTGTCGGGTTAAGTCAAGAATCGTAGACTACACTCGGAGTCGTAGAGTCTACTGATCATATTAGAGGCAGAGATCGTAGTCGAGCAAGATCAGATGAAGACAACAAGCATAAAGACAGAAATCACAGAGTGTCAAGATCTGATGTCGGAGTCGTAGTGTATGCACAGCTGAAGCCGAATCATAGAGTGCAGAACTAAGGCCTCAACAGAAATGCTCACAATGCTAAGGCAGAATTATAGAGCAAATACAATTCTCAACAAAGTAAATGAGCACTCCAAGAATATCCAAAAGAATGAAGCCTCTGGTTGGAGCTGCAAAGATACATCCCGCCTGAAGGAAACCAGATAACACTCAACGAAGGGCATGCAAGCTAACAGAAGATCCAAGCACCAACCCAATCAATATCCAGATTGAGTTGTGAAGCCATTCAAGATGAAGTCATCCACAAGTTGATCAGAGGAAGACTTCAGTAACAGACTAAGGAAAGTCAACAAGTGCAGTAGCTGTCAAGTAAATAGAAGACAACGATCTTGGGATTAACCAGGATCGTAGCTGGAATAACCCGATATTTTCTGTAACGCCCGAGAATTTCGAATTATCAATGAATTAAATTTTTATTTGATTATGTGGATTAAATGAATTTTATTGAGTTATTATATGAGTAAGATGTTCGAAGGTCGTTGTATAACCTAGAATGTGTAGATGTGGTTAGTATTCTGGCTTTGTGCTAGAATTAATTGTTGTGAATTATCAAGACGGGAACTAAGGTTTTCTGAGATGGTTTGCGTAAAAACACTATTCATCCGATGACGTTCGGAGCTAGGGTTTGAGATTCTGAGAAACACGTAATGTTAGAATATGATGATATTATGGAATATCCAACAATATTTCCGTTATGGCAAACGAAGTTTTCGTATGCGAACTTAAAACCTAAGGGTTTGTGAAAGAGGTTTCCGAAAGGGAAATGTAATGTGTATAGTCGTTTCGATGATTGTAAGGAATATGAGTATTATACTAGTATGTATACGAGTATGATATGAAGAATAGTACGACGTATAATACACATATTATATGTGTAAGACCCCGAAATTTTTTTAAATAAAAAGGAATTTCCTTTATTTATTATTTTGAAATAGTAAGGGTGGATTTGATTAATGTGGTTAGTTATGGGTAAAATGCTAAATATTTTAAATAAGCAAGTGGTGATATAATATTCATTGTTGTTTGGGAATATTCGTTTGGTCGTGGAATATTCGAATCGTTGGGAATATTCGTCGCGATTTACTCAATGCCAGTATGACCATGTGTGGGCCCCATAACTAAAAAGCGATTGGAGGAAGAAAATGACAAATATAAGTTGTTTAAAAATAACTTGGCAGTAGTTGTTACCGCTTTTATCTTTGTTGGAATACAAATTGGTTAAAAACACGAATCTGGCGTTGTTGAGCAGTAGATACACAGTATTGCACCAATTATTGACTCTTACGTAAGAAGGCACTACTCAATAATGGTTACAGAATTCTCGTTCGGTGTTTTATTTTATTGATTCAATAATTCTTTCGTTGATATTTTATATTGTCGTTGTTTTAATAATTGTCATTACACAAGATTTTTCATTGTCGAAACAATAATTCATATTATCTGAATAATATTATTAGATAACATTATTGGCAATGTCTAGAAAGTTCGTCTAAGGAGAGGTTTGGTCACCTAATTGCGGCCAAGAAGGAGAAATTCTTATTGGAAAGCCCCTCTTTCCGGAACCCGCACTCGTTGTCAATATTGTGATTCGTAATATTATTTGTGAATAATTAATTATTGATTCATATGATGAGAAAAATATTGATTTTATGTGGATATAGATGGAGAAAATTTTTAATGTGACAATTGTTGAAAATTGAAATTTTATCTTTTTCTGATAAAATAATTCATTTAAATATATATAATATTATATTTTAATAATATAATAATGGTGATATTTTTACAACGAATGTGGGATATATGAGTATACGAGGAGGAAGAGTATTTTGTTGCAATAAATGTTTAAAACATGTTAAACATGTCGGTGGACCCCATTTATTGACTGAAATTTGATTATAGCCTCTAAAATCACCCGTTTATGGATTTCGGTCAATTTCTGTTGGGAATTTAGAAAAACTTTCTTCTGCAAAGTTGTAGAGAATTGGATTTCCTATAAAAACTCGCGAGATTCGAATTTTCTGATAAAAGGGCTATTTATTGTGAATTATTGAAGTTCAAGTTCCGAAATAATTAATTTTGGAAGTTTAAATTATTTTAAATTAGAAAACGTTTTTTTTATTTTCTTCTAGAAGGTTGGCATGTGTGAATTGCTGAGATTCAGATTTCAAAGAATACGTATAATATTTTTATAAATATTAATATTTTATTAAATTTTCTACTTTGGTGTTCTAAGCAATTTCCTATAAATAGGTGCTTAGGTTAGAATTGAAAATCACACCGTAAACTCAAGTTTTTTCTCTCTATATTATCGAGCGTATTCTTGTGAGTATTTTGAGTATACTTTGAGTATTGCTATACGGTGCAAGTTCAAGTCATAGCCTTTATATCCAAAGTGTTTCAACTAGAAGTAACTGCTCTTTCGAGGTAAGGGATGTTATTTTCTTCTCAAATGATATTATTTCTTCAATATCATTATCTTTGAAATATTGGTTGGAACTTTTATCAAATTTGGAACTTTTTCATGTCTGGGGTTACTATTCATGAGTTACTATTCACGAGTTACTATTCATGAGTTACTATTCACGAGTTACTTATTCACGAATACTATTCATGAAGCGTGATGATGTTTTTGTGAAATTTCTATCTTTTGTGTGTCGAATTACTATTCACGATACTCAAGACTATTCACGATACTGAGACTATTCACGAATCACGACACTATTCAATCAAAAATGAAATTTCTTCTTTTGTCCAAAATATCTATTCGGATACTAGCTTTGATTGTATCCATGTTTTGATCATTCTCTAATTTTACACCACTATGATTATTTTGAGGTATTTTTGGACGTGGATAAAACAAAGTACTAATCCTTAATCCTTAATCCTTGTCATTTTGTTTCCTTTGGATTCGCTTTCTTTAAAAATATTTTTCATCATCCTCGGCCTTAAATGATGATATTATGGAATATCTTTGGCCCAGTAGTGTAAAGATGATTGATTTGATGAATATCTTTGGCCCGTAGTGCAAAGATGAACGATTAATCGATGAATATCTTTGGCTCGTAAAGCAAAAAGAGGAACAGTGTTGAGATGAACATGACCACCAATCTGGTGATTTAAATGAATATCTTTGGCCCAGAGTGCAAAGATGAATATTGATTGTTGTTATGTGGATAAAATATTGATGATGGGCTTTTAAACCTTAGAAGACAGTAGAATTCTTTCTCTACGTGACTCTTCTAATGGATCAAGCTTCACGTGCATTTGTTGATCTAAAACTTGTTGTTTATTGTATTCTATTAGATTTTTCCCTGTTGAAGACTAACGATAATTTGTTGTATATTATCTTAGTCATAATATTCTATACTGGGATAGTTGAGCTCACCCTTTTCCTTGTTGTTCCATTTTCTTCTCGGGAGGTGAGAACATAAAGCAGGATCGAGTCTGGGTATGGAATGAAGGTTCTAGAGAGAGTTGTTTAGTAGTCTTCACCATTTTTGTAAAATAATGTATCAATAATTATGATGGGGATTTATTTATGTATGGATATTGTCTAGGCGGCAATATCTCGTATTTAAACTCACAAGATGTATTGTCGTATTTCACACGACATTTGTATTATTGAAGTTGTAGTTATTTCTGTACCATGTATTTGGCGACTCAGAATGGGTTGGGTGGAATGGACCTATTTTGGGGGCGTCACAATATGAATATTATACGAAGAGAATACGTGAATAATACGCGTAGAATACGAATCGTATTATTAGAATATGAGTTAAGGATTTTATACAATCCAATTGGACTTGGATTAATAACAAGCTCAATGAATTAAGTATACAAGCCCAAGTCAAGGCCCAATATTAGATTGGTTAAAGCCCAATGTTTATTAATGTCAAGCCCAATCAAAAAAGTAAACTGCGGGTCGAACCGGTGGGTTAAGGGATGGGTAAAACCCATGGGGATGACCCATGGGCAAGGTGAGCCGGCCACTTGATGGCCAAGCAAAGTGTCACTTGGTCACCAAGTATTTTGCTTGGTGACAAAGTTGTAAATAAGTGAGGAGGTGGTGAATTGGACAATTTTGCCCCTCATTTGGTTTTCTATAAATAGAAAGCTAAGAGTTGGATTTTTGTTGGTTTACAAAGTTTGTCCAACATATTTGAGAGAGAGAAAAGAGCTAGAATCCTATAATCTTTCTACTTCCAAGCAAACCAAAAGACGTTTATCAAGAACGTTAACTACTTCAAAGGTAAATTCCTATAAACCGTAATCTTCATCCTTTTTGATTTCTTTCTCATAGAAGAATCGTAGATGAGTGGAGAATGTTTATAGAGAAGATATAAGAATGCCTTTTAATGACCAAATCATCGATATGTCATGACCAAATAGAAATCGTAAGTGTTTACGTGAGTTAAAACCATAGAAAGTCTTAAAAGTTAACCTAGTTATAATTGAACGTTTTGGAAACTGTTGTAGCTAAGATATGTGCATCTTGATTAGTTAGGATGTAGATATGAAGTCCATGGAGTATTCCATGTGATTTGGCTTAGAGAACATTAGTAACGAAGTTATGGCGAATTTTGCAAAAAATAGACGTTAAACGTCAAAAACGCATAAAGTCCGGATTAAAGGTCAAAATTTTCCGTGTGACTTGAAAACGTCGGTTTCCAATGTCAACACGTGAGATAAGGTAATTAAAAGTCACAGAAGGAATCGCGATTCGACTTATAACGAAGAAAACGAGTATTGAACGGGCGAAAACGTTAAACGAACGCTTAAAAACGAACTTAAAGATGAATTCTGAGTTAACGAATTTGTATATATGAAATCCTTATATGAACACGTAAAGAATGTAATTCCTGACTTGTAGGAATTCGAATGTGTCAATTCGGATGTAAAACGAACAAATTAGGAAGCTGAGAGTTTCATTAAGAAACCAAATCTGTTTTGGCTAATCGCATTATGACTTTGGGCCGCAGCCGCTAAAACCAAGATAAAGTGGTGGCGCATAACGCCACTAATATATAAAGGATGATGCCGCAAGCAAATGGCGATGGGAAAAAAAGTTGACCAAGTTGGGTTTAGTTTCCTTTTGAATGTAGACCTAAAGTAAGATGTTAAAGGTACCTAAAGTACAAAATGAGACTTACTTTAAACACTTATAAGATGTTAATGTAAGAAGCATGGGTAAGGTTTAATGGAAATTAAACGAAGAACGCAAATACGTAATGAGTGAACCATGAACGACGTTCAACATTGGTAATTAACCATTAATGATCGAATGTCGGCTAAGGACGTAAGAACGTTAATAAAACGTAACGAAGTATAGAAAGTCGAATCGACTTTATTAATGGAGTTAAAACAAGTAAGACATAGAAGAGAAAGAAGTTGGTTAGAACCGTAAAGTGAGTTTGTTTGATAACTAATTACAGTGTGCTATGTGAATGTATCATGTAGATCATGTATAGACTAAGAATAGTTGGAATATATATTTGAAGAAGCTTGAAGGCAAGTCTTTCTTAACTCTTGTCTGACCTTCGTGTTAGCCAAGTTTTTTTCGTAATGCATGATATACAATGCATGAATGGTAAATAGAAAAGAGTCGATGCCTATTTTATCTGGGCTAGACAAGTATTGAAGGATAGATTGAATTGGTTACAAGTCTGTTGATATAGAACTGTTAACGCTATCCTATGCCAAGTATTTGGTACGGATGAGAGGGTAAGTTTGTCTATGAACAAACAAAAGTATTTTCATCGATTATTCGATGGGCACGCCGAGAGTTGCAAATGTTAAACGTAAATACGTTTAACGTAAGAGTGTTGATCAACATAGAGTACAATAGGCTGATCACCTAGAAGTGCTCGTAAGTAAAGACAGGTGGATGGCCTTAGTGCCGGATATCCTTTTCAAGTATGAAAACGAAAAGAGTATGTTCATGGTCTATTGACCGTTTCATCATTCCTAAGCTATTATATATACTCTGGAATTATTGTAGTAGAAGTATTAGTCAAATGATTCAGGATGCTTAGTAAATAATTGTTCTGATATTGATATAAAGCATGGACTTACTAATGTGATATTCATATGTTTCATTGTTAAGACTTGCTGAGCTAGTTATGCTCATTCTTGCTTGAACCATATGTTTGCAGCTAAAGCCGAACGAAATGAGAGTTCTATGAGAGATAAAGGCAAGGCTAAGATGGACAATTAATCGTCCTGTAATAGACTAGTATATTTGTATGTAATATACTTATGAAGAACAACGAATGTATGATTTATTATGAACTGGAAAGGATTTATTACAGATGTAATACAAAGATAGTAATTACACACATTTTGTTGTTATTTCAATGGAATGATTGTATGAAATATAGTATCGTGGAGCACCATTTGTCGGGTTGGAAGATACCCGGATTTGGGGGCGTCACATTTTCTATATAATTAAATATTAAATTTTGCGTATAATTTTTTTTTATATAAAGGACGGAATAAGTGCCTGGTAATGTGTATGTATATATGTGATAAATAAAATTTATTTATTACATGAATAATTTCAAATAATTTTATTTTAGAATTATTGATCATTATAAATTATGTTCTTATTATAAATTAATTTTATAGTAGAAATGTTTTTATTAAATATTTTCAATGAAAATATGATTATATATTATTTCGATAATATATAAATGATTATTAGAATTATTATAATAACTATTTTATTGGATAAATTTATTTCAGATTAATTAAGTTAATTATCATAACTTAATTAATAATGGTATGTATATGAAAGATATAAATCGGATATGGAATCCAAACTCTAATTCTTGATTTGAAATAAGGAATGAGAATACTAATATTATATTAAATATATTTCAGTGCTATAAATATATGATGTATATACGTATTGATAATGGTTGGTCAATTATGTGTATAATGTCAAAACCCTAGCATTAATTGGTTTAACCCTAATTTGAAACTCAAACCGAAGTTTATGATTGGTAGGAAATTGTGTTTTGTGATTAATGTTAATATAGATATTAATTTTAATTAAGAAAACCCTAATTATTAATATTTGGAAACCCTAATTGTTAGAAAACCTAATAGCTGATTAGAAACCCTAATTGCTAATTCTAATTTGCTAATTGGGAGTCCTAATCGCTAATGTAATCATCTTAATGCTAATCGGTAACTCTTTAAACCTAATTAGTAAGTATAGATAATTAGGAATTCCTAATTTACTATTTTTAGACACTAAAAATTTTATTTTATTTTAAACCCTAAATTAGAAGCCTAGAAAATTTAATTTTTGAAAAGCTTAGGGTTAAACCCGAAGGGTTTGCCAAGATTACCATATTGCCATTAAAATCACAAGACAATTAACCAAAATGCCCTTTTGCACATTCTTTAATTGGTAACTTGTAGATCTAGCCATATTTGGAGTTGTTGAACAAATCTTGACTTTTTCTTTGACAATAATACACAACCATCAGTCATTTACCAGCTACATACATTGCATCTAAGTGATATATATAGAATTGGAGAGAGAAAAGTCATATTTTAAGCTCATTTGTCCAACATACACTCCACTAAGCTCTTTCAAAACCTACGAATTTCTTTAGCATTTCAGTCCCCAAAACAAGCCCCACTACTACTCACAACAAATCAGTAGCCTAGAATTAAGATTTATTCATAGAAGGTATAAACCGTAATTGCAAAATCTGATCTTTGATCTTTTGTTAAATGTTGTGTTTTTATGTTTAATCATGTTGTATAAGGTGTTAATCAATGATCTGGGTTCCTAGATGTTGGATCCATAACATCAAAATACTCGAAATTGAAGTTTTCAAAAATCTAAATTTTTTTTTATGGTCTGACAACCATATGTCAGTGGCCTTAAATCTTTTCTCGTTTATGATTTTTGTTGTTTTAAGCTTTAAATCTGTAGTATGTCATGTGGTCTGTGATCTGAAAGTGGAATCATGACTATTCCATGTCCAAATTTCATTTTATTGTTGGTCAAACCTAGTTGACCAAGCTTGACCCAACGATTTCTGGGTAACCCAGAAATCCTTAGGAAACGTCTGACAATGATTTCAAAGGCTCAGATCTTGCATCTGAGTTGTTGTGTGACCAAGGTGATTGATGGTAATTGTAGTACTACATGTATACTATAATATTGAAGTCTTAGATTGGCCAGAAACAACATGAACAGAAAATTAAAGGTGGTCAAACGAGACCCCTTGCTAACTGATTGTTAGTGTTCTTGAGCCTCAAGAACACCAACAACGACGCTTAATGTCGCTATAGGCTATAGCGACAGTTTTTAATAATTTTATTTTCCTAATTTCTGGAAAATGATTAAAAATAGAAATAAATTCTAAAAATCATTTAAAAATAGAAATTAATTTCTTAAAATTACAAAACTTATTTCAAAAAAAAAAATTCAGTTATAAAAAAATTAACTTTTAATAATTTTACATATTTTTCATAAATATTAGTATTTATTTAAATATTATTGATATTTAATTTATTTATTAAATGCATTAAAAATTAATTAAAAATGATTTTATTATATTAAAAATCATTTTCAATGATAATAAGGTATTTAATAATATTTTAAGTTATAAAACATAACTTTTAATATTTTAAGGCAAATTTCATTAATTATTTAATATTAAAGATATTAGATTTATTTAATACTTATATTAAATAAATTAGTTCACAAATGATTTTAATATTATAAAAATTATTTTAAACGAAAAAATAAATATTTGAAAAGTATTTGAAGTTATAAAATATAACTTTTGATATTTAAAGGTAAACTTCATTAATAATTTAATATTAATAATATTAGTTTTATTTAATAATTATATTTGATAAATAGTTTTAAAATGGTTTTATTGATTTATAAATCATTTAAAAAGGAAATAAATGAATTAAAAATATTTTAAGTAATAATAAATGACTTTTATTATTTTGGTAAATAATACATTAATATTTAAATATTAATTGTAATTAATTAAAATAATTTTAATATATTTGGAAAATCATTTAAGGGTAATAAAATGTTTTAAAATATTTGGAGTTATTATAAATAACTTTAATATTTTGGCAATGGTTTCATTAATAATTTAATATTAATTAAATATTAATGATAATAGAATTATTTAATATTTAAATTATTTAATAATGATTTTAGTGTTTGAAAAATTATGATAAATTATTATTATTATTTAAAAATTATTATAAGGCTATGAAAAATAAATCGACTAATATTTAAAATATCTAGAATAGTATTGAACTACCCGATAGAGTTTTAAACTCGAAAATTACCCGATAAAGCCATCGGTACACCAAATTGACTTCGAAACTGATCCAGACCTAGATAGTTTGACTTGATAGGGGATTGTTTATGATCCAATAACTGATATAACTATGTGACAATGTGATTAGGTTATGTGCTGATTGCAAATAGCAGTACTATGTGTTATGATATGTATTTCTAATCAATAGAATGATCTTATTAATGATAGGTCTCGACATAAAAGATAAAACTAAGTTGCATAACTGTAAGCAGCAGACTAGACAAGTATCATATCTTTGTATTTTCTTTATGTAATGAACATGCGTAAGCGAATATCTGAACTATTCTCTTCATTGTGCAAGTATCTAACCTTTGCATTTACTTTATGCAATGGACATGTGTAAGCCGGTTTCAGAACTCTATTGTTATTGTTATTGCTCATGTATCTATACTTTTGTCGATATTCCAATTCTTGAATTCTATCTAATCATTGGTTATCAATTCAGTATTATCGTATAATTCAGATATTTATTCTGTTCGTTAATTTTTAAATATTGTTATACAAGTGTCCTCACTTGGATAATTGTTGTACCTGTTGATACATACTTATTAAATTCTGGTATGTATAAATTGATTAAAAGCTGTCTATGTTATTTAACTCGGCTAGACATAGATTTAAAAATAACGTTGAGATATGTCTTAGCTAATTATTCTGGCTAGACGAATATTTGTTAGAACTTGATAGGTTCGAGAATAAAACTCAATTATTATTGATAGATCGATGCCACTTGTTTTAGCTAGATCGAAAAAGAAATTAGATATTGAAATCTTGTATTTTGTTGTTATAATTCAAATCTTGATTGTAAGATTGAGAAGAACAACCTTTAATACAAAGGGAAAACTATTGGTTGTATATTCGGCTATTGCGCACAGTTAAGTATTATGCATAATATAGGGTATAATTAAGCTGATCATTTGTTATACTTGCAGAGGGGTATAACATAATCTTTATGGTTATCTAATACACCTGGGTATATCAAAGCAAATCTTTGATAGTTACTCGAGAATTAAGTTCAAGATCCTTAGGGATCACTCAGTATACACTCTGGAAACTATTCCACTTTGTTATTGTGTAGAATAAATTATTATTATTCAATTGAGTATCGAAAAATCAAAAACAAAGTTCATAGTCGATTGACTGCTCTCCATGTATAGTCAGTACATAGTTTCAAATATTTGAGATAGATTTGATATGTTGTTATTATTGGTTCAGCTTACTTAGCAACTATTGATTCGTTGTAGAAGTGTCATTCACAGAAAACATTTACTTCATTCAACTAATGTTTATTGTCTGTTATTACTTTCTAGGCACCCAAATGCTCATTCTTGCTTTAAATGTAAATGTTTTCAGCTAAGCGTAATCAACCTGAAGGTTCAGACAAAGGCAAAGGAAAGGGAAAGCTAGGAAAATAAACTTTATGGTATCTTATGTAATAGTTAGTCTATATTAAGATGATAATATTTATTATTTATCATATAATGTAATGTAGTAAAGGTTGAGAAACTGGGATTAGACTCTGATATATGTAAATTAAGTTTGGTATTTATATTATTGTTATTATTATTAGTATTATTCCGCTCATAAAAATCGTATCGTGAAGCACCGAGTTCGGGTTCCAAGTACCTGAATTTGGGGGCGTCACAGTAATGTTTGCCAAATGAAGAAGGAACTGATGGAGTGTACACAAAGATACTGGTCAGCTTATGAAGAACAAGGCTAAAGTGATTAAGCATTGGGTCAGTCCATTGATGAGAAGTTAATGGGAGATCACAAGGAGAAAGCGAGCTGGGCATGCCACAAATATGAAGTGTCTTGCTATTCAGAAGTGGCTAGAACAAGGAGTCAAGATGTCAGTACCTAAGATCAGTCAAAGCAAACAGAAGTGTTGAAGCACTACACAAGAAAAGGAAGAGGTGTTCTACATTGAAGATTCGATGAACACTCTTCAAGATCGTAGTGTTGTCTCTACCTGGAAATAAACAACATTCAGCAAGACACTATGATCAGGTCCAAGAAGATATGCATTAGAATCGTAGAGTTCGGTCATCTGAAGGTTGAAGCACTGACAATGGTTCAATCTGAAGATTAATATTTGAACAAAGCTTATTGAGAGCATCGATGCAAAAGGACAACCTCTGTTCGAGAAATCAGAGAGAGGAAATACAGTCGATTACCTTCCCGAGACATCAAAGTGACATCTCTGACGGGGTAGGTGAAACAGTAGATTGTAGTGTCAGAAAGTCATAAAGGGGATGTCATGTCACATCTGCAGTCTACACCAAATAACTCGAGATCTGCAAAGCATTTCAAATAGCTTTCAACGACTATATACCAACGGGAAGATTATGAAGGAGTATATATCAGCCAGAGCTTCAAAGATCAAGAAGTTGATGATTGCTAAGTTGACGGATCGTTGAGTTATTGGAATGCTATAGTGTTGACTCTACGAGTTCCACCAGAGCTAAACAAAACAAATCTCAATGACAGTGAGACTACAAAGGTGGAAGTGAAGCAGCCTTGAAAAAGGACTCGAAAAGACTAAAGCTTCACTCAACAAAGATGAGAATGCCACTGAAGATGGCAGCTAAGCTGAGAGCCGAGAATGCCAAGAAGATAACATTCAGAAAAGTGGCAGAGCACAAAGAAGATCTAGAGAGACACTCTACGAATCACCATGAACCGAAAGTTAAAACAGAACAAGTGCAGAACCATGTCTACAAACCAGTCAAGAATGGTTCAGGGATTGCTAAGTGCCAGACGAAGTCTACTAAAAGCTCAAACACTTAGAAAACCTAAATGGTGATGGTGCACAGCTGACATCGTATGAAGTTGAGCAGAACAAAATAAAGATCAACTGCACCAAAGAAGATGTGGTCCAGACTCGAAGCAGAATGCGAAGAGGACCACACCAAGCTGCTAAGTACAAAAGATGTTCAAGCTTAAAGACATCTTAGTAGCTTAGCACCAACAACAACAGCATCATCAACAACAAGAAGCCAGGGCTTAAGGGGTCCTTGTCCGGAGGGACTAAATGAAGTTCCAAGCCTGCTGGGCTTGAAGAGTTCCTAGGGAACTAGAGGAGTTCCAAGGCTACTGGCCATGAAGAGTTCTTAGTGAACTGAAGTTCCAAGGGCTGGCCTTGAAGGAATCTTAGTGATTCAGGGTGTTGCCCTTCCTTAGTGGAAATCCTGCTAGTTAAAAGCAGAAGAGTGGATTAGGAGCTTGAGTCTTTGAACCACTTAAAATCCCTTGTGTCTTTTACTTTATGTCATTTACATTATGTACCTAACTGTAATAACTTCTATGCATGTATTAACTGCTTACAACTTATCTAACTCTAAGAACAATGTATGTATGTGTATGAATATATCAATGAATGGGATATTTTACTTATTCCGTTGTGCTTGAAAAGATTCTTATGTTTGTCATATTCTAAATCATTAGCAATACAAAATAAACGAAAAAAGTATTTGAAATTAAAAGGATCTATTCAACCCCCCCTCTAGATCTATTGTGTGCCTACTGGGAACTAACAGAGTTGGTTACATTCGTTACCGTCGGGATCAATAACTACATGGGAATACCTCGCTCAAAAAATTCCTAGCCAAAATTTTCCCACCAGCAAAGACTGCAAAAATGAGAAACAAGATTACCATGTTTGAACAACAACATGGGGAATCATTGTATGAGGCATAGGAGAGGTACAAGGAATTGCTCAGAAAATGCCCTCATCATAGACTACCCAAATGGTTGCAGAGAATACGTTCTACAACGGGTTAAATATGAATCTCAGGACGAGTATAGATGCAGCTTTGGGTGGAGCGTTTATGGCTAAGAGCTACGAGGAGGCATATAAGTTAGTTGAAACTATGTCATCCAATAACTACCAGTGGCCTACATCGAGGATGACACAACCTAAGTTGGCTGAAGTTTTAGAGGTAGACGGGGTGACCGTATTGGCAGCACATTTTGCTGCCTTATCAAAGAAAATGGATACTCTGATGGGTGTGCAACCACAACATGTGGCTTATGTTTGTGAGTTATGTGCTGGAGAACATCCTACGGAGCAATGTGCCATTAACCCAACATCGGTTCATTTTGTGGGCAGCTACAATAGGATACCGCAAAATTCGTATCAAAATGCCTACAACCCGGGGAATAGAAACCATCCTAATTTTTCATGGAGCAACAATCAAATCAACATGCTCCATGACCTTCTTATCCCCTGAGATTTCAGAATTAACATCAACAAACAGCTCAACATCAAGATAGAAAAATAGATTTAGAAGAGTTGTTGTCGAAATATATAACAAGCAACGAGGAGGTTATGAAATCACAAGCAGTAGTCATCAAGAACTTAAAGAATCAGATGGGACACCTGGCTTTTGTATTGAATAATAGGCCTCAAGGGACTCTACCAAGTGACACAAAAAAGAATCATAAGGGAAATCATGAGCAGTGGTAGGCAATCACTTTGAGAAGCGGAAAGCAGTTAGATGGGACAATTGCAGAAAATTCAGTTAGAACGGATGACAAAGTTGATGAAAACAAAGTGGTTGAAGAGAAACAGGGAGAGGAAAAGAAAGTTGAACAGACACAGTTAGATGACAAGCCAGTTGTGTATCCTCCACTGCTATTTCAGCAGAGAGTCTAAAAACGGAAATTAGACAAGTAATTCGCTAAATTTTTAGAAGTTTTTAAGAAACTTTAGATTAACATCCCTTTCGTAGAAGCCTTAGAGCAGATGCCTAGTTATGCTAAATTCATAAAGGGAATTTTGTCTAAGAAAAAGAATTTGGAGGATTTTAAAACTGTGGCATTAACAGAGGAGTGCAGTGCAGTTCTAAAAAGAAAGTTACTGCCAAAGTTGAAAGATCCGGGGAGTTTCACCATTCCGTGCACAATTGGGAACATGACATTCCAAAAGTGTTTTTGTGACTTGGGGGCTAGTGTGAACCTCATGCCGTTATTAGTATACACCGAATTGGATTTACCAGCTCCAAAACCGACCAATATATCTCTACAGTTGGTGGATAGGTCAGTTACATACCAAAGAGGCATTGTGGAAGATATTTTGGTCAAGGTGGACAAATTCATATTTCCAGCGGACTTCATAATTCTGGATTTTGAGGAAGATAAGAACATCCCAATCATCCTTAGGAGACCATTTTTAGCTATGGGTAGGACTCTTATCGATGTGCAAAAAAGAGAGTTAACCATGAGGGTCCAAGATCAGGAAGTCAAGTTCAACGTGTTCAAAGCTATGAAGTTCCCTATGGATGAAGAAGAGTGTTTTTGGGTGGATGTCATTGATCAGATAGTTAATGAAGACATGCTTAAGAGCTTGGTGAATGATCCATTAGAAACTACACTATTGGGAGATGAAGATTCGGACGATCCAGAATTCATGGATTATTTGCATATGCTGGATTCTCTACCACGAGTTAGTAGATTCAAGACACCATTTAAGCCATTACACACAGAAGAGAAAGCCACGGCAATGATGAAACCTTCATTGGAGGAGCCTCCTACACTTGAGCTTAAACCACTTCCTAAACACCTCAGATATGCATATTTAGGCAATTCTAATACTTTAACTATTATTATTGCTTCTGCACTTAAGAAAATGTAGGAAAATAAGTTATTGAGAGTGCTTAGAGAATACAAATCGGCTATAAGATGGAAAATAGTAGATATCAAGGGAATCAGTCCATCCTTCTGCACGCATTGTTATAGAAGAGGATGCAAAGCCAACAGTGGAACAATAGAGACGACTAAACCCGATCTTGAAAGAAGTGGTGAAGAAAAAGATTCTGAAGTGGTTGGATGCGGGAATCATCTTCCCAATTTCAGACAGTTCTTGGTTCAGTCCCGTTCAATATGTGCCAAAAAGGGAGGAATGACCGTAGTAAAGAATGATGATAATGAATTAATTCCGACGAGGACAGTGACCGGTTGGAGGGTTTGCATGGACTACATGAAGTTGAATAAAGAAACCCACAAAGACCACTTTCCTCTACCTTTTATTGATCAGATGTTGGATAGGTTGGCAGGGCACAAATTTTACTGCTTACTGGATGGGTATTCTGGATATAATCAGATAGTCATTGCTCCTGAAGATCAACAGAAAACCACTTTCATGTGCCCATACGACACCATTGCATTCAGGAGAATGTCTTTTGGCTTGTGTAATGCACCCGCGACCTTCTAACGGTGTATGATGGCCATCTTCTTGGACATGGTGGAGAAAATGTGGAAGTCTTCATGGACGACTTCATGTATGAAAAATATTCATTTTATCAGGGAATATTCATACGATGGCACAATCATTAGTGGACTTGCCAACAAAATTACTGTCAGATTTAGAAAGTGACAGAAATAACCTTCTTATAAAACGGCAAAACTTTTACCGTTAACTGTTGAAATACCCGGTGATAAAAGTACAGTAATACGCGTGGTTGTATAGTAGCACACGGTATTGTATAATATCTTTGATTATTGATGCTTATTTAAGAAGTCACTCAGTTTTATTCAATAATTGCCACAATAGTTGTTGCATAGTATCTCATATTATTGACTCAATTATTGTCACAGTATCATCTGCACAATATTTTATATTATATATTAAATCAATAATTGAGACGACACAGTTATTCATATTATTATTTGCATTATTGACAATGTCTAGAAAGTCTTGTCGAGGAAAGGGGTTAGGTCATCTAATTGCGCGTCAATAAGGAGAAGTCCTTATCGAAAAGCCTCATCTTTCTTGGGAATGATCTGGTTGTTAATATTGTGAGTTATAATATTAATGATGAATAATTATTGAAAGATTAAAAATGTGTTTATGAAGTCAAGTGATTTGTGATAAATAGAGGGTTTTTTATGAAGTATTTGCTGTAAATTTGGCTTATTACATTGACCCCCACTTACTCATTTTTCAAAATCACCGATAGAAAGTTATCTCAGTTTTTATTTTATTATTATTATAATAGTAATAAAACAGAAAACTTTGTATATAAAACATAATACTTTTTATAATATATATAAAGTTATTCGTTTTATTAGATTATAAATAGAATATATTATATTTTATATAAAATTTTTATTTTAGTAGAATATTTTATTGTACAGTAATGAATAGTAATGAATAGTAAAAATCTAGAAATCTCAGCCAATTACGCCCGTGAGTTTCTTTTCTCTTTGCACCCGTGATTATATTCAAATAGTGCCCAGCGATTCTCCTATAAATAGGATGCTTAGTTTAGAAATAAAAATCACACTAGAATGAGAGAATTCTTCTTCTATAATATTGAGCGTATTTCTTTTGAGCATAATGTAACTTTGAGTGTAGCAAATAGTGCAAGTTTTCTTTAAGAATATCTCCGCTATACTAGTCAGAATTAATCTCCTTTTAAGGTAAGGAATATTATTTTTATTCAATATTCGTAAGAAATAATAATTTCTTCCATATTCTGTAGTATGTAAGTAATATTATTTCGTTTTATATTCCTAAATCTACACTTATTTTGATAAGTATTGCTTCCATACTCCTTGTAATTAGTAGAATATCCTTGAAATTTGCGCTTCATCTAGTATCGTTTCACTGAAATATTTTATGAACATTCTTATAAAATTTTAATCTTTTCATGTCGGGGTACTATTCATACATACGATACTATTCATACATACGACACTATTCACGGGGTATTATTCACAAAGTACTATTCACGTGATACTATTCACCCGGGTACTATTCACGATAAAAAATGGTTTCTTTTTTGTCCAAATTATTTTTGATACATGAATATTATTCTTGAATTTTACTCCATAATTAATTATCATGTTGATAATTTGGACATTCTTAAACTCTGGATAAATTAAATTATAAATCTTTAATATTTATGCTTGATCTCACTTGATTGAATTCTTATATCATTGTCATCATCCTCATACTTATATTGTGGTGAAAGTCATCTTTGGCCCGTAGTGCATAGATGGACTATTGATTGGTATGATTATGACCAAGAATTATGTATCAATATAACCATGACCTGTAATGTTGCATACAAATGATGTGGTGAAAGACCTCATTGGCCCGTAGTGCATTGATGGATAGTTGTTTGGCATGATCATGACCACTGGTGATAATAATGAATATCCTTGGCACGAAATGCATGTATAATTCGTGAATGTGATACTAATGAATATCATTGGCCTGTAGAGCATGGATAATTCGGTGATGTGGATTATTTTAATTAATTGTGTTGCAGAGAAAAAATATTGATGATGAACTTTTAAATCATAGAAGATAGTAGACATCATGCTATACTTGACTCTTCTAATGGATTGCTGCAGTTAACCATGTTGTTTATTGTATTCTATCAGTTTTTACACTATTGAAGGCTAAGGACAATTTATTCTATATTATCTTAGTCATAATATTCTTTACTGGGCTAGTTCAGCTCACCCTTTTCTTTCATTGTTATCTTCAGGAAATGAGAATATAACTGGGACTAGTCAGGGAATGGAGTGACGGTCCAAGATGGTTGCTATAGTAGTCCTCACCATTCTATAAAATAGTGTAAAAATAATTGTAATGAGGAATTTAATTAAGTTTGGATATTGTCTACGAGAAAATATTTGTATTGAAACTCAACTATTGTGTTGTCGTATTTTGCACGACATATGTATAAATTAAGTTTGTATTTAAGTTGTGTACCATGTATTTGGCAACTCAGAATGAGCTGTGTATACCTATTTTGGGGATGTCACGGTTGTTATCTTCCTCCTCCTCTTGAATGATGATCATGATGTCTGGACAATCATCATCAGGGATGTCCCTGTTCATATCCTCTATATGGATCAGGACACGCATATTTGAAAAATGTCTCTTTATCTCTTGTTTGCGCCTATGATTCCTTTCCTCAATGTTTGGGTCTGGAATCAGGACTTCTTTTCCTTTAACTGGTATCAGCTTAGGAAACAGCATACCCGCCATAGAGACAAGAATTTTCCTTAGAGACTGTACATAATCTGTATCTATAGGTTTAAGCAACAACCTTGTAGATGAATGGACCGGTGTATGCTTATGCGAGTTCCTGTGACTGGACCCAGATGAGTAGCATAGTCTGGCTTTCCCTGTCTAGTTGGGAATTTGAATTGGGCATTTGATTCCTTTCTAATTCTTTCCTAACCCTTGTCCTGTTTGGAAACCCAAGGATATCATCACTTGACTGACCGACATTACCTCGATGAAAACTCTAGCTTTCAGAGGTAGAGCCCCGATGGGTTGATAGTGAGTGTTTCTCACCTCAAGGGCTTGGAAGCTAACAAGTTCAACTTATTCATTGAAACTGATGAGAGGTATATCACTTTGGACAGGATGCTCTGGTTTAGCATTGATAGGTCCACACAACCCTTCTTGGGTCGCCAGGATTACAACACTACTGACACAAACTTTTCTATTACAACTATAGAACTGTCGTGCAAAATACGACGACACATATACTGTGAGTTTCAATACAAATATTGTAACGTATATAATACGACAATATTCATACAACAATATTCATACTCAAATTATTACAATGTCATATAAAGTACAACAGCAAATATTTCAAGTCTCCAAATGAACGTGAGAAGATTTTTGTCCTTCTCATTTTAATGGAGTGTATTTTGACGCTTTCAAATTTGAGTTTGCATCCCCCTATTTGGTTCACCAAGTATAACTATTAAATGATGTATAAAATATGTCACACACATTTTAAGTTCTCAATACAATTATTATGCCACACCATTTCATAATTTGATTAGGATTGCGACTAATTCGAAACACCACTTTATACCTGTTGGGTAAAATCTAATTACGCACAACACACAAGTATACGTGGTCAACAAGTAATAAAGTAAAAGTAGAGTATTTTTTCCACGAGAAATTATTAATAAAAATTACCAAATACTAACTCTTAACCAAACCAATTTTATTTAAACAATCAATTTAAGATTATGAATTAAATTATTTAATTAAACTAATTCTAATTACAACTAATTAAAAATTAGATTACGGAGATTTAAGATCACAACTTCACATATTGCTTCATTTAAGTTAACACACTTCTCATCAATTAATTTCTATCCTGAATTGTTAATCAACAACACTAAAGCAGATAAAACCACCTCTCGATGCATAATACTCATACTCACTTAAATCCACAGATGATAGAATTAAGCAAGACACCCTAATTAACTAATCCACTATATCTCTATGTGAATTACAATTAAAAAGGATTTAAAGCACAAGTTTTCTATAAGATTACATATGATGTAAAGACATATCTCTATCCTAAACATTAATCATGAATTTCATCTATGCAGAAATCACAAACACATGCCATCATGATTAGATCTAAACCTATACTTCATCTCTCGAGTTCATAAAGATTATAACAGTAATTGATGGTCAATCAATTAAATAATTAAGTTCAAATCAAAATAGACAATCCTCACAATAGAACATAATAATTGATAGCGAAGCATATTAAAATAAACTACACAATAAGATCCATTGTAATCTCAAACAAAGAATTAGTTCATTGAATTAAAACTAAGAATCCACACTTGAATACACATAAAAAGACAAAGATAGAAGAAGATAAGAAGATAGAATCTGTTGTCTGCAGATTTGAAGCTCCCTCCTTGCTCCTACTTTGAATCTTCAATGGTTTCCAAGTTGCTTCAATCCCTAAATCTAATAAGATCTAGGGTGTTGATCTAATCTACTCAAATTTAATCTAATGGAATCCTCCTTCTAATCTAATCTATATCCCCTCTTTTATGTCTCTCATCATGTATTTATAGGTTACAAGTCTAATTTTTAGCTTAGGAGAAAACCCAATCCAATTTGGAGTAAAAAAGGTATCAACATTCGACCCAAAATGCGTCAAAAACTTGTTCTGGCCCGTACCCCTGCCTCGGCGGGCATGTCTTCTGTCTCCTGACTCTGGACCACCTGCCCCTGCGGGGGTTTTAAGCTTAAAAATGCCCATCCCGGCGGGCGTGGCTTCTATTGACTGCCCTTTTTTGCTCTTTTACTTGCCACAATGCACCTTAAATCCACCCTTTTTGATCAATCGCAACACCACCAAAACCTACACACAAAATAACACTAAACAAGTAAAAACAAACATGAAAACAAGGAATTAACACCGATTAAGCTTGAATTAGGAACTGATTCGGGGGTATAAAACCCACTTATCAAATACCCCCAAACTTAAACATTTGCTTGCCCTCAAGCAAAAACACAATTTAGAAAAATTCATCTTCTAGTAATGATCCACCCAAATAATGAATCAATATGAATTCGATCAATGGCCTCAAAGGTTACAACAAATGATTACCCACAGAAAATTTCAAAACAATGTCATGTCTAAAATTTCAACACTTTCATTAGCTTCACATCTACTCTTGATCCTTTAAGTGCGTGTGTGCATCCATATGATCAAACTAGTCATGATTTAGATTAGATCATCCAATACTCATAAATGATTTTCAAAAACGACTTTCAAAACTTCTTATCACATCAACCACCACTAATACAGACATAGCACAAACTTTTCTTGAGGATCAACCGGATATTTAAACATTTAAGCACATATGAACCCTTCCCAAGTATTTCAAACATACATATTTTCTTTTCTCTATTTAGTGAGTGCGTTTTACTCTCCATCTCACTTTCCACATTTCATTGAACGAGTGAGTTTTACGCTCCATCTCGTGCTTGTGTTTATGGGGAGTACGTTTTACGCTCCATCTTGACCCACCACATGCTTCAATTATTCAACTCGGGAAGGTTCCAATAAATATTATTTTCATAAAAACCCCAATATTTCCCTCAAACTTATGTGAGTGCCTAATTTTCACTTCGAATGATTCTTAAATAAGATTTCTCAAGTTGCAATGGTATCTTTCATAAGCATTTAGCCAAAAAAATTCAATCCCAACTGGCTAAACAAATAGATATGTGTAAAAATTTTCAAAAATTTCGCAAGTAATGTGAAAACAAACTAATGAGTTAAAATATAGACTAAGCATGCTCATCAATTCTCCAAGAGTTAACAATATCAACCACCCACTTATCATTGGCCAAAATCTAATTCCATCAAAACATTGCCCAAGTAAATACTAAACATGATAAATACCCCCAAACTTAAAACAGACATTGTCCTCAATGGCTAAGATAAGAAAAATTAAAAGAGAGGACTTCCTTGACATATAGCAATTTATCTCATTGTCTGCGAAGTCTGAAGAATAGGTTAGGCACATTTGAATGAATCGGGCACCACACTTGAGTTGGACTTAACTAACCTGTGAATATGATAGAAACAAGCTTGTTAGATCCTATAAAAAAATGAAAAAAAATCTATCAAATAATATGAAACCTAAAAAAAACTATAACTAAAAATTAAACTTGGGTTGCCTACCAATAAGCGCTTGATTTATAGTCCTTCAGCCAGACTTTGCATGGTCAACGTTATCTAATTCCTCTTCGAAAGTTAAGGAACCTTCCATCCATCAATAACAAATTGTCCTTTTGGAGGTTCCCACAGGCGATGGCCAATGCATCAAAGTTACCTAGCATGCTCTATTTTATTATGATCTCAATCAAGAACGTACCACATCTATGTGTTTTCTCCATTGTGTATGTGATCACTTTGGGGGCATGGAAGCTTGTCATACACAATTGGCTCTTCGTTTATCTTCTCTTTCTCGTCCCACCATGGATTCAAAATTGTACTCGCGCGTATGTCATCAAGAGCTTCGTCGATGACATGACTACCAAGTTGGCATGATTTTGAAAATCTGACTGACTCTTTGATCTTTATAGACCCATTTAGATCTTCGTCGACCTCTATTTCATTATCCCCAATCGTCTCCATACTTTCGATATCTTGTGGCTCATCCAGTCGCAGATTTGGTTTAGGTTCTCCGTTAATTTTGTCATCCATGTCATTAAGCCAAGTGTTTGGAGAAAGGTTGTTTACGACTTTGGTCATTTGCTCTATCTGATCCTGAAGATTTTGAATTGATTGATCTTGATTAATCCTCATCTCCTCATTTGATGCTACGAACTTGGATAACAATTCCTCTAACCTTGAATTATCTGTCTCATATTTGGAATCCATGTATTGAGGACAATAGGTTGAAGTGGTGATGAGTTGTTCCACCTGTTGCTGAAAATTATGGCTCGATATTTCTTGACTCATCATCCTCTCCTCTTGGTTTGTTATGATATTTGACATGAATTCTTGTAACCTTGACTTTTCTTCTTGTGGCAATGGAGGTAGATATGAGAATTTTGGTGTGTATATTGGATTTGGAGCGTAGTATTGGTCTTCATAATTGTAACTCCATGACGAATCCGGGTGATACCCCCAATCTTGGTGATAGTTAGGATCAACGTAGTTGTTGAGGTAATCACCACTATATTATATCGGTTTAAAACTGATGGTGCATTGATGACTTTGATGGTTGCCAGCATAATAGTCACACGTAACTGCCATCCTTTGACTCATTTGGGCTGCAATAACGTCCAAAGTCCTCAAAAGTTCTTCAATCTGTGCAGATATTGCAGAAAATGCATTAAGTCCATCAATCCATGTTTCCCTTGGTTGAGTCATGTTTGCCATCCTTCGACTCTGTTGGGCTGCGATAACCTCCAACGTCTTCGAATTTGCCTCTATTTGTATTGACTCTACAGAAAATGTATTAAGTCCATCAATCCTTGTTTCCCTTGGTTGAGTCATGTTCGTGTATGGCCATTGATACGCAAAGTCATCAATGGTACCTGAAAAGAGAGAAATATAGGAAGAGAATTAAAAATAAAAATAAAAATGTTTAAATTAAGACTAATTTGATTGAAATTAATATTGGTAAATAATTATTAAATTAATTCCCCGGTAATGGCACCAAAAACTTGTTGGGTAAAATTTAATTACGCACAACACGCAAGTATACGTGGTCAACAAGTAATAAAGTGAAAGTAGAGTATCGTTCCCACAAGGAATTATTAATACAAATTAGCAAATACTAACTCTTAACCAAACTAATTTTATTTAAACAATTAATTTAAGATTATGAATTAAATTATTTAATTAAACTAATTCTAATTACTACTAATTAAAAATCAGATTACGAAGATTTAAGATCACAACTTCACTTATTGCTTCATTTAAGTTAACACACTTCTCATCAATTATTTTCTATCCTGAATTGTTAATCAAGAACACTAAAGTAGATAAAACCACCTTTCAATGCATAATACCCATACTCACTTAAATCCACAGATGATAGAATTAAGCAAGACACCCTAATTAACTAATCAAACTATATCTCTCTGTGAATTAAAATTAAAAAGGATTTAAAGCACAAGTTCTCTATAAGATTACATATGGCGTAAATGCATATCTCTATCCTAAACACAAATTATGAATTCCATCTATGCAAAAATCACAAACACATGCCATCATGATGAGATCTAAACATATACTTCATCTCTCGAGTTTATATAGATTATCACGGTAATTGATGGCCAATCAATTAAACAATTAAGTCCAAATCAAAATAGACAACCCTCATAATAGAACATAATAATTGATAGCGAAACATACAATAAGATACATTGTAATCTCAAACAAAGAATTAGTTCATGGATTAAAAATAAGAATCCACACTTGAATACACATAAAAAGACAAAGATGGAAGAAGATAAGAAGATAGAATCTGTTGTCTGCAGATTTGAAGCTCCCTCCTTGCTCCTACTTTGAATCTTCAATAGTCTCCAAGTTGCTTCAATCCCCAAATCTAATAAGAACTAGGGTTTTGATCTAATCTACTCAAATTTAATCTAATGGAATCTGTAGCCTCTTTTTTAGTCTTAACAAAAGAGCTCTAACTTCTTCAAGCATACATGCATCAACAAGCAATACACAGCAAGTAAAGTATCGATCCCACAGAGAAAGTTGTTTAATTCAAATCACTATGCATTAATTAATTCACTATATTTATATTCTCAAACTAATGACTAAGGTTGGTTTGTTCTCGAGTTGCAAATAGCAACTAAAATAAAAATAACCCGGAATAAATAAAATCTAGAATTAATGGGATACTAACTTCATTTAATACTTCATTCAATCGCCACTATCATGCATGACTTGTTCACATATCACAGGAAAGTAGCCAAGAGCACTAAAAGAGTATTAGCCATTTTCAATGCACTAAGACCTACTTACACAACATCCACAAATGATAGACTCTATGTAATCATCAATATAACCAAAATCACTACATATCTATGTGAAATTGCAACTATGTTGATTTTAAGTTCAAGCCCTTATTCTAACTTATACGGTGAAACAGTATATGTCTATCTGGTTCACGAAATACATAAGCAATATAACACAGCCCTATATACGTATACTATCATGATTACAATCCATATTTGCATGTTCATTGTCAATTCCATACAAGTACTGAAACGAATGGTGATCAAGCATTCATACATGCAAAACAATCATGATAGACATCCCATATGATATGTAAAACAATCTAGCATTTAAGCATATAATCAAATTACATATTAAAATCCGTTAGAATCCCATAATGGAGTTTAGTTCATGACTGAACCAAAAGCCATTATGGGATCAAATCTAAACATGATTAATAAACAAACAATTGAAAGATGAAAGGTAGAAACAATCAAACCCAATTGCTGAATATTGATCAATATTCAAATCCTCATAAGATTCCAGCAAAATAATAATAATAATCCACTCTGGTAGAAAATCCCAAGAAGGAGTAAAAAAGTAGAGTTTTGGCCCCCTTCAACGTTGGAATCTCCTCTAGAGACTAAAACCTAATTACGATGTAAAGAATACGACTAAAAATCGACTAAAAATCCAAAGATATGTCTGACACCAGTCAGATTTTGTTTTAAATCAATTACAACCCTTAAAAATTTGAAATAAAATAAAACAAGTCGGTGAGAAGCAGGGCCTCGCAACAACAAGGCTGCCAACCAAACCTTTTTACTTGGCAGGCGTGAGACTTGCGATAAGTTTTATGTTTGATCCGGGCTCTGCGTGTGCGCAGCGCTCCTTAGGCTTTTCATGCTCATGGTCACAAGAACTTGCATGAGGGTTGCATGGGTTGGTTTGGGTACTCGGCGTGGGTAGCGCCTCAAGCTCTCTGTCTCGCTGCGAACTTGCGATTGTTGTTTCTTCGATTCGCTCCCCGAGCTTGGTTACGCAATGTTCTGCTCTTTGCTACTTAAATGTCCTATGTTTATCCATGCTTGTACATCCATGCTCCACTCAATCCTCAGCCATGCATATCCTATCTATTGCCTTGCCTCACGCATCCATCAGTCTCGTGCTCTATAATACCACCAAATTAGGCCGATTCCTCAACTTATTCAACAAAAGGAGTTTTAAGTATATGCAATCCAAACTAACATGAAATGCAGCTAAAACATACTAAAATGTACTTGAGATGGGCATAGTTCGCATGAATTGGTACTCCATAAGTAGGTATAAAACCCACATATCAAATACCCCCAAACTTGAACCGTTGCTTGCCCTCAAGCAATGCATACTAAAGAACAATGAAAATGCAGCTATATTACTATGCAACTAAATTGTGATGCAACTAATCTCACATTGTCCCAACTATCATAGAAATTCAGTCCAATTTGCCTCAGCGAATTTTTTTTCTTTCTAGATTCAAGAATACAGATTCAAATCAAACTGTAGGCATAATGTCATACACTCAGATAATTCAAAAATGCTATAGAGATGCTGCGTGTGTGTGTTGTGTTCACCAAAACTTGATTTAGGCACAGAATACTCATGCTATCTTGCTCAAAACAGAAATTTGCAGCTTAAACCAAGACTTATGTATATATAAGCAACCAAGACTATTCCAACATCTTAAAATAAACTAAGGTTCAACACTGGGCTTAACTGCTTTATTTCTACTCACGAGGGCAACTTTCGCACTTCCCCACGGTGTTTATCGCTATTTTTCTTTTCTTTTTCTTTTTCACATGACTGTGTAATGTCTTACTCCATTAGGCACACTGCTACCCCTTAGCGAGCTTTCAACCAACGACTCCCAGACCATGAAAGACCTTAGGGCGCTAGGTGTAGAGACAATCCCCTCGGGCATACTTACTTAAGTAGCCAGGGGCCCGAAATAAGAATAGCCACGTTATTGCTGTTCTTCTTTTCTTTTTCTTTTTTTTTCTTTTTTTATACACAGATACCCATGTTTTCCCAAAGTTTAAAAATCAATGTTTTATACAGTCTATACTCACTTTTCACATATTTCCTTTTTTAAAACTACACTTTTCTATCGAGCATTGCAACACATGCTTCTTATACCTACAAGCGATTGTGAACACATTTGTGCAAACCAAAAGCATTTAAACAACATTATGAATTTCATTATGTCAAACATTATATCTCAGCCAAATACTCAAAAATCATTTAACAAAATTCACTATCATCATTGGCTAGACAAAAATTTCTATATGGCAAGAACTGTGAGATATGCAAACTAAACATGACAAAAATTAAAAATTTAAACTGAACATGCAAAAACTAAAGACTTAAACTAATCATGCTAAACTACATGCAACTAAACTACTCCCTAATACCCCCAAACTTATAATATTCAATGCCCCATTGAATGAAGGTAAATGGTACGAAAAACTCCTCTAAATATCGGTGGTGCCACCCTCCTCGGGTGGTGAATCTGATGGTGGATATAGTGCTGCAGTTCCGAACTGAGGCCATTCTAGTGTTATTCCTTGTTGCGCAAAAGCTTCGGCCAAGGCCCTTGTGAGTCCCATCGTAAATGTGCCCAAATTATCGTACATGGCATCGACTTTGCGCTCCAACCTTCGGAGCTGGCGATCGCCGTGGGTGGCACGTGCGTGCGTGGATGGCTGAAAACCCGTCTGTTCATGGTGGTTCTTTGTGTGACTCTACGGAAAAGTGGGCTGAAGAATGAATCCTAGTCCGCGTGGGTGTGGTACACCACCTGCCCAGTCCTTGAAATTTTCAATCGTGGCATGGGTAATGTCCTGGCTTGGGTATTGCATTTGCTCATTGCCCCAGTTGCATCCCTGATTAGCACAAAGCATGGCAACCACTGATGCGTGTGGAATTCTCCCAATGGTTCTTCCCCGTAGATAGCGCAACATATTCTCATGAATGAGATGACCAATGTCAATGTACTTCCCGATGATTATGCCCCACAGAATAAGTGCCCTCTCCGCTGTTATTTCGTGCTGATGGGAGGAAGGCATGAGCTTGGCACATATGAACAAGTTCTATACCTTTGCATAACGGTTCAGGGCTGCAGCTGGGAATATACGAGGCTGTGTCGTGCAAACTTTATATGTTCATTTCGTACCCGGCACACATAACTCTGCAATAACCAACTCCATGTCGATTTCTGAATGAGCACCAGTGACCCAATTAGCAGCCCCCACTGGCGGTGCCTCAGTAAGTTTGAAAATTAATCGGATGTCGCGGGGTCTGTAATCTACCTCGATACCACATACCAGAGATATACCGCTCATAGTGACCTGGGCATTGGCGTAGAACTCACGGACTACGCTCATAGGAATGGGCATTGGAGTAGCCGTCAGTCCACCCCAGCCTCTCTCTCGAATCATGGCGCACAACTGGCCATCCTTCCCCTTCAGCTTGAATCATCGCTCCTTGACGAACGTCTTCGCCACAATTCGGTAGTACTCTTGTTGAGCTTCCAAGTTTAGGAACTTATTGTGATCGACAATATCAGTCCCTTCACTGCATGAAGAGGCTAAAGAAGATGATGCAATAGATCGTGCTCGCTTAGGCCCCATTTGTATTTGATAGAGATTGCACAAATTATATGATGGAGAATGAAGAAAAGCTTGAAGAATTGATAACCCCCAATACTCGTTTCTGCAATCCAAATTAGGAACCCTAGCTTTATATTGCACTTGGAGAAGTTGAGGAGATATGGACTTTGAATAAGGAGAGAATCGTGGCTAATTGATTGAGAGATGTACGACACAAACTTGTAACTGATAGATAGATAGTGACGTGAGTTATGGAGATTGATAGAATTTTGCATCTGTTATTATTCCAAATGAGAGTCCAAATGGTCCACAACTCTATTTAAAATATTCAGATCTGTCTTCATCCGATGTATCATGCGACCGCCGCCGAGTTTATCTTGAAATTTGAGCCTTGCGCGAGACTTGCAGAATGAATTGTTGTCAAAATTGACTTGATGCGCGGGCGCGCGAGTTTGTGTTAGCTAGGCCGCGCGATGTTGATATCTGCAATGCTAAAATTCAATTCCACTCTGCCTATCAGTGACGCTGTCCAATGATGGTTCCTGCATAGACATTAATGCACCTTGTTAATGCATGACTTATTGGCCACATAATGCTAACATCTTACAAATATTCGCAAAGAAATTCTTGCTACACACTTAAGCATGAACATCTAGTATCCTATTAAAAATGAATTCGATATAACTACTGAAATAATCCAAAATGAATAACTAAAAACAAATCAATGGAGATAGAAATAATGGGTTGCCTCCCATGCAGCGCTAAGTTATAGTTAATTAGCTTGACTATCTCTGAGTTTCATGTCATAGATAGAATTGAGGTGCCTGCCTTCTTATCCACCGCACCCCAAAATTTTATGACTTCATCTTTCATCAATGGCTCTACCTTCAACTCTGAATTTTTACCCATTGCACACCTCAACGGTCCATAATTCCTCGATTTCTGTACCTCATCCTGTAGGCCTCAATCCACCACGTCAACTAGAAAGCACTCTTCTTCATTCGTTGGTAAATTGATCGCTTTAAAGACATTGAAGGTGATCTCTTGATCCTGAACACGCATAGTGAGTTCACCTTTTTGCACATCTATCGACGTTTTGCCTATGGCCAAGAATAGTCTCCCCAATATTATTGTTATGCTTTTGTCCTCCTCGTAGTCTAGAATGATGAAGTCAGCTAGAAAAATAAACTTGTCCACCTTAACCAACACATCTTCAACAAGTCCCCATGGATATGTGATGGATCTGTCAGCTAACTGTAATGCAATATTTGTCGTCTTTGGATCTGGCAATCCCAACTGGTTAAACACTGACAAGGGCATCAAATTTATGCTTGCCCCAAGATCACATAAACACCTACTGAAGTTCATCTTTCCAATGGTGCATGGAATTGTGAAATTCGCACGGATCCTTGACTTTGGAGGTAATTTTCTTTGAAGCATCAGATTGCATTCCTCTGTCAAGGCTACCGTTTCAAACTCATCTAGTCTCCCATTCCTTGACAATATACCCTTCATAAACTTGGCGTAGCTAGGCATTTGTTCCAATGCCTCGGCGAACGGTATGTTGATCTGCAGCTTTTTGAATACTTCCAAGAATTTGCTGAACTGTTTATCTTCCCTTTTTTTATTTAATCTCTGCGGATACGGAACTTGAATGTGAATTGGTGGTAATGGACTTTTAAGCTTTTCCTCTGAACCTGTTTTCTCAACCTCTTCCTGCTGAACCTCAGACTTTTCTAGATTTTCTTCTTGAACAATGGATTTGCTCTCGCCTCATGGTCGCAGACGTTCTCCTCAAGTGTAATCTCGCGGCAGGCGACGACTTGCGATGCTGACAAATCTCCCCCAGATCTCAATGTGATCGCTTGACACTGTTCCTTCTCGTCTCTTCTTAGATTTGTCTCTGTATTACTTGGCAATGAACCACAGGGCTGTTAGTAAGCATGTTCGCCATCCGCCCCATTTGAGTTTCAGATTGTTTATAGCCCTTTGCTTGGCTCTTGATCATAACTTCGTGTTTGCCATGTATTTCATCATCATCTCCTCCACTTCGATTTCTTTTCTTCGAGGTGCAATTTAGAGTGTGATATTCTTTGTTGTTGTTGAGAAAATCCCGTGAGAAAGGGTGGTCTAGGATTAAACTGCGGCTGCGCTTGTTGTGATTGAAATTGATTATTTGGTTGAAACTGATTCTTCTGATTCCCTTGATTAGTCGACCAACTAAAGTTTGGATGATTTTAGTTGTTGGGGTGGTATGTGTTCTGAAATTGACCTTGGTCTTTTCTGTAGTTGCTCACATACTGCACTGATTCTGAGCTAATAGCACATTGATCCGTCGAGTGTGACCCTGCACAAATCTCACATATGAAGGCAACTATTTTTACTTTTCCTTCTGCCAAAATATCTATCTTCTTTGCCATTGCTTCCATCTGTGCTGACAACTGATTAATAGCATCAACCTCCAACACACCTGCAACTTTGGGTTGTGGCATCCGAGATGTAGGATTCTAAAAATCGTTGGATGTCATTGTCTCGATAAGGTTATAGGCTTCTTCATAGTTCTTTGCCCATAATGCCCCTCCTTAAGCTGCATCTACAATCGGTCTCGACTGCCATCCCAAACCATTATAAAATGTGTTGATCACCATCCAATCTTGCATACCGTGATGTGGACACTTCCTCGGCATTTCTTTGTATCTCTCCCATGCTTCATATAAGGACTCACCCTGTTGTTTCTCAAACTGAGAGATAGCTATCCTTATCTTTACAGTCTTAGCCATTGGAAAGAACTTCGCTAAGAACTTCTGTGCTAAGTCCTCCCATGTAGTTATAGATCCTGCTGGCAAAGAATGAAGCCAACTTTTCGCTTTATCCCTCAATGAGAATGGAAACAACCTTAGTCTAATAGCATCTTCCGTCACACCGTTGTATCTGAATGTATCACAAATTTTGATGAAACTTAACAGGTGTTCATTCGGATCATCTGTAGCAGCACCCACAAACTGAACTATATTCTACACCATTTGAATAGTGCAAGTTTTTATCTCGAATGTATTGGCTGCTATCGCTGGTCTGACGATGCTAGACTGTAGTCCATTGATATTGGGCATGGAATATTCCTTCAAAGCCCTATGCTCCTCTCGTTGCTCTTCTCCTTGTACCTCGGCTGCCATATTAGTTATCATATTTTCTAACTGTGCTTTTAAATTTCTATGAACACCCGCTTTCCAACCTCTCCCGTTTATGTTATCCTGAACAGGTGTTAGGTCTGGGTTGGATGACCGCGTGCGCATAAAATTTATCCAAAAACCTGAAACAAAAACAAAAAACTAAAATGAGAGAAGACTAGAATTGTCTAAGTCATACAATATAGCTTACAACTAATGATAATAATACTAAATTAAACGCCTTTCCCTGGCAACGGCGCCAAAAAATTGTTGCCTCTTTTTTAGTCTTAACAAAAGAGCTCTAACTCATGCAAGCATACATGCGTCAACAAGCAATACAGAGCAAGTAAAGTATCGATCCCACAGAGAAAGTTGTTTAATTCAAATCACTATACATTAATTAATTCACTATATTTATATGCTCAAACTAATGACTAAGGTTCGTTTGTTCTCGAGTTGCAAATAGCAACTAAAATAATAATAACACGGAATAAATCAAATCTGGAATTAATGGGATCCTAACTTCATTTAATACTTCATTCAATCGCCACTATCATGCATGACTTGTTCACATATCACAGGAAAGTAGCCAAGAGCACTAAAAGAGTATTAGTCATTTTTCAATGCACTAAGACCTACTTACACAGCATCCACAGATGATAGACTCTATGTAATCATCAATATAACCAAAATCACTATATGTCTATGTGAAATTGCAACTATGTTGATTTTAAGTTCAAGCCCTTATTCTAACTTATATGGTGAAACAGTATATGTCTATCTGGTTCATGAAATACATAAGCCATATAACACAGCCCTATATACGTATACTATCATGATTACAATCCATATTTGCATGTTCATTGTCAATTCCATACAAATACTGAAATGAATGGTGATCAAGCATTCATACATGCAAAACAATCATGATAGACATCCCATATGATATGTAAAACAATCCAACATTTAAGCATACAATCAAATTATATATTAAAATCCATTAGAATCCCATAATGGAGTTTAGTTCATGACTGAACCAAAAGCCATTATGGGATCAAATCTAAACATGATTAATAAACAAACAATTGAAAGATGAAAGGTAGAAATAATCAAACCCAATTGCTGAATATAGATCAATATTCAAATCCTCATAAGATTCCAGCAAAATAATAATAATAATCCACTTTGGTGGAAAATCCCAAGAAGGAGTAGAAAAGTAAAGTTTTGGCCCCCTTCTACGTTGGAATCTCCCCCAGAGAGTAAACCCTAATTACGATGTACAGAATACGACTAAAAATACAATGATATGTCTGACACCAGTCAGATCTCGTTTTAAATCAATTACAACCCTTAAAAATTGGAAATAAAATAAAACAAGTCGTGACTTGAGGCCCTGGCGGCGGCAGCTCATATCCACCTTTAACTTTCTTGGCGAGCTCACGATCCTTAGGCTTGTCATGCTCGTGGCCGCGCAACTTGCAGTAGGTTCCATAGTTTGGTGGTACTTCGCATGGACCTTAGCGCCTCCAAGCTCTCTCTTTCACTTACGGCTTGCGATTCTTTGTCTTCCGATTACGCTCCTGAGCTTGGTTCTGCAATATTGCTGCTGCTACTGAAATGTCCTATGTTTATACATGCTTGTCCATCCATGCTCCACTCAATCCTCAGCCATGCATATCCTATCTTTTGCCTTACCTCACACATCCATCAGCCTCGTGCTCTATAATACAACCAAATTAGGCCGATTCCTGCACTTATTCAACAAAAGGAGTTTTAAGTATATGCAATGCAAACTAACATGAAATGCAACTAAAATATACTAAAATGTACTTGAGATGGGCATAGTTCGCATGAATTGGTACTCCATAAGTAGGTATAAAACCCACTTATCAGAATCATCCTTCTACTCTAATCTATATCCCCTCTTTTATGCCTCTAATCATGTATTTATAGGTTACACATCTAATTTTTAGCTTAGAAGAAAACCCAATCCAATTTGGAGTAAAAAATGTATCAACATTCGACCCAAAATGCGTCAAAAACTTGTTTTGGCCCGTACTTGAGCCCCAAGACAGGGGTTTAGCCTTATAAAGGGCACACTTACAACAGGCATGTCTTACATTTTCGACTCTGGACCCCCTGCCTCGGCGGGGGTTTTAAGATTAAAGACGCCCATCCCGGCGGGCGTAGCTTCTGTTGACTGCTCTGTTTTGCTCCTTTGCTTGCCACAATGCACCTTAAATCCACCCTTTTTGATCAATCGCAACACCACCAAACCTACACACAAAATAACACTAAACAAGGTAAAACAAACATGAAAACAAGGAATAATAAAACTGATTTGCAATGATTTTTGAATGGTTTAAAGTATAGTCTATGCTATTTGTTTCGGCTAGACGATAATGATTTGAAATATCAAAATATATTTTTACTTATCACTTATGTACCATGTAACCTGGTGCAGAGATGATAAAAAGTTGATGGAGTTGAATTTGATATAAAATTGTTGTTCCACTATTGTATGATGTGTTATGACAAAGTCACTCGATGACGGCATCCTCAAACGTGATGCTAATACAGTACGTTATCATGGCGTCATTTTCAAACTAATTTTAAAATTTTAATTTGCCAATGGGGTTTGGCTATACCTAAATATTTTGATTGAATTAAATTATTGATATGAGTCTATGCTATTTGATTCGGCTATACCAACTTTTATGAAAACTCTAAGCGTTCTTTGAAAACTTTCTCGAACCAAATTGTTTTGGTACGGAATTCTATGATAAGACTGAGGTAAAATTTTTGTGCCTATGGCAGAGATGAGAAATAGATCAAACCAGTATTACTGGGCTAGTATAGGGCAGAACGAGTTTATTACCCACTATGTTCATAAGACTAGTGCGGTTTGCGGATGAATTTCCATAAAACCTTTGCGAAAATGATAGACAATAGTCTATATAACTCCTCAGCAATATTTGAAAATTTTTACTCTTGTGACGAATGTATTGGGTAGCATGTGATGATGTGTATGAATGGTGTATGGTGCATGCTGTAAGATGTAAGGTGTAAGGTAAATTTCTCAGATGAAACTTTTAGAAGAAGGGGTGAATGTGACAACCTGAGAATTTGGATATTTATAAAATTTTAAAATATTGAATTAAGGTTAAATAATAAACCTAGAAAAAAAATAAGTGAATGGATTCGATATTTTCAGGAAGGAATTTTGTGAATCTAAAATTTTTATGGTAAATTATTCGGGATTAAGGGTATAAGTGAATATATTTTGTGTATATGGTATTATATGTGTCAGTACGTGGTTAAGGGTCAAGGGTTGACCAGATAGCCTATATCTGTGGCAAACCCTAGTACTATATTAAGAACGTTTAGTTAGAAAATTCTTACGATTTATAAGAAACCCTAAAACCAGTTCTGGAAACCCTAATTTTAGTTTCGGGAATTCGAAACCCTAATTCTGAAGTTGAAAACCCTAACTTGGGAATTCAAATGCTAGTATAAGGTTTAAACTTTATTTGTAACGCCCGAGAAAATCGGATCTTTAATGAATTACATTTTTATTTGAAATTCCAAGAAACGTGTAATGATTGAATATGAAGATGTAATGGAATATCCAATAATATTTCATTTATGGCAAATGAAGTTTTTGCCTGCGGACTTAAAACCTAAGGGTTGGTAAAAGTGATTTTCGAAAGGGAAATGTAATGCGTATAATCATTACAGTTATTTTACGTATGATATACGATTATAGTATGAAGAATAGTATGACGTATAAGTACGAATATCGTATTAATACTAAACGAAAAGAATACGTGAGTTATACGCGTAGAATACGATTAGTTCTTAAAAGATTTTGGGTTAAGGACTTTGTACAATCCAATGGGATTTCGATTAATAGCAAGCCCAATGAATTATGGAATCAAGCTCAAGTTAAGGCCCAATGTAAAGTTAAGACAAGCCCAATCCAAGAAACCGAACCGCGGATCAAACCGGCGGGTCACGGGATGGGTAAAACCCATGGGGCAACCCATGGGAAGACCCATGGAGGTGTGTGTAAAGCCCCAACTTTTTGAATAAAGATGAATTTTCTATAAATATTATTTTTGAATATTATGGAGTGAAATTGATATAATGTTATAGTTGTGGGTAATATTTATAAATTTTGCAAAGAACGCAAGTTGTTATATAATATTCGATCGGTCGGGGAATATTCATTTTAACAAGGAATATTAGTACAACGGCACAATCATTGGTGGACTCCTAGCGGAATTATTGTGCCGGATTGAGAAAACGACAAAAATACTTTATAAAAATAACGGCGGAAGTTTTACAGTTAAGCTGTTTGAAACAAGGTAAGTTAAAAAAATGCGATGTCTGGCGTGGTTGCATAGTAGTAAGCACTACGGTATTAATTATTGATGCTTACGTGATAAGTCACTCGGTTTTGTTGGTATTATTAATGTAATAATACTGAAAATCTTTTATATAAAATAGAATACTTTTATAAAGTTATTCTATAAATAGAATATATTATATTCTATCATGCATAGTGTTGCATAGTGTCTGCATAGTGTTTTGCATAGTAAAATCTTTTTATATAAAACAGAATACTTTTATAAAGTTATCTATTTTATTAGACAATAATTAGAATATATTATATTTTATTATGCATAGTGTTTGCATAGTGTCTGCATAGTATTTGCATGGTAAAATCTTTTATAAAGTTATTCGTTTTATTAGATTATAAATAGAATATATTATATTTTATTAAAAATTTTTGCTTTAAATATGGATCGTCAGATTAAAGTAACAATCTGGACCGTTCATGAGTTAGTTACTATGCAGTCCATTTTTCTATAAATAGAAGCTCATTCCTTCATTATTTTCTTATGAATTCACTGAAACTCCAGAGAGATAAACTATAGAAAGAAAGAAGAAAGTATTCTGCTACTTCACTACTTATATATCCAGTACTCTTCTTCTTAAGGTAGGGAATATTATTTGTTGTACTTTCGTAAAGGGTGTTATTCTTTTGTATTCATGAAGAGAACTTATGTTATTCCATTCTTTATTATTACTCGTTGGAATAACCTATATCTGTGAGCTACCTTATACTTGGTGACATTCTTCGATTATTCCGTCTTTATTATTACATTTGGAATATCATATTCATGCATTTTCTGTAGGACTGATTAAAAGTCTTTATTATTCTATTGGAATATCCTATTCATGCGTTTCACATGGGACACAGTTAAAATCTTTATTATTATTTTGTTGGAATATCGTATGCATGCGTTTTCATGGGACTGATTAAAATCCTTATTAGTATTACATTGGAATAACTCGCTTCATCTTAATCTTGCATGCATTGTGATTTCATTGTTATTCCATTCTTTATTATTCTGTTGGAACATCCACATCGATGCGAATTTCACGACACGGTTCCGTTATTTAGTTTTCTGTTGGAATAACCTGTCTATGCGAAGTACCGCATGCATGGTGATTTCTTTTGCTATTCCATTCTTTATTATACTCAGTTGATTAAAACTTTGACTTATAGTTTTTGAAAGTCATATGTGGCCTGTAGTGCATAGATGAACTTGATATGATTATGACCAGGGATTATTCGGTGTAATCATGACCCTAATGTTACAAATGATGTGGTAAAAGTCCTCATTGGCCCGTAGTGCATTGATGGACAGTTGTTGGCATGATCATGACCATTAATGAATACACAAATATTCTTGGCCCGTAGTGGATGGATAATTGTGGTCGTGATACTAAAGAATATCCTTCGTAGTAGTGCGGGGTGATTTGATGATGTGGATTATTTATTGTGAGTCCCGTGATAAAAGTGATGAAAAACCTTTTAAATCATAAAAGATAGTAGATTTTATTTTCTACTTGACTCTTTTAATGGATTGCTTGTTCATTGCAGATTAAACTTGATGTTTGTTATATTGTATCGGTTTAACCTTTGTTTAAGGCTAATGATAATTTATTACGCATTATCTTAGTCATAATATTTCTTATTGGGCTAGTTGAGCTCACCCTTTCTTTCAATGTTCTCTTGAGGAAATGAGAATATAGTTGGAGCGAGTCGGGGAGCGGGTGATGGTCCTAGATGGTGCATCGATAGTCCTCACTATTACGTGAAATAGTGTGATAATAATTGTAATGAGGACTCCTTTTGAGTTTGTATACTCTCTAGTAGACAATATTTGTATTCAAACTCACGGTTTATGTTTTGTCGTATTGTACCACGACAGTTGTATTATTAAGTTGTATTTGAATTCTGTACCATGTATCTGGCGACTCAAGATGGGTGATGTATACCTAATTTTGGAGGCGTCACAGTTGGTATCAAAGCTTAGGGATATGATCCCTGGCTAAGATGTGAGACTTGAACTAGGAGGGGAGAGACGGGGAATTCCTTCGCTAGTATGACCTACTTAAATTTTTTTTGTATTTAAATTGGTTGGTCAGAGTTTAGAGATAATATGTTACATGTCAACTAACCCTTGTTTTGTGGCAGTATCTGAAAATGAAATCCGAGAATGTTGAGAATAGCAATGGAGCACAAGAGACCGTTGAGTCTCCACATATCAATAATCAGGATAATGTGCATTAGGAAGGCGGCACTCCTCATGAAAACAACAACACGGACCAAATGATGAATGATGGATTGTTCAGAGGCTTTATGCAATTCATGCAACATCAGGCGAGAGCGGCTCCTGTCCGAAATGTAGGTGGAAACACTGGAAACTCTCGGACGGTCAGTTCAAGGAGCTGCGACCACCGGAGTTTATTGGAGAGCCAAAATCACTTAAGGCGGAAGCATGGATAAAGCAGATCACCAAGATATTTGATGTCTTGGGATGCTCCGAGGAGAAAAAGGTTCCCTTCGCCACCTTCATGTTGCGTGAAGACGTAGATTACTGGTGGGAATCTGTAAAACGTACCCAGCCTAATGCACTCAAGATGTCTTGGGAGAAGTTCCAAGAGCTATTCAACGACAAATACTTTCCCGAGAGTATTCGTCACATGAAAGAAGTGGAGTTTATCAAATTGGAACAAAATAATATGACCGTATCGCAATACGAGGCTAAATTTGCGTAGTTATCTGGTTTGCATCCCATTTGGTCGATAATGAGGAGGCGAATGACGCGAATGTTTTAAGAGATTTGAAGCAGGAGATACGTCAATATCTTATTTCTCATAAAGCGTGTTTGTACTCGGATGTTGTAAATAGGGCTCGATTATTGGAGCTTGATAACGAAGTCAACACAACCAAGAGAAAGCGGTGGTGACATGAAAATACCGGTGGTATCGATCATCGAAAGCGGTGACAACAAACATGGAGGAATCAACGTGCGGGAATGGTAACCACTTGGTGGTAATCATGGCCGAGACAGTAAAAATGAACATTTCAAGAAAAGGAGATTCAACAATGATGGAAGGACGTCAGCACCAGCACCCATTGTTAAGGAAGGAAAGCGACCACCTATCATATGCTTCAAATGCGAGAGGGAGGGACACATCGATCAAGCTGCTGCGATGCCGTCCAAAGCATGTTATAATTATGGAAAGAAGAAGGTCACTTAGGATTTTCGTGCGTTCATAGAAGACAAGTTCAGCCAGGATGGAGGCACCAAAAGTCGTCCCAGAAAATTCAAAGCCGGTAGTACAAGGGAGAGAGTTTGTTGTGACCTCCCAGAAAGCAAGGAACCCGAATGAGGTCATCACGGGTAAGCTTATCATAAACTCTAGCGAAGTCTATACCTTATTTGATACTGGTTTTACCCATTCTTTTATTTCTCCTACTTGCGCTCAACGATTAAATTTGACTCCGGAGAAATTAGACTTTGACTTATCTGTAGAAACTCCATTGGGAGAAATCTTCATTACATCCACTGTTTATAAGTCTTGTTTGGTTCAAATCGATACCCTCACATTACCTGTCGATCTTATTTCATTAAAAATACTTTCATTTGACGTAATTCTATGGATTGATTGGTTAACTACTCATCATGCAAAAATTGATTGTTTTTGTAAGATTGTTAGCTTTCATATTCCTAACCAACCTGTTATGCGAATTCAAGCCACCAAACCATTAAAATCAATCACTGTCATCTCAAGCCATAAAGCTATTCGTTTATTGAAAAATGGATGTCAAGCTTTCTTAGCTCATGTCATGGATCTAAACAAAAATACGTCAGTTTTGAATGATATTTCTATTGTTAATGAATTTCCTGACGTATTCCCTGAAGAACTTCCTGGCCTACCCCCAGAGCGTGAAATTGAATTTTGTAATGACGTTGAACCTGGTACAAAACCTATTTCCAAAGCCCCATATCGAATGGCTCTATTGAACTTCGAGGAGTTAAAGACCCAACCTCGAGAATTGTTAGACATCGGTTTCATTCGTCCTAGTACTTCTCCTTGGGGTGCTCTGTTCTATTCGTGAAAAAAGAAATATGGGAGTATGCGACTTTGTATTGATTATTGGCAGTTGAATCATGTCACCATCAAAAATAGGTACCCATTGCCACGTATTGATGATCTATTTGACCAGTTGCAAGGAGCCAAATTCTTTTCAAAGATTGATCTTCGTTCCAGATATCACCAATTGAAGATTAGAACCGATGACATTCCAAAGGCGGCTTTTCGAACTTCGAATGACGGGCATTATGAATTCCTAGACATGTCCTTTGGATTGACTAATGCTCCCCCGCGCCTTCATGGATATAATGAACCGAGTATTCAAGGAATATTTGAATCACTTTGTGGTCGTCTTTATTGATGACATCCTTATTTATTCCAAAAGCCGTGAAGATCATGAGCAACACTTGAGGCTGATACTCCAAAAGCTTCGTGAATACAAGCTTTATGCCAAGTTGAAGAAATGCGAGTTCTAGCTTGAGGAAGTAGCATTCCTTGGGGCATGGTATCAAGTCATGGAATATCATTGACCCGACAAAGATTGAAGCTATTCAAAGTTAGGAGCAACCTTAAATCGATGATAGAAATCGTAGCTTTCTCAACTTAGCTGGTTATTATCGGAGATTCGTAGAAGGGTTTTCTCGAATCACTACTCCACTAACTCAGCTGACTCGGAAAGATACAAAGTTCGGTTGGAGTGAGGAATGTGAGAAGAGTTTTCAAGAACTCAAGAGGAGACTCATTTCAAAGACTGTTACGACAATACCATCCGGTTCGGAGGATTTGTCATCTACTGATGATGCTTGAAGCAAAGGGTTAGGATGTGTTCTCATGCAACATGGGAAAGTCATAGCCTATACCTCACAACAACTCAAAGAATATGAGAGGAATTATCCTACGCATGATCTAGAGTTGGAAGCTGTTGTCTTCGCACTAAAGATTTGGAGGCATTACTTGTATGGGGAGAAAGTGGAGATCTTTACGGATCATAAAAGCCTCAAATATTTATTCACTCAAAAGGAACTCAACATGCGACAACGACATTGGCTTGAACTGTTGAAAGATTATGATCATACCATCCAATACCATCCTGGAAAAGCGAACGTGGTAGCTGACGCATTGAGTAGAAGATCATATGGGGGTACGAGTGCAATATTGACAACACAAAAGCCCATTTTGTGTGACTTGCAAAGGATGGAGATAGAGTTAAAGACTCCAGGGACCCATGTGATGATGGCGAATATACGAGTAAAACCGGCTTTAATTGATAAAGTTAAAAATTGCTTGAAAGCTACGGACACGGGTGATGCGTATGAGGAAGAAAGTGCAAGAAGGTGCTATCTTTGGAAGCGAATTGATGAAGAAGGAATACTTGAGTCAACTCCGGACTTTGTGTTCCTAACGACCACGATTTAAAGTATAAAATCATGATGGAGGCGCATAACACACCGTTTGCAATCCATCACAGGAGTACCAAAATGTATCATGATATTCGTCATACATTTTGGTAGAAGCAATATGAAAGAGAGATATATATTTGTTTATCTCAAGGTGTCTAACGTGTTAACGAGTCAAGGCGAGCATAAAGTACCAAAAGGTCCATTGCAATCACTTGAAATTCCAGAATGGAAGTGGGAGCACATTACCATGGATTTCGTTACCGGTCTTCCCAAAGTTTCTCAAGGCATAGATGTGATTTGGGTCATTGTTGATAGATTGACCAAGTCTGTTCATTTCTTACCGATACGAGAAACTTATACACTTGAATGTCTTGCTCGTATGTATTAGTTCCCAGAGGGCACAATAGATCTAGAAGGGGGGGGGGGGGGGTTGAATATATCCTTTTTATTTCAAATACTTTTCTGGTTTATGTTGTATTGTTCATATTTAAGTATATGACAAACATTAGAATCTTTTCAAGGACAGTGGAATAAGTAAAAGATTACCCTTCATTGATATATTCATAATCATACATACATTGTTCGTTGGGTTAGTTTAGTTGTAAGCAGTTAGAACATTCATAGCAGTTATAGCAGTTAAAGACATAATGTAAATGACATAATGCAAAAGACACAAGGGGTTTTAAGTGGTTCAGAGACTCAAGCTTCTAATCCACTCTTCTGCTTTCAACTAGCAGGATTTCCACTAAGGAAGGGCAACACCCTGAATCTCTACGATTCCTTCAAGGCGGCCGTGACCTTGGGACTTGATTCACTAAGAACTCTTCAAGGCCGGTGACCTTGGGACTCCTCTAGTTCCCTAGGAACTCTTCAAGCCCAGCAGGCTTGGAACTTCGTTTAGTCCCTCCGGACAAGGACCCTTTGGCCCTACTTTGTTTAGTCCCTCTGAACAAGGGCCCCTCAGGCCCTGGCTTTGTTGAGTTGTTTGTTTGTTATTGTTGGAGTCGGTGCTGAGCTGCTAAGATGTCTTCATGCTCTAAACATCTTCTATCATTAGCAGCTTTGCTTGATCATCCTTGAACAACAGTTGAGTGTTGCATGATGCTCAGCTTCTTAGGTTGCTCAACTACTCCGGATGACCCCTTGATGAACTGCCTTGAAGATCATTCTTCTTGGTACTTGATGGCTGCACATGAGAGGCTTCTAAGATGATTGTAAGCTCTTCTGTAAGGTACTTAGAAGCTTTCTCATGCTTGACACCAAGATGGCTTTTGTGATCTCCCTTCTTGCTACTTGATGCCTTCTCATGATGGACTTGCTAAGATGACTGTAGGCTCTTCTCTATTGTACTAAGAGTCTTCCCATGATGGACATCCAGATGGCATGATGCTCTTCTTTCTCTCGGCAGTTCAGAACACTCTTCATTTAGTAAAACTCTCACTTCTATATAGTAGAACTCACACTTCTACTTCTTGCTTGATCTGACTTCTGAGTGTTCTTGGTGGATTGTAGAATGAGCCTTCGGACTCACTATCACTCGGTTGGATCAATCCACCTCTTCTCCAAAATGCACAACTCTAGTAACCTTTGATCTTTGAAGCTCTTTCTCATTTATACTCCTTCTCAATCCTTCCGTTGGAAAGTAACCGTTGAAGGTTATTCAAATATCTTCACAGAACTCGAGTTGCTTGATGCAGACTGCTTGATGTGACTTGTCATACTTTTTTGACGCTGCAATCTACTGTTTCACCTGCCCTGTCAGATGTATCACTTTAATATCTTGGGCAGGTCGAAGACTTTATTACCCCTTTCTGATTTCTCTATCAGAGGTTGTCCTATTGCATCGATGCTCTCAATAAGCACTTGTCCGAATATTACCCTTCAGATTGAACCTTTGCCAATGCTTCAAGCTTCAGCTATTCAAACTCTACGATTCTGATGCACATCTTCAAGGACCTGATCGTAGTGTCTTGTTGAGTGTTACTCATTAACTGGTAGAGTTAACACTACGATCTTGAAGAGTGTTGCTTGGATCTTCAATGTAGAACACCTCTAACTTGTATTGTGCAGTGCTTCAATACTTCTATTTGCTTCGACTATTCTCAGATGCTAATGGCCTAGTTCCTTGCTCTGGTCCCCTTCTGAATATCAAGACACTTCAGATTTGTGGCGCGTCCAACTTACTTTCTCCTTGTGATCTCCCGTTCACTTATCATCAATGAACTGACCCTACACTTAATCACTTTAGCCTTGCTCTTCAGAGGCTGACCAGTATCTCGGATCACCTTCCATCAGTTCCTTCTTTGTTTATCAAACACTACAATCTTGGTTGCTTCCAAGATCGTTGTCTTCTGTACACTTGATAGACTGCATAATCTGACTTTCCTTAGTCAGCTTCTGAAGTCTTCTTTGGATCTCCTTGTGGAAGACTTCATCACGAATGGCCTTACACCTCAATCTTAATCTTGATTGGGTTTGTCTTTGAGATCTTACGTTAGCTGCGCATGCCATTCGTTGAGTGCTCTCTGGTTCCCTTACTGTGGAATGCATCTTTGCAGTGCCAACCAGAGGCTTCGTATCTTTGGATATTCTGGGAGTGCTCATTCGTTGAGAACCGTATCTGCTCTACGATTCTGACTTAGGATTGTGAGCACTTCTATTGTAGTCATAGTTCTACACTCTACGATTCAGCTTCGGCTGTGCAAACACTACGATCTCGAGATCAGATATTGACACTCTATGATTTTTGCCTTGTGCTTGTTGTCTTCATCTGATCTTGCTCGACTACGATCTCTGCATATAATCAATAGACTCTACGAACTTAGAGTGTGATCTATGATCCTTGACTTGGCTTCAGCATCAGTAGACTCTACGACTCTGAGTGTAGTATACATTTCTCTTTTTGGCTTCGACAGATGATCGGTCGGCTCGTAGGCAGGCTGTCTCTATGCTTCTGAACATGACTTCCTCAGCACACTACGATCCCGAGGAAGCTCTTCTCGATACACTACGATCCTTCTTCGTTTCCCTTGGCAGTCTATGAACTCCGAGATCTACTATCTTGCATACTTCTATTCTGCCTCGATAGCTCCCGAGTTAACCTTGACTCATTTGGCGGACTCACGACTTACAGTGCAGTGCGGTGCTCGACGATCAGACTAGCCTATCTATTACATCATAAGATCAACCTAACATGCTTGATCTTTCTATCTTTATAGTCCTTGTACATCTTTTCTTTTTAAGGACTTTACAAAGCTGTCTTTCTTATGTAGGATCAACCTAACATATTTGATCAATTCATTCTAAGTCATTGTACACATATTTCTATTATCTATCAGAGGACTTTACAGCTTTTCTTAATGCAAGCATACTTGCATATTATTCATTCATATACATATATATCATAATGAAATCATATATAAATAGGAATAGCATTCACATGCTTATTCTTGACAATCTCCCCCTATTTGATTATAACAAAAACAATAAGTGCATATGCATGTTATGAATGAATCTTATATACAGTGAGCAGCTGTTAATCATGAATGTCATTTATATTGATATGACAATTTATACATTAAGACATTCTACATCCTGGATCCAGAACATTCCTAACAGATTAGAGATGTACCTCCTTGGCTCCATGTGTGTTTCCAAGGTGCTTGTTGATCAGCTACTCATCTGATTGGACTTCTTTTTCTTGCTCCCTTTTAGCATCTTTCTGTTCTGGCTCCCCCTCAGACTCTGCGATCTTGTTATCATCACCTTCTGGCTCCCCTCAGATGAGGATACTCTTTCAGCAGTTACTGTCTCCTTGTTTGACTTCTTCTCTCTTGTCCCTCTGTTCTTCTTCAAGTGCTTCTTGTTCCTCTTCTTTCTATGCCTCTTTTTCTCCCCCTTTTTATCATTAATCATTTGAGAGAGCTGCTCCATGTTGGACATAAGCTGCCCCATCAGGTAGGAGGAGTTAGCAACTTCAAACTTTAGTTCTTGCTGGCCGAGCTCAAGTTGTACTAAGAAGGTCTGCCTCATATCATCAATCTTGATAGGGAGGGCTTCGATATGCTCTGCATTGGCCTTCTGAATTTGTAGAGCTTCTGCCTTCTGATCTTGTAGGGCTTTCTGAAAGATGCTATCTCTCTCTTGGAGTTTGAGAGATACATCAGCCAAGATAGCTTGAAACTTGTGCTGGAAAGAATCATCTCCTGCTGCTGTCTGTTTCTGTGTTTCTTTAGTGAGCATAGATATCTTCTTGCTTAGATCATCAGAGCTCTTCAGTAGTTCCTGCTCCAAAGTGGTTTGATCCTCTTGATTGGCAGCTTCAGGTTGAGCAATGGATTGGACTCTACGATTGTCATTTTTGCACAGATTTTCAAATGTTTGGATAATCTGAACAATCGTGGAATACCAATTGCTTGTGGAGGATGATGGAGTGTCTGATAGTAGTGCTGGATCATAAGAAGGCTTCTGGTTTTGGACTTGAATATCATCAGCAGTAGAGTGAACAGACTCTACAATTTGCTCCTTGGTCATGACTCTTTTTCCTTCAGAATCCACTCTACGATCATAGGGGATGTAGAGATTCTCAGCCTGTCGATAGACCTTGAAGTGAGGCTGGTTTGTTATCATCTTGGTAGCATAAGTTTTCACCCTTGGAAAGTTTTGGGCTACCAGTTCCATGCTTGGAAAAGTCTTATAACACCAGCTGAAGTAACTTCCATCTCCTTCAGTAAAGGCCTTCAGCCAAGGCATTGATTGGAAGAACCATCTCATCAGCAAATCATCAAGGTTGTAGAGAATGGTTGAGCAGTCTAGTTCCAGTTCTTGACTAAGTCAGAGGAAGTCATTCTTGTTACTCTGAGCTGTTCACCTCTATGGTTTACCCATCTGTCAGGAGGAGTTTCTGATGGTTCATTGGGAGCTTCTACCACAATTCTCTTGGTAATTCTTGTAGGTGAGAGAAGAGGGTGAAGTTCTGAGTTTTATGATTCCTAATCTTCAGAGTTGGAATCATTTCCTGCTTCTTCCTTCTCAGAACCATAACCGTTTAGATCAGCTTCAGCAGAGAGGTCTTCTTGCTGCATTTCATGTTCAGAACCTTCTTGATCATCTTCAATGAGAAAATCCTTCTTCTTTGAGTTTCATTATCAGAACCTTCTTGACTAGTATTTCTCTCAGTTTTTTTCTTCTTCTTCTTTGGCTTCATCTTGACACTTTCTCACAGGGATCAGACTCATCATCACTTAATTCGTTGATGGCATTTGATTGTACTTTGTTCCTTTTGGAGGAAAAGCTGGGCTTTGCGACATGTAGCTTCTCCTTCTTTATGGAGGTTCAATTATTGAGACAACGATTCTTCTTCTTCTTCTTGAGGCTCGACTCCTCTTGCTTATGCAGACATACTTCTTTGGAGTTCAAAGCACTTGCGGTGATTCTTCTTTCTTGGACTCATCACTTTACGAGCCATCATGAGAGCTTTACGGATTGGAGGGACATTTTCATCTTCTTCTTGAGTAGTATTTTTCGACCCATTCTGGGCTCGTTGAGGCGGTGGCATTTTGGGGATGCGCTTTGGTCACTTTGACTTTCTTTTTCATCATCGAGTGGCTTCTCGAAAATTGGCCATGGGGCTTGAGCACTTTTCTTCATCAGCAGTTTCTGAACTTTCTTTCATCACATCAGTTTCATTCTCATTCTTTGGATCTTGTTGTGGGGGCTGGACCACATTTTCAATTTCTTTCTCTTCTGTGACTCTCGTCCCTTTCTTATTGAGATGTATTGATTTGAGAAGCTAAAATTTGGTTTGTCATCCACTTTAGCTTTCTTCTTGTTGCCCCTTGAAGCAACTTCTTGCTTCTTCTTTTTATGGTTTTATTGATTTGGGCCTTTTCTTCTTTATCCTTGTTCATGGAGAAACTCTCCTTGGTGGGGCTGGGCTTTCTTAGCATTACCGACTTTCTTCACCACTTTTGATTTCTTCTAGGTGGCGTGATTTAAATTTATTAGTGAGTCCTTTGGACTCGAGCTCTCTGTCTTTACTATCTTCCTCTTCTTTGCAGAGGCTCTCTGCTTGCTCCCATTTGTCGACCTTTTGTTTTCCTTGGGGTTCTTCTTCATGTTCTCAAATAACTGTGGAGACATCACCTTGTGCACATTGAGGCTTCTCCTCATCATCCTTGATTTTCCCTCCTAGTTTCTTCTTCAGAATGATACTCAGCAACCTCCCATGAAATACCTTGGTCAATGGCTTCTTCTCAGCCTTCTCTACCCACTTAGAGATTTGATCAAACAAAATGGCTCCAAAGTCAATTTGTTTCTTCAGAACTATAGCTCACATTATCTTCAGTTGTTGATCAATCACCGTATCATGTGCAGTGTTTTTACACAGTATTCACTTTCCTACAATTTCAGCAAGGAACTCATACTCTTTAGGGAACTCCTTCTTTTTCATGTCTTTGAAGCTAGGGTTTCTTTGGTATCCCATCAACTCCTTCACTTTCTCAATGTTGACATCTTCAAGGTTCTTCAGCCCTTGGCTAGGAAAACCTAGGCATTGATTAAGGTCAGAAGATTTCTACTTCAGAATCTGACCTTTAACCTTGGTAGATAGAGTTCCAGAGTTTATGGAGACGTTTGAGTAGAACTCCTTAACCAGGTCAATGTATACACGAGTACTTGCCTCGAGACATTCTGAAAACCCAGCTTCCTTTACGAGTCTAAGTATGTCCCTGAACTTCTTCTCAGATTTCTCAAACGATTTGTTTCTAAGCTGAATGCCGGTGATAACTTGCTAGTTCTCCATTTGAATCGTTCGAAGACTATGGGTGTTTGATTTAGAGAGATTTATGTGAGATGGCTGACTGAGATTTGGTAAGGCTCTGGAGGGTTAACTAATTTTTCTTTTGAAAAGCTTTCTAGGGTCTTGAAAATGGGAGGGAGAAAGATTCGATATCTTTTGGTAACTGTCTACAGATTTGAAATTGTCTTTATGGCAGTTCCTTCTAACTCTGCATATTCAGTGATGTGTCAACTGTCCATTGGTTGCACGTTTCCCAGTAATGAGCTGTAACTCCCCACAACTTTTCAGTTATTTAAAGAGTGGGCATTTAATTGATGTGGCTTTGACCGTTGACTTTTTGATTCTTAGAGTGGCATGATGAGGCAGCTATAGACTCTACGGTATCCTTTGTTGACTCAACGATCAACTTCTAAGAGTTGCTGCAGTGGATGGCTTTGTCTTTCCTTCTTACTTTGATGTAGCATAGCTCAATCACTGATGTATTCGAACTTATCTCCTCAACTTGAATGGCTTAGCAGATGTCTCATTCTTCCGCTTCCTTGTGAACTGGTGTACCCTTTGATAGGACTACGATCGTTGAGTTGTCCTCTACGATTGCTGAGGTTGCACTATGATCGTTTAGTACTCTTCAGACTCAACTCTACGATCGTTGACTGACTTGGTTCTTTTGAGATGAACTAGATCAAGCATTCCTTTTGGGATAAGGTAGCTCAGGAAGGGCCAACCTCTTAGAGTGAGCTAAGGGTCAGGTTTGTCCCTGAGGCGCTTTCCAGATGAAGTGCTATGGTAATGATTTACAATAACATCTCATTAGACCTTTTCTGATGGGGAGGTCTTTCTACCAGCTGTGGATATCTGCATTGCTGAAATTGTGGTGTCCTTCTGCTCTTACACTACAATCATGTATTTAATCGTAGGAACTTCACGATTATGGATTGGGTGGCTGAAGGGTTATCAGTAGTACGTTTTGAGACGTTCCTACTGACTACGGATCTTTATTTGGTTCATCAGCCACAAAGTTTTGGGACTCTGTAGCTGGTACATCTCTTCCAGGTTTAATAATGTTGTTATTCCTTAACCGGTCACTGCTCCCCCATTGTTAATGTTGTCTTCTCAGATAGATGTGATTCCTTCTTCATGTTCATTTGAAGGCTGCCCAACATTTTTTCTTCTGACTAGAATCATCATCGTTGCTTAGTTATCCTTGTATCGTAGAGATGAGTATTTTCAGGATTGATCACTCTACGATCATTTGACAGCATTACGAACATAGTCTTCTTTGACAGTCCTTTGTTTTGAGAAGTTCTGCTTCGTAAAGAACTCCTTGTCTTAAGATCAATGATCTTCTGTGTGAGCTTCCCTTGAGGATCCTTTCCAAAAAGCATGTCTTTCTTGATATGGGCACATAGAATCCTCTTTATCTTCAGTTTCATGGCATGCTCCCATATACAGATTTGCAGCCATGTGAGCACCATTTCGGTTAGCTCAGAGGGTCTTCAAGGATAGGCTTGGACATATAGGAACCTTATCAGACTCATCTCTGAACAGTCCTTAGCCTTACTCTTTGGTTGAGTCCTCTTGAATGAAGTCTTACCTCACATTCCTTTAGTGTGGTCGAATGACCAAAGTACTGCTGAGTTTAAGTATATTTCTACTTTTGGTCCCCATTGTTGAATGGGTCCTGCTAGGTTAGTTTTCTAAACCCCTATTCCTCTTAACTGGATAATCATCATATCACTGCATGACATATATTCATGCATGCAACTATCTTGAGATAATACATTTTGAGATGCATGATGTTGAGTGTGTGTGGGATTTTGCATCTAATAACACACTCTCTATCTATGATGGTTTCATCATTCACTGGGTTATGTTCACAATGTTTAAGTGTTCATAGAGTGGAAATCAACTCTACGATTCGTGAGTGTCTAGTTGATTCATAGAGGTGATTAGTTTCTACAAATCAGCAAGATCCTCTTGTAGAACTGATTATACTCTATAAGTTATCAAACATTTAGAACATAGGTTTGTACATATATACTAACCCACCAGCAATGATTACTTAACATAAAATTCATTTGGTATGTGATACTCTTATTATCTATTTCAGATTTTCTTCAAGATGTCATCTTCAGCCTAAAACTTGGTTAAAGAGAAAGTTTGTAGACATTTGAATTTTCCATCTTCAGACTACTTTCTCTCTTCACATTTTTAGGTAGATTATGACTTCTTGACAGAATACTGTCATAGTTCATAAGATGGTGCAAATATGATGTATACATTAGTAATGGTGAGGCAGTACCTTTTCTTTGTCGTTTCTTAACAGTCATTTACCTTAGATATACTGAGTTCAGGTATTGATGTGCATAGCTTTTACTTTTGCTCCTTTCAGCTTAATGCTCTTGTTAGCCTTTCATCAATCAGTCGTGGTCTTGAAGATGTAGATCAAGAGAGTCGTAGCATTAAGATCTTTGACATCTTTGAGTTTACAAAGATAGAACCCAGTTGTTGGTTTGTCACTCATAAGTTTGAGAAGATCTTCTTTCTCTTCTCGATCATCATTTCTTAGTACGCGTGATCTCTTCATCTTTTAGGCTGAAGAATGCTTTACTCTTTGTCACTGATGTCTCTTGCTCTCTTTCTCTAAATGCGGTCTTAGGACTACAAGATTATTTATGAGGCTAGGATTGGTCTTGTTGATATAGCAATCGAGGATATGGACCAATCTGGCGACTAAAAGTGTATACACATTTTACCTATACACAATATTTCCAATGTGTGAGCTCTTCTGCATATAACAAGTTACTTACTACTAAACTAAGTTTAGAACAATGTTAGTGCTTGGGATCAGACTCAAAGCGATTAGCTTTTTAAATATAGCATGAGAACACCTTTCGATACCAATTGTTAGTTCTAGAGGGCACAATAGATCTAGAAAGGGGGGGTTGAATAGTTCCTTTTATTTCAAATACTTTTACGGTTTATGTTGTATTGTTCATATTTAAGTATATGACAAACATAAGAATCTTTTCAAGCACTGAATGGAATAAGTAAAAGATTACCCTTCATTGATATATTCATAATCATACATATATTGTTAGTTGGGTTAGTTTAGTTGTAGAAGTTAGAACATTCATAATGATTATAGAAGATTAAAGACATAATGTAAATGACATAATACAAAAGACACAAGGGTTTTAAGTGGTTCGGAGACTCAAGCTCTAATCCACTCTTACCGCTTTCAACTAGCGAGATTTCCACTAAGGCAAAAGACACCACGAATCTCTATGATTCCTTGAGCCGGTGACCTTGGGACTTCAGTTAACTAAGAACTCTTTAAGGCCAGCTACCTTGGGACTCCTCTAGTTCCCTAGGAACTCTTCAAGCCCAGCAGGCTTGGAACTTCGTTTAGTCCCTCTAGACAAGGACCCTTTGGCCCTGCTTTGTTTAGTCCCTCTGGACAAGGACCCCTCAGGCCCTGGCTTTGTTGAGTTGTTTGTTTGTTGTTGTTGGAGTCGGTGCTGAGCTTCTAAGATGTCTTCATGCTCTAAACATCTTCTATCCTTAGCATCTTTGCTTGATCATCCTTGAACAACAGTTAAGTGTTGCATGATGCTCAGCTTCTTAGGTTGCTCAACTACTCCGGATGACCCCTTGATGAACTGCCTTGAAGATCATTCTTCTTGGTACTTGATGGCTGCACATAAGAGGCTTCTAAGATGACTGTAAGCTCTTCTGTAAGGTACTTAGAGGCTTTCTCATGCTTGACACCAAGATGGCTTTTGTGATCTCCCTTCTTGCTACTTGATGCCTTCTCATGATGGACTTGCTAAGATGACTGTAGGCTCTTCTCTATTGTACTTAGAGTCTTCCCATGATGGAAATCCAGATGGCATGATGCTCTTCTTTCTCTCGGCAGTTCAGAACACTCTTCATGTAGTAGAACTCTCACTTCTACATAGTAGAACTCACACTTCTACTTCTTGCATGATCTGACTTCTGAGTGTTCTTGGTGGATCGTAGAGTGAGCCTTTAGACTCACTATCACTCGGTTGGATCAGTCCACCTCTTCTCCAAAATGCACAACTCTAGCAACCTTTGATCTTTGAAACTCTTTCTCATTTATACTATTTCCCAATCCTTCCGTTGGAAAGTAACCGTTGAAGGTTATTCAAATATCTTCACAGATCTCGAGTTGCTTGATGTAGACTGCTTGATGTGACTTGTCATACTTTTTCTGACACTGCAGTCTAATGTTTCACCTGCCCTGTCAGATGTAACACTTTAATATCTTGGGCAGGTCGAAGACTTTATCACCTCTTTCTGATTTCTCGATCAGAGGTTGTCCTATTGCATCGATGCTCTCAATAAGCACTTATCCGAATATTACCCTTCAGATTGAACCTTTGCCAATGCTTCAGTCTTCAGCTATTCAAACTCAACGATTCTGATGAACGTCTTCAAGGACCTGATCGTAGTGTCTTGTTGAGTGTTTCTCATTGACTGGTAGAGTTAACACTACGATCTTGAAGAGTGTTGCTTGGATCTTCAATGTAGAACACCTCTTCCTTGTATTGTGCAGTGCTTCAATACTTCTGTTTGCTTCGACTGTTCTTAGATGCTGATGGCCTAATTCCTTGCTCTGGTCCCCTTCTGAATATCAAGGAACTTCAGATTTGTGGCGCGTCTAGCTTGCTTTCTCCTTGTGATCTCCCGTTCACTTATCATCAATGAACTGACCCTGCACTTAATAACTTTAGCCTTGCTCTTCAGAGGCTGACCAGTATCTCGGTTCACCTTCCAGCAGTTCCTTCTTTGTTTAGCAAACACTACCATCTTGGTTGCTTCCAAGATCATTGTCTTCTGTACACTTGATAGCTATTGCATAAGCTGACTTTCCTTAGTCAGCTTCTGAAGTCTTCTTTGGATCTCCTTGTGGAAGACTTCATCATGAATGGCCTTACACCTCAATCTTAATGCTGATTGGGTTTGTGCTGAGATCTTCTGTTAGCCTGCATGCCATTCGTTGAGTGCTCTCTAGTTCCCTTACTGTGGAATGCATCTTTGCAGTGCCAACTAGAGGCTTCGTATCTTTGGATATTCTGGGAGTGCTTGTGACGCCCCCAAATCCGGGTATCTTCCAACCCGACAGATGGTGCTCCACGATACTACATTTCATACAATCATTCCATTGAAATAACAATAAAATGAATGTAATTACTATCTTTGTATTACATCTGTAATAAATCCTTTCCTAGGTTCATAACCAAATACATTCGTTGTTCTTCATAAGTATATTACATACAAATATACTAGTCTATTACAGGACGATTAATTGTCCATCTTAGCCTTGCCTTTATCTCTCATAGAACTCTCTCGGTTGATTCGGCTTTTAGCTATGAACATATGGTTCAAGCAAGAATGAGCATAACTAGCTCAAAGAAGTCTTAACTGTGAAACAAATGAATATCACATCAAGTAAGTACATGCTTTATATCAATATCAGAACAATTATTTACTAAGCATCCTGAATCATTTGACTAATACTTCTACTACAACAATTCCAGAGTATATATAATAACTTAGGAATGATGAACCGGTCAATAGACCATGAACATACTCTTTTCGTTTTCATACTTGAAAAGGATATCCGGCACTAGGGCTATCCACCCGTCTTTACTTATGAGCACTTCTAGGTGATCAGCCTATTGTACTCTATGTTGATCAACACTCTTACGTTAAACGTATTTACGTTTAACATTTGGCAACCTCGCGTGCCTATCGAATAATCGATGAAAATACTTTTGTTTGTTCATAGACAAACTTACCTTCTCATCCGTACCAAATACTTGGCATAGGATAGCGTTAACAGTTCTATATCAACAGACTTGTAACCAATTCAATCTATCCTTCAATACTTGTCTAGCCCGGATAAAATAGGCATCGACTCTTTTTTATTTACCATTCATGCATTGTATATCATTAATTACGTAAAAACTTGGCTAACACGAAGGTCAGAAAAGAGTTAAGAAAGACTTGCCTTCAAGCGTCTTCGAATATATATTCCAACTATTCACAGTCTTTACAGGATCTACATGATACATTCACATAACACACTGTAATTAGTTATCAAACAAACTCACTTTACGGTTCTAACCAACTTCTTTCTCTTCTATGTCTTACTTGTTTTAACTCCGTTTTTAAAGTCGATTTGACCTTCTATACTTCGTTACGTTTTATTAACGTTCTTATGTCCTTAGCCAACATTCGATCATTAATGGTTAATTACCAATGTTGAACGTCGTTCACGGTTCACTCATTACGTATTTGCGTTCTTCGTTTAATTTCCACTAAACCTTACCCATTCTTCTTACATTAACATCTTATAAGTGTTTTTAAAGTAAGTCTCAATATGTATTTTAAGTACCTTTATCATCTTACTTTAGGTCTACATTCAAAAGGGAACTAAACCTAACTTGGTCAACTTTTTTTCCATCTTAAGCCTTTGGCGCGAGTGAGTTAGAAGGGTACTCGGTAGGAGTTTAGTTCTGTATTTCACCACCACTTTGTCTTGGTTTTAGGTATACACAGTTAGAGTCATGTACCGAGCTTAGCCAAAACAGATTTGGTTTCTTAACGAATCTCCCGGCTTCCTAATTTGTTCGTTTTACATTTGAATTGACCCATTCGAATTCCTACAAGTCAGGAATTACATCCTTTACGTGTTCATATAAGAATTTCATATTTTCGAATCCTTTAACTCGGAATTTACCTTTAAGTTCGTTTTTAAGCGTTCGTTTAACGTTTTTGCCCGTTCAATACTCGTTTTCTTTGTTATAAGTCGGAATGCGACGATTCCTTCGCCAACGACTCTTAATTACCTTATCTCACGTGTTGACATTGGAAACCGACGTTTTCAAGTCACACGACAACTTTTGACCTTTAATCCGGACTTTATGCGTTTTCGACGTTTAACGTCTATTTCCGCAAAATCCGCCATAACTTCATTACTAATGTTCTCTAAGCCAAATCTCATGGAATACTCCATGGACTTCATATCTACATCCTAATCAATCAAGATGCACATATCTTAGCTACAACGGTTTCAAAAACGTTCAATTATAACTAAGTTAACTTTCAAGACTTTCTATGGTTTTAACTCACGTAAACACTTACGATTTCTATTTGGTCATGACCTATCAATGATTTGGTCATTAAAAAGCATTCTTATATCTTCTCTATAAACATTCTCCACTCATCTACGATTCTTCTATGAGAATGAAATCGAAAAGGATGAAGATTGCAGTTTATAAGAATTTACCTTTGAAGTAGTTAACGTTCTTGATAAACGTCTTTTGGTTTGCTTGGAAGTAGAAGAATTTAGTGTTTCTAGCTCTTTCTCTCTCTCAATATATGTTGGTCAATCTTTGTAAAACCACAAAAGCTCAACCTAAGCCTTGTATTTATAGAAAATACAATGAGGGGCAAAATGTTCCAATTTCCAACCTCCTCACTTAATTACCACTTTGTCACCAAGTAAAGTACTTGGTGACCAAGTGATACACTTGGCTTGCACACCAAGTGGCCGGCCCACCATGCCCATGGGTCATCCCCATGGGTTGCCCCATGGGTTTTACCCATCCCTTGACCCACCGGTTCGACCCGTGGTTTATTTTTTGGATTGGGCTTGACATAAAAACATTGGGCTTTAACCAATCTAATATTGGGCCTTGACTTGGGCTTGTTTATTAATTCAAGTCCAATTGGAATGGATAAAATCCTTAACTCATACTCTAATAATACAACTCGTATTCTACGCTTATTACTCACGTATTCTTTTTGTATAATACTCATATAATAATCGTATTATTCGTCGTACTATTCTTCATACCATACTCATAAACATCCTAGTATAATACTCATATTCCTTATGTATAATAATCGAAACGACTATATGCATTACATTTTCCTTTCGAAAACCTCTTTCACAAACCTTTAGGTTTTAAGTCCGCATAACGAAAATATTATTGGATATTCCATAATATCGTCACATTCTAACATTACGCATTTCTCAGAATCTCAAACCCTAGCTCCGAACGTCATCGGATGAATAGTGTTTTTTTCGCAAACAATCTTAGAAAACCTTCGTTCTCGTCTTGATAATTCACAATAATTAATTCTAGCACAAAGCCAGAATACTAACCACATCTACACATTCTAGGTCATACGACGACCTTCGAACATCTTACTCATATAATAACTCAATAAAATTCATTTAATCCACATAATCAAATAAAAATTTAATTCATTGAAAATTTGAAATTCTCGGGCGTTATAGTGCTCATTCATTGAGAACCGTATCTGCTCTACGATTATGACTTAGCATTGTGAGCACTTTTGTTGGAGTCATAGTTCTGCACTCTACGATTCAGCTTCGGCTGTGCAGACACTACTATCCCGAGATCAGATATTGACAGTCTACGATTTATGCCTTGTGCTTGTTGTCTTCATATGATCTTGCTCGACTACGATCTCTGCATATAATCAATAGACTCTACGAACTCAGAGTGTGATCTACGATCCTTGACTTGGCTTCAACATCAGTAGACTCTACGATTCTGAGTGTAGTCTACATTTCTGTTTTTGGCTTCGGCAGATGACCGATCGGCTCATAGGCAGGCTGTCTATACGCTTCTGAACATGACTTCCTCAGCACACTACGATCCCGAGGAAGCTCTTCTCGATACACTATAATCCTTCTTTGTTTCCCCTGACAGTCTACGAACTCCGAGATCTACTATCTTGCGTACTTCTATTCTGCCTCGATAGCTCCCGAGTTAACCTTGACTCACCTGGCAGACTATGACTTCTGGTGCAGTGCTCGACGATCAGACTAGCCTATTTATTACATCATAAGATCAACCTAACATGCTTGATCTTTCTATCTTTATAGTCCTTGTACATCTTTTCTTTTTAAGGACTTTACAAAGTTATCTTTCTTATGTAGGATTAACCTAACATATTTGATCAATTCATTCTAAGTCCTTGTACACATATTTCTATTATCTAATAGAGGACTTTACATCTTTTCTTAATGCAAGCATACTTGCATATTATTCATTCATATACATATATATCATAATCAAATCATATATAAATAGGAATAACATTCACATGCTTATTCCTGACAATATGTACATAAACGAGGTTGTAAGATTTTGGGTTAGTTTGCAAAAAGCTATGGGCACGAATTTACGATTTAGCTCGGTATATCATCCTTAGAAGGACGGGCAGTCGGAGAGGACGATTTAAACTCTTGAAGATCTATTAAGACTTTGTGTCCTTGACTTCAAGGGAAGTTGGGACAAGTTCTTACCATTGTTGGAGTTTTCCTACAACAACAGTTATCAAGCAAGTATTGGCATGGCTCCATTCGAAGCGTTGTATGGAAGAAAGTGTCGTTCTCCAGTATGTTGGGATGAGGTGGGTGAAGCAACGTTGTTGGGACCGGAGTTGGTACGTATGACTACGAAAAAGATTCAAACGATCCGACAACGTATAAAAACCTCACAAGATCGACAAAAGAGTTATGCTGATCTTCATCGAAAGAACGTGGAATTCGATATAGGAGATCATGTGTTGTTACGTGTTGCTCCATGGAAAGGAGTTACGAGATTTGGAAAGAGAGGAAAGCTCAATCCTCAATTCATCGGCCTATTTTTAATCCTTGATCGAGTAGGAACTGTGGCCTATAGACTCGCTTTACCGCCAAATATGTCTCGTGTTCATAACATTTTTCACATATCCATGTTACGTAAATATGTGGAAGACCCGAACCACATTATTGAGTTAGAACCGGACGAAATAGCGGAAGATTTGATGTATGAAGAAGTTCCTGTTCAAATCTTGGATAAGAAGGAACATATTCTACGCTTCAAGGTTATACCTCAAGTCAAAGGTTTGTGGAGAAACCAAGATGTTGAGGAAATGACTTGGGAGTTAGAATCTGAAATGAAATCAAGGTATCCTTACCTCTTCAATATACCAGGTACGTACCCTAATTTCAAGGGCGAAATTTCATAAGAAGGTGAGTGTAAAACCCCAACTTTTTGAATAAAGATGAATTTTCTATAAATATTATTTTTGAATATTATGGAGTGAAATTGATATAATGTTATAGTTGTGGGTAATATTTATAAATTTTGTAAAGTACGCAAGTTGTTATATAATATTCGATTGGTCAGGGAATATTCATACAATGGCACAATCATTGGTGGACCCCATAACGGAATTATTGTTGGATTGAGAAAATGACAAAAATACTTTATGAAAATAACGTAGGAAGTTTTACAGTTAAGCTGTTGAAACACGGTGTTAAAAGTACAATAATGTCGCGTTGTTGCATAGTAGCACTACGGTATTAATTATTGATGCTTACGTGATAAGTCACTCAGTTTTATTGGTATTATTAATGTAATATCTGAGAAAATATTTTATATAAAATGAATACTTTTATAAAGTTATTCTATAAATAGAATATATTATATTCTATTATGCATAGTGTTTCATAGTGTCTCGCATAGTGTTTTGCATAGTAAAATCTTTTTTATATAAAAATGAATACTTTTATAAAGTTATCATTTTATTAGACAATAATTAGAATATATTATATTTTATTATGCATAGTATTTGCATAGTGCCTGCATAGTGTTTGCATAGTAAAATCTTTTATAAAGTTATTCATTTTATTAGATTATAAATATAATATATTATATTTTATTTAAAAGATTTTGCTTTAAAATGGACCGTCAGATTAAAGTAAATCAATCTGGACCGTTCATGAGTTAGTTACTATGCAGTCCATTTTTTTATAAATAGAAGCTCATTCCTTCATTATTTTCTTACGAATTCACTGAAACTTTAGAGAGATAAACTATAGAAAGAAAGAAGAAAGTATTCTGCTACTTCACTACTTATATATCAAGTACTATTCTTCTTAAGGTAGGGAATATTATTTGTTGTACTTGTAAGGGGTGTTATTCTTTTGTATTCATGAAGAGAACTTATGTTATTCCATTCTTTATTATTCTGTTGGAATAACCTGTATACGCGGGCTACCTTATACTTGGTGACATTCTTCTATTATCCCGTCTTTATTATTCTATTGGAATATCCTATCTGTGCGTTTTACGTCGGACCTTATTCCGTCTTTATTATTACATTGGAATATCACATGCATGCATTTTACGTAGGACCTGGTTCCATTTTTTATTATTACATTTGGAATATCATATCCTCGTCATGCATTTTGTGGGACTGATTAAAATCTTATTAGTATTACATTGGAATAACTTTGTCTATGCAAAGTACCGCATGCATGGTGATTTCATTGTTATTCCATTCTTTATTATTCTGTTGGAACATCCCGTCGGTGTAATTTACTTTGACACGGTTCCGTTATTTAGTATTCTGTTGAATAACCTATCTATCACAAGTACCGCATACATGGTGATTTCTTTTGTTATTCCATTCTTTATTATACTCAGTTGATTAAAACTTTGACTTTTATACTCCATGAAATTAGTGGAATATCCTTGATATTTGCGCTTCATCCAGTATCTTTTCATGGAAATATTCTTCTGAGCATTCTTGAATTTTACTCTACAAAGCAGTATCATGTTGACAATTTGGACGTTATTGGTTCCTGGAAAATTAATTCTTGAACTTGTTTTATTGAATTCTTATATCATTGTCATCATCCTCATATTTATAGTTTTTGAAAGTCATATGTGGCCTGTAGATGCATAGATGAACTTGGTATGATTATGACTAGGGATTATTCGGTGTAATCATGACCCTAATGTTACAAATGATGTGGTAAAAGTCCTCATTGGCCTGTAGTGCATTGATGGACAGTTGTTGGCATGATCATGACCATTAATGAATACACAAATATTCTTGCACGTAGTGGATGGATAATTGTGGTCGTGATACTAAAGAATATCCTTGGTAGAAAAGGTGCGGGGTGATTCGATGATGTGGATTATTTATTAAAATTTGAGTCAATGATAAAAGTGATGAAACACCTTTTAAATCATAAAAGATAGTAGATTTTATTTTCTACTTGACTCTTTTAATGGATTGCTTGTTCATTGCTTGATTAAACTTAATGTTTGTTATATTGTATCGGTTTAACCTTTGTTTAAGGCTAATGATAATTTATTACGCATTATCTTAGTCATAATATTTCTTCTTTGGGCTAGTTGAGCTCACCCTTTCTTTCCTTTGTTCACTTTGAAATGAGAATATATATTTGGAGCAGTCGAGGAGCGGAGTGATGGTCCTAGATGGTGCATTAGTAGTCCTCACTATTCTGTGAAATAGTGTGATCATAATTATAATGAGGACTCCTTTTGAGTTTGTATACTCTCTAGTGGACAATATTTGTATTCAAACTCACAATTTATGTTTTGTCGTATTGTATACGACAGTTGTATTATTAAGTTGTATTTGAATTCTATACCATGTATCTGGCGACTCAAGATGGGTGATGTAGACCTAATTTTGGGGGCGTCACAGTGTGGGTCGGCCACTTGGCCACCAAGTAAAGTGATTACTTGGTGGCTAAGTTGCTAAGGAGGTGGGGAATAGTAAGGACGTCACCAATTGACCTATATGCCCTCCATTTTGTTGCCTATAAATAGAAAGCTTGTGTTGGACATTTTATGGTTTACATACTTTGTCCAATACATATTGAGAGAGAAAAGAAGCTATAAACATGTAATCAAGCTACTTCCAAGCAAACCATATACGTTTAGTCACGAACGCGAAGAACGAAAAAGGTAATAGTTCGTAAACATTAGTCTTCATCCTTTTCGATTTCTTTCGCGTAGAGAATCGTAGATTGGTGGAGCATGTCTCTTGAGGAGGAATACGTATGGCTATTAATGATGAAAACATTGATAAGTCATGATCAATTAGAAATCATAAGGGTTTGCGTAAATTAAAACCGTAGAAATCATTGAACGTGAACTTGGTTGTTGATGGACAAATTGAAAACCATCTTAGATAAGGTATATGCATCTTGCCTGGTTAGGATGTAGATGATGAATCAATGGAGTGTTCCATTTGATTTGGCTTATAGAACACAAGTAACGAAGTTATGGCGAATTTTGAAAAAGTAGACGTTAAACGTCAAAAACGTAAAAATCTCAGATTAGTAGTCAAAAGTTGTCGTGTGACTTAGAAACTTCGATTTTCAATGTCAACATGTGAGATAAGGTATTCAAGAGTCGTGGACTCGAGAATCGTCGAATTTCGACTTATAACGAAGAAAACGAGTATTGAACGCTCGAAAATGATAAATAAACATTCAAAATGAACCAAAAGTTGAATTTCGAGTTAATGGATTCAAAAATGTAAAACTCTTACATAAACACCTAGAGTATGTAATTTGTGAGTTGTGGGCTTTTGAATGAGCCATTTCGGATGTAAAACAAGTAAGTTATGAGGCCGGGAAGTTCGTTAGAAAAACCAATTGTCAAAATTAATCGAAGTTGAAGGCATGGCTAAATACCAACTTGTGAGACCCCAGATTTTATGAATAAAGATTTAATTTTCTCGAAATAATTTTTTTTATTATGGTGTTGATTTGATGTAATGTTATATTTGTGGGTAATATTTACAAATTTTGGAAAGTAAGCAAGTGGCTGTATAATATTCGATTGGTCGGGGAATATTCTTTTTTTCGGGGAATATCTGTACGACGGTACAATCATTGGTGGACCCCGTAATGGAATTATTGTCGGATTGAGAAAACGACAAAAATACTTTATGAAAATAATTGGCGGAGGTGTTACCGTTAAAGCTGTTGAACTACCCGGTAGTAAAAGTACGATGTCTGGCGTGAGTTGCTTGCGAGAAGCACTACGGTATTGATTATTGATGCTTACGTGAGAAGTCACTCGGCTATACTCAATTATTGCTACGATAATTCTTTGCATCATATTTCTCATATTATTGATTCAATTATTATTACTGAGTATCATCCGCATTATATGATATATTATTAAATCAATAATTGAGGCGCAAAGTTATTCATATTATTATTTGCAATATTGACAATGTCTAGAAGTTACATCGAGGAGAGGTTTGGTCACCTAATTGCGCGCATGATAAGGAGAAATCCTTATCGTAAAGCCCCTCTTACACAGGAACAACTCAGGTTGTTAAATATTGTGAATTATAATATTAATGATGAATAAGTTCGTGTTGATTAAAGATGAATTTTATAGTTCCATTGTGTTGGACTTATTTGTGTTAGTATAATTGATGTCTGGAGGATATACTGTTCAATTGGGTATTCGGGACACTTTTCATGTCGGAGTTACTATTCACGAGTTACTATTCATGAATTACTATTCACGAGTTACTATTCATGAGTTACAATTCACGAGTTACTATTCACACGATTACTATTCACTCTAGTATTATGCATTCAGGTATTTGGGTACAATATTATTCCATGAGGAGATGTGCTAATTTTTCAGACCATTGGTTGAAGATATAATAGTAAGTCAATATGGACCGCTGGTGGAATTATAATAGTAAATCAATATGGATCGCTGGTTTAAAGTTTTAATAGTAAATCAGTATAGACCGTTGTTTTAAGTTTTAATAGTAAACCAATACGGACCGTCCGTTTAATAGTAAATCAATCTGGACCGTTCACGAATTAGTTACTATTCATTCCATTTTCCTATAAATAGAAACTCATTCCTTCATTATTTCTTACGAATTCACTGAAACTGTAGAGAGTGAAATTATAGAAAAGCTATAGAAAAGTATTTTGCTACTTCCCTACTCTTATATTCAGTTTCTTTTACGGTAAGGGATGTTATTTGTTGTACTCATGAAGAGAACTTCTGTTATTCCATTATTTATTATTTTGTTGGAATAACTCAGATATCGCAAGCTACCCTATACATGGTGACATTCTTTTAATTTTCCGTTCTTTATTATTCTCGCCGTAATATCACATGCATACGTTCTGTGGGACTGGTTTCATTATTTATTAATGTCGGAATATCACATGCATGCGTTTTTACGTGGGACTGGTTCCATTCTTTATTTTACTCGGTTGGTTAAAACTTTGACTTCTATACTCCATGAAATTAGTGGAATAGCCTTGATATTTGCGCTTCATCCAAAGATCTTTTCATGGAAATATTCTTCCGAGCATTCTTGAATTTTACTCTACAAAAAAAGACATCATGTTGACAATTTGAAGCGTTATCGGTTCTCGGATAAATTAATTCTTGAACTTGTTTTTATTGAATTCTTATATCATTGTCATCATCCTCATGTTTATATTATGTTGAAAGTCATCTCGTGGCTTTGTAGTGCATAGATGGACTTGGTATGATTATGATGGGGATTATTCGGTATAATCATAACCGTAATGTTACAAATGATGTGGAAAAAGTCCTCATTGGCCTGTAGTGCATTGATGGACAGTTTTTGGTATGATTATGGCTATGGATTTTCTTTGGTCGTAGTGCAAAGATGAATTATTTTATGGCATGATCAGGACCGTTGATGAAAACATGATTATCTTAAGCCGTAGTGAATGGATAATTCATGATCGTGATACTAAAGAATATCCTTGGCCGTAGTGCAGGGGTGATTCGATGATGTGGATTATTTATTAAGCCGAGTCCCAGCGATAAAAGTGATGAAAAACTTTTTAAATCATAGAAGATAGTATATTTTGTTCCCTACTTGACTCTTCTAATGGATTGCTTGTTCCGTTGCAGTTAAACTTGATAGTTGTTATATTTTATCAGTTTAACACTGTTGAAGGCTAACAATAAATTATTACGCATTATCTTAGTCATAATATTTTTCTTCTTGGGCTAGTTGAGCTCATCCTTTCTTTCTTCGTTCTCTCTTCAGGAAATGAGAAGCGTAATTTGGGACTAGTCGGGGAACAGAGTGATGGTCCTAGATGGTGCATTAGTAGTCCTCACTATTCTATGAAATAGTGTGATAATAATTGTAATGATGTGACGCCCCCAAAATAGGTATACAACACCCATTCTGAGTCGCCAAAATACATGGTATAGAAAGCAAACTACAACTTTGACAATACAGATGTCGTGTAGAATACGACAATACAACTGTGAGTTTGAATACAAATATTATCTTCTAGACAATATACACACCCAAATAAGTCCTCATTAATTATTCATACACTATTTTACAGAAATAGTGAGGACAGCTAAAACATCTTCCTAGAACCATCACTCCATACCCCGACTCGATCCTGCTATGTTCTCACCTCCTGAGAAGAAAAATGAAACAAAAAGGAAAAGGGTGAGCTCAACTAGCCCAGTAAAGAATATTATGACTAAGATAATATACAACAAATTATCGTTAGTCTTCAACAGGGAAAAATCTAATAGAATACAATAGACAACAAGTTTTAGATCAATAAATGCGTGAAGCAAAGAATCCATTAGAAGAGTCACGTAGAGAAAGAATTCTACTTGTCTTCTAAGGTTTAAAAGTTCATCATCAATAGTTTATCCTCGTAATAACAATCAATATACATCTTTAATCATCTTTGCACTCTGAGCCAAAGATATTCATTTGTATCACCAGTTGGTCATGTTCATCTCAACACCTGTTCATCTTTGCACTACAGGCCAAAGATATTCATTTGTATCACCATTTAGGAGTGAGGATGATGAAAAACATTTTTAAAGAAACAAATCCAATGAAACAAAATGACAAGGATTAAGGATTAAGGATTCAGTACTTTGTTTTACCCATGTCCAAAAATACTTGAAAATAATCATATTGGTGTAAAATTCAAGAATGATCAAAACATGGATACAATCAAAGCTAGTATCCAAAGATAGATATTTTTGGGCAAAGAGAAAAATTTTATTTTTAAATTGAATAGTCTCAGTATTCGTGAATAGTCAGATATCGTGAATAGTCCAGTATCGTGAATAGTAACCCAGAACACAACAAGTTTAAAATTTGATAAAAAGTTCAACAAAGATTTTGGCATAATGATATTGAAGAAAATAATATCATTTCATGAAAGAAATAACATCCCTTACCTCAAAATAACCGCAGTACTTACATTTGAATTTTTAGGTATAGTCTTGTGAAACTCGCACCATATAGCAACACTCAAAGTATACTCACAAGAATACGCTCGATAATATAGAGAGAGAAAGAGAGAAAACTTTGTTTCTGGTATGATTTTCAATTCTAACTTAACCTTCTATTTATAGGAAAATGTTAGAGCATGAAAGGAGACTAAATTAATAAATTATTATTATTTAAAATTAAATTTCTACGCATGCTAGCCATCAAAGACCAGCATGCCACTCTTGAAAATAAATTTCCAAGCAATGACCCACATGTTGTCAAACAAGAGTGGGTCCCACCCATTATTTAATAAAATTATTTTATCTTCCGAAACTTCAATAATTAAGTAGAAAATAGCTCGTTTATCGGAAAAATTGAAACTCGCAATTTTCCATGGGAAATTCCATTCTCTACAACTTTGCGGAAGAAATATTTTCCAAATTCCAAATGTAAATTGAAAGAAATCCACAAGCAGGCGATTTTACAGTCTATAATCAATTTTCGGTCAAGAATTGTGTCCCCAACACACAAAACATATGTTAAACATTTAATGCCACAAAATACTCTACCTCCTCATATACTCATATATCCCACATTCATTATAAAAATATCATCGTTAATATATTATTAAAATAATATATTTAAATGAATTATTTTATCAGAAAAAGATAAAATATTAATTTTCAACAATTGTCACATTAAAAATTTTCTCCATCTATATCCACATAAAATAAATATTTTCTTTATCATAATAATCAATAATTACTTATTTAAAATAATATTCTGAGAATCACAAGATCTTGTAAAAAAAGTAGTTCCCGAGGAAAGAGGGGGATTTCAATAAGGATTTCTCCTTCTTGGTAAGCAATTAGGTGACCAAACCTCTCCTTAGAGACAGAACTTTCTAGACATTGCCAATAATGTTATCTGATAATATTATTCAAATAATATGAATTATTGATTTGATAATGGAAAATACTGTGTAATGACAATTATTGAAACAACAGCAATACAAAATATCAACGCAGTAATTATTGAATCAATAAAATATAATATTGAACAGTAACTACTGTAACAATTATTGAGTAGTGCCTTCTTACGTAAGGATCAATAATTCAATAATACTATGAAATACCGTGTGCTACTGTGCAACCACACATATTACTCTATTTTAACCACCAGGTAACCCAACAGTGTTAACGGTAACAATTTACGTCGTTATTTATAAAACTCAATCTTTGTCGTTTTCCTTCATCCAACCGTTTTTCCGTTATGGGGCCCACCCTGATGGCTGCTTGTATAAATGCGGAGATTCCCAAAAAAAAGAATATTCCACGACCAAACGAATATTCCCAGAAACAATAATGAATATTTTATAACCACTTGCTTATTTTGTAAACTTTGCACATTTCACCCATAATCAAAGAATTATATCAAATTAACCCTTATTAATTTAGAATAATGAATAAAGGAAAATCCAATTTTATTTATAATAAGTTGGGGTCTTACAAATGAGGACTCCTTTTGAGTTTGTATAATCTCTAGTAGACAATATTTGTATTAAAATCACAGTTTATGTTTTGTCGTATTGTACACGACAGTTGTATTATTAAGTTATATTTAAATTCTGTACCATGTATCTGGCGACTCAAGATGGGTGATGTATACCTAATTTTGGGGGCGTCACAGTTGGTATCAAAGCTTAGGGATATGATACCTGGCTAGGATGTGAGAATAGAACTAGGAGGGGAGAGACGGGGAATTCCATCGCTAGTATGACCTACCTAAGTTTATTTGGTATTTAATTGGTCGGTCAGAATAAAGGAATAATATGTTACATGTCAATTAACCTTTGTTTTGTGGCAGTATCTGAAAATGACATCCGAGAATGTTGAGAATAGCAATGGAGCACAGGAGACCGTTGATTCTCCACAAATCAATAATCAAGACAATGTGCAACAGGATGGCGATAATCTTTCTGTAAACAATAACACCGATCAATTAACAAATGACAGTACATTTAGGAGCTTTTTAGAATTCATGCAACATCAGGCGAAGGCAGCTCCTGCTCATAATGTAGGAGGAAACAATGGCAACCCACGGTTGGTCACCGCTAAGCAATTCAAGGAGCTGGGACTATAGGAGTTTTTGGGAAAGCCAGAACCACTTAAGGCGGAGACGTGGTTAAAGTAGATCACTAAGATATTTGATGTCTTGGGATGCTTCGAGGAGCAAAAGGTTCCCTTTGCCACCTTTATGTTGCGTGAAGAGGCAGATCACTGGTGGGAATCTGTAAAACATACCCAAGCTGACACACTCAAGATGTCTTGGGAGAAGTTCCAAGAGCTGTTCAATGACAAGTACTTTCCCGAAAGCATTCGTCACATGAAGGAGGTGGAATTTATCAAGTTAGAGCAAAACAACATGACCGTGTCGCAGTACGAAGCCAAGTTTGCCGAGTTGTCCCGATTTGCGTCCCACTTGGTTGATAATGAAGAGAGAATGACGCGGATGTTTTAAGAGGTTTGAAGTCGGAGATACTTCAATATCTTATTTCTCATAAAGCGTGTTTGTATTCGGATGTTGTAAATAGGGCTCGATTAGTGGAGTAGCGATAACGAGTCAATGCAACCAAAAGAGAGCAATCGAGAAAAATGATAATCTGGGTGATACTTGATCATCGAAGCGGTGACAATAAGCATGGAGGGAATAAACATGCCAGAAAGGGTAACCACTTCGGTGGTAATCATGGTCAAAACAATAAGAATGGACATTTCAAGAAGAGGAGATTCAACAATGATGGAAAGACGTCAGCATCAACACCCGTTGTTAAGGAAGGAGAACGACCACCTATCATATGCTTCAAATGCGGAGGAGAGGGACACATCAGTCCAAACTGCGCGATGCCGTCCAAAGCATGCTATAATTGTGGAAGAGAAGGTCACTTAGCCCGATTTTGTCGTTCACCGAAGACAAGTTCAACTAGGATGGGCACCAAAGGATGTCCTAGACAAGCCAAAGCTGGTAGTTTAAGAGAGAGCGTTTTTTTTCGTGACGAGGAACCTGAATAAAATTATCACGGGTATGTTAGTCATAAACTCTTGCGAAGTCTATACCTGAGTGTTGAATACTGGGTTCTACTCACTCTTTTATTGCACCTAGTTGTGTTCAATGTTTGAAGTTAACTCGGAGAAGTTAGACTTTGATATATCTCATTTAAACTCGGTTGGGAGAAACCTTCGTTACCTCCACTATTTATAAATCTTGTTCAAATCAACACTTTCACATTACCTGTCGATCTTATCTCTTTGAAAATACTTGCCTTTGATGTGATTTTTGGAAACGATTGATTAACTACTCATCATGCTTTTTGTAAGGTTGTTAGCTTTCATACTCCTAACCAACCTGTTATGTGAATTCAAAGTAAGCAAACCACTAAAGTCAATCATTGTTATATCAAGCCATAAATAAAGAGCCCCGATCCTTTCGTTGTTGACTTTCTTGTGTGGAATGCACCGAAGCCAGACTTTCTGTAGGCAACGTCATGAATGATGGTGATAAGTTGATAGGTACGAATGTGACGTGATATCCAAGTCTTGGATGAGAGTCACAGTTTTTAATGATATTTCTATTGTTAATAAATTTCCTGACGTATTCTTGAAGACTTCTTAGCCTACCCCTAGAGCGTGAAATCGAATTTTGTATTAACCCTAGTACAAAACCCATTTCTAAAACCCTCAAATATTTTCTTCACCTAAAACGAACCTTTAATGTGCCAAAGTCGTTGGCTCGAGCGGTTAAAGATTACGATCGTACCATTCAATATCATCGTGGGAAAAATGAACGTGGTAGTTGACGCGTTGAGTAGAATATCGTATGCGTTTACGAGTGTGATGTTGTTAACACAAAGACTCATTTCGTATAACTTACAAATGATGGAGATAGACTTAAAGACTCTAGGGACCCACGTGAAGATAACAAATATACGATTAGAATAGACTTGAATCGATAAAGTTAAAGCTGTTCAAGTTACATACTCAGAGCTGAAGAATGTGAAGAAGAAGGTTCAAGAGGGCGTTATTCTAGAAGCAAGAATCGATGAAGAGAGGAAATCTCAACCCTCGATTTTATTGGCCCATTTGAAATCCTTGATCAAGTAGGAACTGGGGCTTATAGACTCGTTTTACCGCCAAGTATGTCGCGTGTTCATAACGTTTTCAACGTATCGATGTTACGTAAATATGTGGACGACCCGAACCAAATTATTAATTTAGAACCGGACGAGATAGCAGAAGATTTAACGTATGAGGAGATACGTGTTAACATCTTGGATAAGAAGGATCATATTCGACGCTCAAAGGTTATACCTCAAGAGTTAGAATTTGAAGTGAAGTCAAGGTATCCTCCGTTTAAGATATACCGTGCACGTATACGTAAATTTTGAGGGTGAAATTTCATAAGGAGGGGAGATTGTGAGACCCCAGATTTTATGAATAAAGATTTAATTTTCTCGAAATAATTTTTTTTATTATGGTGTTGATTTGATGTAATGTTATAGTTGTGGGTAATATTTACAAATTTTGCAAAGTAAGCAAGTGGTTGTATAATATTCGATTGGTTAGGGAATATTCTTTTTTTCAGAGAATATCCATACGACGGTACAATCATTAGTGGACCCCGTAACGGAATTATTGTCGGATTGAGAAAACGACAAAAATACTTTATGAAAATAACGGCGGAGGTGTTACCGTTAAAACTGTTGAACTACCCGGTAGTAAAAAAAATGCGATGTCTGGCGCGTGGTTGCCGACAAAGATAGCACACGGTATTTATTATTGATGCTTACGTGAGAAGTCACTCAGCTATACTCAATTATTACTACAGTATTTGTTGCATCATATTTCTCATATTATTGATTCAATTATTGTTACAGTATCATCTGCATTATATGATATATTATTAAATCAATAATTGAGACGGCAAAGTTATTCATATTATTATTTGCAATATTGACAATGTCTAGAAGTTCTGTCAAGGAGAGGTTTGGTCACCTAATTGCGCGCCAATAAGGAGAAATCCTTATCGGAAAGCCCCCTCTTACCTGGGAACAACCTGGTTGTTAAATATTGTGAATTATAATATTAATGATGAATAAGTCCGTGTTGATTAAAGATGAATTTTATAATTCCATTGTGTTGGACTTATTTGTGTTAGTATAATTGATGTCTGGAGGATATATTGTTCAATTGGGTATTCGGGACACTTTTCGTGTCAGAGTTACTATTCATGAGTTACTATTCATGAGTTACTATTCATGAGTTACTATTCACGAGTTACTATTCACGAGTTACTATTCACGAGTTACTATTCACCCAGTTATTATTCACTCTAGTATTGTGCATTCGGGTATTTGAGTACAATATTATTCCATGAGGAGATGTGCTAATTTTTCAGACCGTTGGTTGAAGATATAATAGTAAGTCAATATGGACCGCTGGTGGAGTTATAATAGTAAATCAATATGGATCGTTGGTTTAAAGTTTTAATAGTAAATTAGTATGGACCGTTGTTTTAAGTTTTAATAGTAAACCAATATGGACCGTCCATTTAATAGTAAATCAATCTGGATCGTTCACGAATTAGTTACTATTCATTCCATTTTCCTATAAATAGAAGCTCATTCCTTCATTATTTCTTACGAATTCATTGAAACTCTAGCGAGAGAAATTATAGAAAAGCTATAGAAAAGTATTCTGCTACTTCCCTACTCTTATATTCAGTTTCTTTTACGGTAAGGGATGTTATTTGTTCTACTCATGAAGAGAACTTCTGTTATTCCATTATTTATTATTCTATTGGAATAACCTGTTTACGCGGGCTACCCTATACATGGTGACATTCTTCTAATATTTTGTTCTTTATTATTACGTCGAGAATATCATGTATGCGTGCGTTCTGGCAGGACTGGTTCCGTTATTTATTATTACGCCGGAATATCACGTTCATGCGTTCTGTGGGACTGGTTCCATTATTTATTTATTATTCGCGGAATATTACATTTTGTGCGTTTTACTCCGGACCTGGTTCCATTCTTTATTTTACTCATTTGGTTAAAACTTTGACTTCTATACTCCATGAAATTAGTGGAATAGCCTTGATATTTGCGCTTCATCCAGTATCTTTTCATGGAAATATTCTTTTGAGCATTCTTGAATTTTACTCTACAAAGCAGTATCATGTTGACAATTTTAACGTTATCAGTTCATGGATAAATTAATTCTTGAACTTGTTTTATTGAATTCTTATATCATTGTCATCATCCTCATGTTTATATTATGTTGAATGTCATCTTTGGCCTGTAGTGCATAGATGGACTTGGTATGATTATGACCGAGGATTATTCGGTATAATCATAACCGTAATGTTACAAATGATGTGGAAAAAGTCCTCATTGGCCCGTAGTGCATTGGTGGACGAGTTTTTGGTATGATTATGGCTATGGATTCTCTTTGGTAGTAGTGCAAAGATGAATTGTTTATGGCATGATCAGATCAGTTGATGAAAACATGATTATCTTAAGTAGTAGTGCATGGATAATTCATGGTCATGATCTTAAAGAATATCTTTGGTAGTAGTGCTGGGGTGATTCGATGATGTGGATTATTTATTAAAATTTGAGTCCCAGTGATAAAAGTGATGAAAAACCTTTTAAATCATAGAAGATAGTAGATTTTATTCCCTACTTGACTCTTCTAATGGATTGCTTGTTCAATCTCTTTATTAAACTTGATAGTTGTTATATTTTATCGGTTTAACTTAACACTGTTGAAGGCTAACGATAAATTATTACGCATTATCTTAGTCATAATATTTCTTCTTTGGGCTAGTTGAGCTCACCCTTTCTTTCACTGTTCTCTTCAGGAAATGAGAACGTAGCTGGGACTAGTCGGGGAATAGAGTGATGGTCTTAGATGGTGCATTAGTAGTCCTCACTAATATGTGAAATAGTGTGATAATAATTGTAATGAGGACTCCTTTTGAGTTTGTATAATCTCTAGTAGACAATATTTGTATTTAAACTCACAGTTTATGTTTTGTCGTATTGTACACGACAGTTGTATTATTAAGTTATATTTAAATTCTGTACCATGTATCTGGAGACTCAAGATGGGTGATGTATACCTAATTTTGGGGGCGTCACAAACCTAGTGTTATTTGTCACGTCGCGGCGCCAAACATGGCCAAGAGAAGCCATAATCTTCTAGAGAGTCACGCCGTAGCGCGAGAGTTAGTACAAGGACTCGCGTCGCAGCGCCGAGTCCGGGCAAAACCTCTGAAGAGTGACGCCGCAACACCACTATAGTAAAGGGATTGCCACACCGCAGTGTCGACAGTGAGAAATAGTTGACCAAGTTAGGTTTTTAATTCTAATTGAAGGTAAACTAATAGTAAGGCATGAATGTACTTAATTTACATTATAGGACTCACTCTAAATAACTTATAAAGTGATAGCATAGAAAGTTAGATATGGTTTAACCATAATTAAACGAAGAACGCAAAAGTGTAAACAAGAAAACCGTGAAGGATGTTCAACGTTGGTACCTCACCAATGATCACCGAGTGTTGGTTAATAACATATGAACATTAACGAGCCGTAATGAAGTATAATAAGTCGAATTGACATTATTAATGGGATAAATTCAAGTAAGACATAGAAGAGAAAGAAGTTGGTTAAAGGAATGAAGTAAGTTTGTTTGGTAGCTAATTACAGTGTGCTCTGTGAATATATCATGTAGATCCTGTAAAGACTGAGAACAGTTGAATATTATATTCGAAGACGCTTGAAGGCAAGTTTTCTTAAACGCTTGTCTAACCTCCGTGTTAGCCAATTTTTTTGTGATTCATGTTATGAAATGCATTAATTATTTTACAAGAGGGTCGATTCCAGTTTTAACTCGGCTAGACTATTCTTAAGAGTTAAATTGATTTGTTTACAAGTCTTTTGATATAGAACTGTTAACGTTATCCTATGCCAAATATTTTGTTCGAATGTAAAGGTAAGTTTGTCTAAGAACAAACAAAAGTATTTTCATCGATTATTCGATGGGCACACGAGGTTGCCAAAATTAAACGTAAATATGTTTAATGGATGAGTGTTGATCAACATAGAGTACTATAGGCTGATCACCTAGAAGTGCTCATAAGTAATGCCGGATGTACGGCCTTAGTGTCGGATGTCATTTTCAAGTGTAAAAACGAAAAGAGTATGTTCATGGTCTTTTAATCGGTTCAGAATTCCTAAGCTATTATATATACTTTGGAATCGTTGTTATGAAATGAGAAGTACTAGTCAATGTTTCATAGTGCTTCATAACTATTTATTCAGTTATGGAAGATAATCATATAATTCTCGATGTGGTATTTATATTATCCTTTGTTAGACTTGCTGAGCTAGTTATGATCACTTCTTGCTTGAATTATATGATTGTAGCTACAGCTGAGCGAACTGAGAGTTCTAAGAGATATAAGGGCAAGGCTAAGATGGATAGTTGATTATCTTGTAATAGACTAGAGTATTTGTATGTAATATACTTATGAATAATGAAAAATATATTCGGTTTATGAACCTGGGAAAGTTTTTATTTCTATTGTAATAAGAATATAGTAAGTACACTCATTTTGTTGTTATCTTAATGGAATGACTGTATAAATTATAGTACCGTGTAGCACCATCTGTCGGGTTGGAAGATACCCAGATTTGGGGGCGTCACAGGTTGGTATCAAAGCATTATGTTATAAAACTTAAGGGGGGAAGAACCATAGGCTAATAACCTCATTAGGAAAAGAAAAGTACGAAGAAAGTTAACTCGAGTCAAATGAATTAATAAGGTATTGAGGAAACTCAGTACCGAAAGATTTAAAAGATGGATATTAACCCTAAATAAATTAAATGTGATGTGTGCTTATAATATTGTGTATTATGTACTAATCAACTTGTTATGTGTTATTGTAGATGTTGATCGATAGCTTGATGTATAGGGATATACACGTGGTGAGCAAAGAGTCTGTGAACAAAGTAGAGCATGTACCTATGTCTGTAGCAGAGATACCATTAGTGATCTTAGAAGAATCAGAGCACGAGGAGTATTTTTCAGAGGAGGACTATTCCGAGGAGACTATGGGATTTGCATCATATCTTAATATGATGATAGACGTGGAGGATGATATAGAGGTAACATCGGTTAATACGGTGATGCCTACATTAGAGCCACCACCTATTGATACGCTGAGGGCAATGTATCTTTCGGTGCTTGACCGTAATATGCAACTGCACAATATGGTGCAGAACCAGAAGGAGGAGATCAGTGATCTCTATGGGGCCAAGGAGTCTGCAGAATTAGACTTTGAGATAGAGCATGATGAGAAGGTGCTCATGACAGATAAAGCTAGGGATTATAAGAATGAGGTCATAGAGCTTCATAAGAAACTGGTTGAGAAAGACCAAAAAATAGCACGGATGTCATATATCAATGACAGTGCGCATGAGGATTTTAAGTTAAAAATAGCTTGTTATTCCATTGGGTCGGGACATACTCGACATACTATAAGTCGAGACATTGTGTCGATTTTAGCCAATGAGAAGCATGATAATGCGGTTAAGCAGTATTAGGAGTTGGAATGGTAAATACTTTTGTGTAGTGACGTAAAACCCTCTTTTGTATAATTAAAGGGTAGTCTTTTTGTAAATCCCAATTTTTGTGAAATTCAATCGCGGGATATAAATGTAATAACTTTTGGCTATGGAAAGAAAATTGTAAATAGTTTCGACTATAAAGAAGCATATTAATATAATGGAGTTTTTATTTAATTTGTTTTGTGTGTATGAGTTATTGTGCAGTTGTTCAGCGAATAATAACTAAGTAAGCAAATAAGTAATAATGAAATTTTATTTATTTAATCAGAAATGCCGCCAAGAAGAAGACAGCGTAATCAAGAGGCGGAATCACATAACGATAATCAGGGGGAGTCAAAATAACCCTATGCAAGAGTTCGTTAATTTATTAACGGCTGCACTTAACAAAATCGGGGGTAAAGTACCCGCAGGATCTAGGGTTACCCGAACGACTACCTTTAAAGAATTTAAAAGTGTAGGTCCGCCTGAGTTCAAGGGAATGACATACCCAATGGAGGCCCAGACATGGGTAAAAGAAATAGAAAAGGCGTTTGTTATTACAAATGTAGCTGAGGCGCAAAAGACTTCTTTTGCGACCTACATGATGAAGGGGGGAGCCAACTACTGGTGGGAGTGTAGCGACCAAGAAATTCGGATCCTTTGTAAAATATTTGAAAGAATTAATTAATGAATAAAATAATATTATTTGTTATTATTATGTGTTAATAAGATGTATGTCGTTCTATAACCTAAAAACGTCGGAGCATCGTAGTAATTGAACCACGTGGATGAATTAAAGTGTTTGAATTTCCAAGATGAAAATAAAAGTTTTTCGAGAAAGTTTACGAAAAACACTATTCATCAGTTTGTCGCTCGGGAATTATTTTTGAACTTCCGAGAAATACGTAACGTTAGAATATCGAAGCGAGATGGATTATGTAATAATAATCTTAGTATGGAAAACGCAATATTTTGTATGCGGACTTAAATTGAGAGCGTCGGGGAAATTGATGTCTAAGGAATGAACTTGTGTAATCTTGTAAGCTGTGCAAGTTCATTAAGCATTAAGGGACAAGCCCAAGTTGTAGCAATGTTTAGCCAAGTGTGGATTAATGAGAAGCCCAAACCAAATGAATGCAAACCCACAAGAAATAGAGTAATTAACTAAACCAAGCCCAAAGTAGTGATCCATTAACTAAATAGGATCCATGGGCCAACCCATGGGTGAAGTAGTGGGAAAACACTTTGTGTGATGTGCAAGAATTTAGAGTGATGAGCAAGATTACTTAGGCCTTAAGGCATGAATAGTAAGGAGGTTAACTAAGGAGGTGGGATGTTTTAATGACCTTAATACCCTAACCTTGGCCCTCTAAAAATAGAAAGCCTGGATTTGTCATTTATTTGTTCAAATTTCATCCAACAAACTCTCTTTGCAAACAACTTAATTGTTAGAGCCAATAAGCACTTTGAAGGTTAATTTTCCTTTGCTAGATTTTCAAGAGAAGAGAAGTACAAGTAGTCTTCAAAGGTAATTAATATTATCTCTTCTATCTCTATCATATTAGGAGGATAAGAGAAGTGTAATATAACGAAGTTAGATACTAAGAACATGTCATAAGTCATTGATGAATGAACTTAAGCCAGATATGTTGAATAAGCAAATTGAACCTAAATAAGTTGATGAACTTGGGAAGAACTTTCCATATGTTGTCATATGATGTAAGTAAGTTCAAAATGATATGAGAACATTGATTGATGGACTTAAGTTCATAATAAGTCATAAGCAGGAGTATTAGAGTTCATAAGTTAAATAAGCTATTGGCTTTTGAGAATAAGTCAAAACCTACTTTAATGATAAGTTGGTATAGTAAATAACTTGTAATGTCTTTATGTTGATTAAAATCCACCTAGAATTAATGATTCGTAATGAGGTTTCGCCGATAATTTACACGATTGGACGATAATCGTCGAATTCGTGAAATTCTTGGAATGGAAGTCGTATTTTGTGTTTGAAGTCCTAAACGTTGGTTTTCGATGGAGACAAGTCATGTTTGGCATTATAGAGTTACAGACTCAAAAATGGCCGGATTCTGCCTTAGAACGAAGAAACGAGCATTGAACGTTCACGAACGTTTATCATTTTTGTTAAAATGGACTAATAAGTGAAATTTTGGCAAACGAAATAAAATAGATAAAATTCTTCCATGAACACATAGAGTATGTGATTTGTGAACCGTAGGCTCTTGAACGAGCCAATTCGGACTTATAACGAAGAAGTTATAAGTCCGGGAGTTTCACAAAAGTTTTAAAATTGTCCAAGTTTTCTAGTGCATGAATCTGGCCATGGCATGGCCAAATTTCAAGGCAAATAAGCCCATGTGCAGATCCAAAATGGCCATCAGCCCCTGGAGAGTCATGTGCAGCATAACAACTCAGAACGAAGGGACTCATGTGCATGGCGCCGAAGTCCGAAGTTTTTGAGCGAAGAGGTAAGGCCACAAATAGCGGCACCATAGTGTAATAATGTGGTGCATGCAACGACTTCATGAACTAGACAATAGAGAATGTTTACAAGTTGAACATGAAGAGTAATTGATAAACAATTAAATAAGGATCTAAATGAAACATTGTTAAGACATAATTAAGCCTTAAGTATGACCACTTAGGGTTAAGTTAAGTCAATTACATATGAACATAAGAATGACCTAATGGAAAGTCAGAACCAATAATAACAAATCTAATACGTAATTAGATTGAGAAGAAGGGTACGATTCTTTAAGAACCATATATGATCATTCATGAAGTAATGTTCTATGTAATGTTATCATCTACTGTAGAAACTTAAAGACCTAAAGTGCACGTGTTATAAACGGTAGCAGACGCTAAAGGCAAGTTCTCTAACCCTTGTTCCAGTTCGATCTTGACAAGTCTTTGTGATTCATGTATTCTTCGCATGAGTTAATGTCTGCGGAAATCAAAGTCAACTTTTTTGGCTAAGCGTATATTAAGTTATTCTATCAAATGTTGATAAGGATTTACCAAACTAATATTGTTGTGGTTTTCAAAAGTAGATTGAGTATGCTCAAATTGTTTTGTCGTCAAACGATAGGCACGTGAGGTTGCCACAACTTAAACGTATACACGTTTAATGAATGTAGTGTTGATCAACATAGAGTACTATAGGCTGATCACCTAGACGTGCTCGTAAGCTATGTCAGACTTACGAACTTCATGTCAGGATGTCCTTTTCAAAGTACTTATGAAATGCTTACTGTCTTGAATCGGAATTGATGTTTTACTGAATATCGTTGTTGTAAAACGTTTTGAATGAAAAGAAGTGCTATTTTGAATTATCGATAGTACTTCATAACAATTGTTCAGTTACTGAAGATATACGATTCCTATATTTCAAGCATGCTATGTTCCTAGAATTTTTGTACTTGCTGAGCTAGTTAGGCTCATTCTTGCTTGAACCATATGAATGCAGCTAAGACCGAACGGGCTGATGGATCTGGCAAGGATAAAGAGAAAGCGAAGGCGAAGGCGAACCCGTAGATTACATATGTAATAGTATAGGTTTTCTAAGGAATAATATTGATATTATGACAAAGACAATGTATTGCTTGTAAAGAACCGGTGGAATATAAATATTATTTTGATATATATATAAGACATATCCGTTCTTTTGAGGCATTTAAATTGAATGTTTATGTGAACTATAGCACCGTGTAGCACCATCTGTCGGGTTGGAAGATACCCGGATTTGGGGGCGTCACAGGTTGGTATCAAAGCGTTAGGTTATAAAACTTAAGGGGGGGGGGGAAATAAAACCTTAAGTCATAACCTTAAGAAAAGTCAAAGAATAAAAGATGGAAGTTAACCTTATGAAATGCATTATATATGTTATGTGTTTTTATTATTCTACTAACGTGTACTAATCAAACTTTTGTGTTGTTGTAGATGTCAAGAGAAAATAGTGACATACAGGTAGTCAGTGAAGAATCGGTTAATCAGGTAGAGATTATACCGAGTCCCATAGCGACAGATCCCAAGATTGTGGTGGTTAAGTCTGGAGACTCAGAAAGTTTAGATCTCATGTCAGTGTTTGATGGCATGATAGAAGAAGAAGTGGAAGTAGTGTCCTTCAACCCAGTAGCTATAGCAGCAGAGACGGCTCCGGGGGAGTCAATGATGTCATTATTCATGTCAGTAATAGATAGGAACATCCACTACTATCAGGAGGTTAAGGAGCTGAAGGCAGATCTCCAAGCTATTATAGAGGATAAGACGGACGTGGAGTCCATGTGGGAGCAGGAACATGATGAAAGGGTTTCTGCCAAGGACAAGGTCCATGGGTTGAAACAGGAGGTCTTTGAGCTCAGGGAGGAGCTAATGATCAAGAAGCAAAAGATAGGGAGAATGTCCTATATCCATAGGAATTCTCATGAGGATTTCCAGTTGCAGGTAGCTGGTTACCCCGTAGAGACAGGGCAGACATGACATACTATTAGCCGTGATATTATTGTCGGTCTTGCCAAGGCGGATTTTTAAAATGCCTTAAGGCAAATGTAATCTAGTAGTGGCTAGAGTAGTTAGATATGTACATATTTTTGTATCTAATAGTGACGTAAAACCCTCTTTTGTATAATCAAGGGTAGTCTTTTGTAAATCCCAATTTTTGGAAAGCAATGGCGGGAAAGTAATGTATTCGGCTTAGGCTGTGTTATGTAACCGATGTAGTATTACACTACAATGAATTTATATAAGTTTTCTTTTTCGAAAAATGTTGAGTAACGAATGTTTTAAGTTATTGTTTAACATTGAATAATAACTAATCGACAGTGAAATGAATAATAACGAAATATGTGTTTATTATAACAAACAAAATGCCGCCAAGAAGAGTGCCACGTAACTAAAAAAGTGCGACCACTAATCAACCGGGAGGAGGTCCAAGTTAACCCCATGCAGAATCTTTGAACCTTTTAACCAAGCAATGTTTAATCAAACTGGGGCTAATATCCTCAGAATCTCGGTGTAGTACGAGCTACTACATTTAAGGACTTTAAGAGTGTGGGTCCGCCGGAGTTCAAAGGAACTACGGACCCTATCGAAGCCAAAACATGGGTAAAGGAGATCAAGAAGGCATTTGTGATAGCAAATGTCGACGAGGCCCAAAAGGTTGCCTTTGCAACCTACATGATGAAGGGAGAGGGCAACTTTTGGTTGGAGGCCAATCAGGAAATGGTCGGAATAGATGTGATAACGTGGGCGAGGTTCAAGGAAATATTTTACCAAAATTATTTTCCCACAAGCATGCAGGGAAGGATGGAGATGCGGTTTCTAGAGTTGAAGCAAGGGGACATTACGGTTCCCCAATACGCCGCCAAGTTTAATGAATTGGCAAGGTTCGCTCCTTATCAAGTGGATACTGAGGTGAGGAAGGCTCGATGGTTCGAGCAGGGCTTGAAACCCTGACTCTATAATCGTATTTTAGTATTCCAAAGTACTTCCTTTGGAATCGTTTTAGAGAAGGCAATAATTGCCGAAGGTGGTAGCGAGGGGTTGAGCCAATACCACAAGGATAAGAAAATTAAGGGGAAGATGGACGGGGGAATAAAGAACGAGGGTGCCAGCGGGAGTGGCGAAGGTTATAAGAGGAAATTAGTTAGCTCTTAGAATATCGGAGTGAAACAAGGAGACCCGAAGAGGAGGATGGAGGCCTGCAAAACCTGTGGGAAGACTCATTTAGGAGTCTGTCTCAAAGGAAAGGCCGTGTGTTATAACTGTGGGCAAGAGGGGCATATTGTGCCAAACTGTCCAAGCCCGAAGAAGAACCATGGATGCTTTGTATGTGGGTCAACTGACCACATGGCAAAGAACTGCCCAAAGAAGGGGACGGACGGGAATAAGGGCGCCAATAGTGGTAAGTTAACTATTGGGGTCAAAGATAATGGGTAGGCCGATGGCTCGTGCATTTTAATATAACTGTCCAAGACGCGATGGCCTCAGGGGACGTAGTCGCAGGTATTATTCTGATCAATAACTTAAATGCATACGTGTTGTTTGACTCGGGTGCTACTTGTTCGTTTATCGCATGTGATTTTGCTAGAAGATTAGGTTTACTTCCCGAAAAGTTGCCTATACCTTTGAACATTAAGGTAGCAAACGAAGATATTCTTCATGTTGAAGATATTCATAGAAGTTGTTGCGTAGACATTCAAGGACAATTATACCGATAAAGTTTGGAGAATTTGACGTAATTCTCGGAATGGATTGGTTGATAAATCATAGGGCAATTATAGATTGTCAAAAGAAATGCGTAAATATTAAAACATCAATTCAATCTCATATAATATTTTACGGGAATAAATTGTCGGGACGTTCATGTTGTCTTACCATGACACAAACTAGGAAATTATTAAGGAAGGGGTGTGTAGGCTATTGTGTCACCCAGAGAGTGGGAGCGACCATGGAACAAATACCTATAGTGAGTGAGTTCATGGATGTATTTTCGAGTGAGTTGTTGGGTCTTCCGTCGGATAGGGAGACCGAGTTCGTAAGAGATATTGTGCCAGGAGCGGCACCAGTTTCAAAGGCACCGTATCGTATGGCGCTAGTGGAGATGAAGGAGTTGATGATACAGTTGCAGGAATTGTTAGACAGGAAGTACATTCAACCGACTGTTTCGCCATGGGGGGCACCGGTATTATTTGTCAAGAAGAAGGACGGATCGTTAAGACTTTGTATCGACTATCGAGAGTGGAACAAGTTAGCGATAAAGAATAAGTATCCATTGCCCAGGATTGATGATCTTTTTGATCAGTTGAAAGGGGCAAAATATTTTTCCAAAATAGATTTAAGGACTGGGTATCATCAGCTGAAGGTTAGAAATGAAGACGTGCCAAAGACAACATTTAGAACTCGTTATGGTCATTACGAGTTTCTGGTGATGTCATTTGGGTTGACTAATGCACCTGCTGCATTTATGGACATGATGAACAGAGTGTTCAAACAATATTTGGGCAAGTTCGTCGTGGTGTTTATTGATGATATTCTAGTCTATTCTAAGACGCCAGAAGATCATGCTGAACACCTAAGAATAGTGTTGGAGACACTAAGAAAGGAAAAGTTATATGTGAAGTTCACTAATTGTGAATTCTGGTTAGAGAGGGTACAGTTTTTAGGTCATGTCATTGACCACGAGGGGATTTCAGTTATCCAGCGAAGGTGGAAGCCATGATGAATTGGGAACAACCAAAAATGCCAACTTAGGTGCGGAGTTTCCTACGGTTAGCGGGTTACTATCGGAGATTTATGCAGGATTTTTCAAAGATAGCTACTCCGTTAACTAACTTGACGAGGAAGACGGTGAAGTACGTATGGACTGAGAAATGCGAAGACAGTTTTCAAGAACTGAAGAAGAGATGGAGTGAAGTGCCTGTTTTGTCATTACCCGATGACACAGGAAATTTTGTAGTCTATAGCGATGCTTCGCATAAAGGACTGGGTTGCGTGCTTATACAGCATGGCAAGGTCATTGCGTATGCATCTAGGCAGTTGAAGGATTATGAGAAAGTTTACCCTACTCACGATCTGGAACTAGCCGCGGTGGTGTTTGCCTTAAAGCTATGGCGACTTTATCTTTATGGGGAAAACTGTGAGATATAGACGGACCATAAGAGTCTAAAATATATCTTCATACAGAAGAAGTTGAATATGAAACAAAGGAGATGGCTGGAGTTGATAAAGGATTACGACTGTGAAATCCTGTATCACCCTAGAAAAGCCAATGTAGTAGCCGACGCCTTGAGTAGAAAGGGTCGGGAGAAGTTGTCTATGTTAATGGCTAAAACTGAGTTAATAACAGAGATGGCTAGAATGGAGTTGGAGGTGAAGTTGCCAATTGAGGCGGAGCAGAGACTTTTTGCGACGGAGATACAATCTACCATTGTAGAGAGAGTCAAGGAGGTGCAACTCAAAACCGATGAGTGTGACCAGATGAAGAAGCGGTTGACCAATGAAAAAGATATTAAGTTTAGTCTTGATAATGAGGGATTATTAAGATTTGAGGGAAGAATTTGGGTTCCAAATGAGACGGGATTAAAGGAGCAAGTTTTACAAGAGGCTCACAGTTTGAGGTACTCGATTCATCCTGGTAGTACTAAGATGTATCAAGACCTTCGACAAAGTTTTTGGTGGCTGAATATGAAGAGAGAAATAGCCGAGTATGTGAGTAAGTGCTTGACTTGTCAAAGAGTTAAAGCCGAGCATTAACGACCAAGTGGCTTGTTACAGTCATTGGAGATTCTAGAATGGAAATGGGAGCATATCACGATGGACTTTGTGGTGGGCCTTCCGACTACTCAGAAGGGATATGATGCTATTTGGGTAATAGTGGACCAGTTGACGAAGTCGGCTCACTTTTTGCCAATTCGAGTTAAGTATAACCTAGATCAGTTAGCTAAACTTTATGTTAAGGAAATTATTTCCAGACATGGAGCACTAGTTTCGATTGTGTCAGATCGTGACCCATGATTCACATCAAACTTTTGGAGAAGTCTTCAAGAGCAGTTGGGGACGTAGTTGAAGTTGAGTATGGCATATCACCCACAAACCGATGGACAGAGCGAGAGGACAATTTAGACGTTAGAAGATATGTTGAGATCTTGCGTCATGGATTTCAAGGGTAGTTGGGATGATCATCTACCATTAGTAGAATTTGCGTATAACAACATTTATCATACAAGCATAGGTATGTCTTGCATGCGTTTGAAGCCAGTATGGAAGAAAATGCGTAACACCATCAGATTGAATCAAGTGGGAAAACGCCGAATGCTAGGACCAGAATTGGTGCAGCAAACAACGGAAGTGGTAAAGTTGATTCGAATGCGTCTCGTAGCAGCTCAAGACAGACAAAAGAAATACACATACTTACATCGAGAGAATAGAGAGTTTGAGTTAGGCTCGTACGTATTTCTAAAGGTATCTCCTTGGAAAGGAAAGATACACTTTGGAAAGAAGGGAAACTAAGCCCAAGGTTTATAGGACCTTTTAAGGTATTAAAGCGGGTAGGTGGGGTAGCTTATAGGGTAGCGTTACCTCCGTACTTAGAGCGAATACATAGTGTATTTCACATTTCAGTGCTACATTTTTATAAATCGGATTACAAGCATGTGATAGAATTTGAGCCTATTCAAATCGAGAAGGATTTAACATATGAAGAGATGCCGATTCAAATCGTCGATAGAAAAGAGCAAGTTCTTCAAAACAAGGTAATATTGTCGGTAAAAGTATTATGGAAGAACCATGATGTCGAGGAAACAACGTGGGAATTGGAAGAGAAGATAAAGAAGGATTACCCTATTTTGTTTGAGTAATGTAGGGTGAGATTCTGGGGACATAATCTTTATAAGGGGGGAAGAATGTAACGACCGAGAAATTTGGATCCTTTGTAAAATATTTGAAACAATTAATTAATGAATAAAATAATATTATTTGTTATTATTATGTGTTAATAAAATGTATGTCGTTCTATAACCTAGAAACGTCGGAGCATCGTAGTAATTGAACCACGTGGATGAATTAAAGTGTTTGAATTTCCAAGATGAAAATAAAAGTTTTCCGAGAAAGTTTATGAAAAACACTATTCATCGGTTTGTCGCTAGGGAATTATTTTTGAACTTCCGAGAAATACGTAACGTTAGAATATCGAAGCGAGATGGATTATGTAATAATAATCTAAGTATGGAAAACGCAATATTTTGCATGCGGACTTAAATTGAGAGCGTCGAGGAAATTAATATCTAAGGAATGAACTTGTGTAATCTTGTAAGGTGTGCAAGTTCATTAAGCATTAAGGGACAAGCCCAAGTTGTAGCAATGTTTAGCCAAGTGTGGATTAATGAGAAGCCCAAACCAAATGAATGCAAGCCCACAAGAAATAGAGTAATTAACTAAACCAAGCCCAAAGTAATGATCCATTAACTAAATAGGATCCATGGGCCAACCCATGGGTGAAGTAGTGGGCAAGCGCTTTGTGTGATGGGCAAGAATTTAGAGTGATGAGCAAGATTACTTAGGCCTTAAGACATGAATAGTAAGGAGGTTAACTAAGGAGGTGGGATGTTTTAATGACCTTAATAGCCTAACATTGGCCCTCTATAAATAGCAAGCTTGGATTTGTCATTTACTTGTTCAAATTTCATCCAACAAACTCTCTGTGCAAACAACTTAATTGTTAGAGCCAATAAGCACTTTGAAGGTTAATTTTCCTTTGCTAGATTTTCAAGAGAAGAGAAGTACAAGTAGTCTTAAAAGGTAATTAATATTATCTCTTCTATCTCTATCATACTAGGAGGATAAGAGAAGTGTAATCTAATGAAGTTAGATACTAAGAACATGTCATAAGTCATTGATGAATGAACTTATGCCGGATAAGTTGAATAAGCAAACTTGAACCTAAATAAGTTGATGAACTTGGGAAGAACTTGCCATATGTTGTCATATGATGTTAGTATGTTCAAAATGGTATGAGAACATTGATTGATGGACTTAAGTTCATAATAAGTCATAAGCAGGAGTATTAGAGTTCACAAGTTAAATAAGCCATTGACTTGTGAGAATAAGTCAAAACCTACCTTGATGATAAGTTGGTATAGTAAGTAACTTGTAATGTCTTTATGTTGATTAAAATCCACCTAGAATGATTCGTAATGAGGTTTCGCCGGAATTTACACGATTGGACGATAATCGTCGAATTCGTGAAATTCTTAGAATGGAAGTCGTATTTTGTGTTTGAAGTCGTAAACGTTTGTTTTCGATGGAGACAAGTCATGTTTTGCATTATAGAGTTGCGGACCAAAAAATGGCCGGATTCCGCCTTAGAACAAAGAAACGAGCATTGAACGATCACGAACGTTTATCGTTTTCGTTAAAATGGACTACTAAGTGAAGTTTTGGAAAACGAAATAAAATAGATAAAATTCTTGCATGAACACATAGAGTATGTGATTTTTGAACCGTAGCCTCTTGAACGAGCCAATTCGGACTTATAACGAAGAAGTTACGAGTCCGGGAGTTTCACAAAAGTTTCAAAACTCTCCAAGTTTTCTGGTGCACAGAACAGAAGCCATGGCTGCCAAATTTCAAGGCAATAAGTTCATGCCATAAATACCAAAATGGCCATCACCGGAGAGTCACATGCCAAGACGACCAGAACGAAGGGACTAGTGGCAACAATGAGTCCGAGTTTTTGAGTAGTAAGAGGTAGCGCAAGCGGTCACGACACCAATGTAATAGCCGCAAGATCGCAAATACATGACTTCATGAACTAGACAATAGAGAATGTTTACAAGTTGAACATGAAGAGTAATTGATAAGCAATTAAATAAGGATCTTAATGAAACATTGTTAAGACATAATTAAGCCTTAAGTATGAACACTTAGGGTTAAGTTAAGTCAATTACATATGAACGTAAAATGACCTAATGGAAAGTCGTAACCAATAATAACAAATCTAATACGTAATTAGATTGAGAAGAATGGTAAGATTCTTTAGGAACCATGTATGATCATTCATGAACTAATGTTCTATGTTATGTTATCATCTACTGTAGAAACTTAAAGACCTAAAGTGCATATGTTATAAATGGTAGCAGTCGTTAAAGGCAAGTACTCTAACCCTTGTTCCAGTTCGATCTGGACAAGTCTTTGTGATTCATGTATTCTTCGCATGGGTTAATGTCTGCGGAAATCAAAGCCAACTCTTTCGGCTAAGCGTATGCTAAGTTATTCTATCAAATGTTGATAAGGATTTACCAAACTAATATTGTTGTGGTTTTCAAAAGTAGACTGAGTATGCTAAAATTGTTTTGTCGTCAAATGACAGGCACGTGAGGTTGCCACAACTTAAACGTATACACGTTTAATGAATGTAGTGTTGATCGACATAGAGTACTATAGGCTGATCACCTAGACGTGCTCGTAAGCTATGTCAGACTTACGAACTTCGTGTCGGGATGTCCTTTTCACAGTACTTATGAAATGCTTACGGTCTTGAATCGAAATTGATGTTTTACTGAATATCGTTGTTGTAAAACGTTTTGAATGAAAAGAAGTGCTATTTTGAATTATCGATAATACTTCATAACTATTATTCAGTTACTGAAGATATACGATTCCTATATTTCAAGCATGCTATTTTCCTAGAATTGTTGTACTTGCTGAGCTAGTTAGGATCATTCTTTCTTGAACCATATGAATGCAGCTAAGACAAAACGGGCTGATGGATCTAGCAAGGATAAAGGGAAGGCGAACCCGTAGATTACATATGTAATAGTATAGGTTTTCTAAGGAATAATATTGATATTATGACAAAGACAATGTATTGGTTGTAAAGAACTTGTGGAATATAAATATTATTTTGATATATATATAAGACATATCCGTTCTTTTGAGGCATTTCAATTGAATGTTTATGTGAACTGTAGCACCGTGTAGCACCATCTGTCGGGTTGGAAGATACCCGGATTTGGGGGCGTCATAGGGAGGCTCACCAGGGTGGGGCTTGAACAGATGCGGTTACATGGGAGCAGTTCAAGAAGGTATTCTTCGAGAACTACTTCCCTACTAGCATGTAAGCGCGGATGGAGATTAAGTTCCTAGAACTTAAATAGGGGGACATGACGGTTCCCCAATATGCGGCCAAATTCAGTGAATTGGCAAGGTTTGCTCCACACCAAGTGGACACGGAAGAGAGGAAGGCTAGTAGGTTTGAGCAAGGCCTAAAACCCTGGCTCTATAGTAGGATTTTGGTTTTTCAGAGTGCTTCCTATGAGACCATTATGGAAAAGGCGATAATAGCAAAGGGTAGTAGTGAGGCGTTGACCCAATACCACAAAGAAAGAAAGAATAAGAGTAAAGGAGAGGGAAGAACCAAGGCAGAGGGTTTCAGTGGTAGCGGCAATGTACCGAAAAGGAAAACTTTTAACTCTGGGGAATACTGGGGTGAAATAAGGGGATCCTTAACGTAGGATGGAGGCATGCAAGACATACAGCAAGACTCATCTGGGAGTCTATCTAAAAGGGAAATTAGGTTGTTATAATTGTAGACAGGAGGGTCACATATCACCCAACTGTCCTAATCCTAAAAAAAACCGTGGCTGTTTTGTTTGTGGGTCGATGGACCACATGGCAAGAAATTGCCCGAAGAAGGGGTTAGAGGGTAGTAAGGGTTCTAGTAGTGGTAAGTTAGCCATTACTGGACCAACACCATCATTGGGTAGACCCTCAGCCCGAACTTTTAATATGATTGTCCAAGATGCGGTTGCATCAGCGGATGTAGTAGCAGGTATCATTCCAGTTAATGAAATAAATGCTTATGTGTTATTTGACTTGGGTGCTACTTGTTCTTTTATAGCTTGTGGATTTGCTAAGCAACTAGGATTAAACCCTGAGAAGCTAGAAATACCTTTAGACGTTAAGGTAGCAAACGAAGAGATAATTTCCATTGAACACATTCATAGGAATTTCTTCGTAGATATTAGAGGTAATAGATTATCGATAGATCTTTTACCGATAAGGTTGAGATAATTCGATGGAATTCTCGGTATGGATTGGTTAATTAACCATAGAGCGATAATAGATTGTCATAGAAAAAGTGTAAACCTAAGGCTTTCTATGAAACCTAAGGTGGTGTCTAATGGTAATAAATCACCGGGATGCTCTTGTTGTCTAACCATGAAATAAGCTAGGAAGATGTTGAAAAAGTGGTGTAAGGGTTACCTGTGTCATGTTGTGGATACCCAAAGAATGGGATCAACATTGGAACAGATACCGGTGGTACAAGATTTTGCTGATGTATTTCCAGAGGAGTTACCTGGTATTCTGCCAAATAGGGATGTAGAATTTATGATTGATTTGCTGCCGGGTACAACACTAGTTTCAAAGGCACCATATAGGATGGCGCCAGTAGAGATGAAGGAGTTAATGGTTCAATTACAGGAACTATTGGACATGAAGTAAATTCAACCGAGTGTGTCTCTGTGGGGAGTGCCGGTACTATTTGTAAAGAAGATGGATGGGTCGTTACGACTTTGTATCGACTATCGAGAGTTGAATAAGTTAACGATTAAGAATAAATACCTGTTGCCTAGGATCGATGATCTATTTGATCAGTTGAAAGGGGAAAAGTATTTCTCTAAGGAAGGAAGATGTACCTAAGACGACGTTCAGGACTCGTTATGGGCATTACGAGTTTCTGGTTATGTTGTTTGGGTTAACAAATGCACCAGCTGCTTTCATGGATATAATGAACAGAGTGTTCAAACATTATTTGGAAAAGTTTGTTGTAGTGTTCATTGATAATATTCTAGTCTATTCTAAGACGCCAGAAGATCATGTTGAACATTTAAGAATAGTAATGGAAACACTACAGAGGGAGAACGAGTGCAGTTTCTAGGACATGTTATAGACAAAGATGGCATATCCGTAGATCCAGCGAAGGTGGAAGCAGTAAATGAGTGGGAGGAACCAAAAATGTCAACCGAGGTTTAGAGTTTTCTGGGGTAGTGGGATACTATAGATGGTTCATTCAGGACTTTTCTAAAATAGCTACTCCATTGACGAATCTGACAAGGAAGTCGGTGAAGTATGTGTGCACGGAAAAGTTTGAAAATAGTTTTCAACAACTAAAAAGGAGGTTGAGTGAGGCACATGTATTATCCTTACTGGATGATACATGAAATTTTGTAGTATATAGCGATGCTTCACATAGAGGACTCGATTGTGTGCTCATGCAGCATGGCAAGGTCATTGCATATGCGTCTCGCAAGTTAAAGGATTATGAGAAGCTCTATCCTACTCATGACCTAGAATTGGCAACTGTAGTTTTTGTCTTAAAAATATGGAGACATTGTTTATACGGGGAAAAGTGTGAGATATACACGGACCATAAAAGTCTGAAATATATCTTCACACGGAAGGAGTTGAATATGAGGCAGAGGAGGTGGTTAGAGTTGATAAAAGATTACGACTGTGATATCTTATATCATCCAGGGAAGGCGAACGTAGTAGCCGACATGTTAAGTCAGAAGGGTAAGGAAAAGCTATCAATGTTGACGACTCAGAATGAGTTAATAACAGAGATGGCAAGGATGGAGTTAGAAGTCAAGTTTCCAAGTGAAACGGTGGAGATGTTATTTTTAATAGAGGCTCAACCAACGATAGTGGAATGGGTAAAGGAAGTACAAATAGGTACTGAAGAATGCGAGCGAATGAAAAAGATAATGAAGGATGACGTGAAGACTAAGTATAACCTTGATAGAGAAGGTTTACTTCATTTTGAAGGAATAATTTGGGTTCCAAATAATCCTGATTTAAAAGAAGAGATTATGTGTAAGGCATATAGCTCGAGGTACTCGATACATCCTAGTAATACTAAGATGTATCAAGACCTTCGTCAGAACTTTTGGTGGCCGAACATGAAGAGGGAAATTGCAAAATACGTTAGTAAGTGCTTAACTTGTCAGAAATTTAAGGTTGAACACCAACGACCGAGTGGGTTATTTCATCCACTAGAGATTCCGGAGTGGAAGTGGGAGCATATCACCATGGACTTTGTGGTGGGACTTTCAACAACGAGAAAAGGATACGACGCTATTTGGGTAATAGTGGATCGATTGACGAAATTGGCTCACTTTCTACCAATAGGAGTTAGGTATAACCTAGAGCAACTAGCTAAACTTTATGTCAAGGAAATTATTTCTAGACATGCAGTACCTGTTTCAATTATGTCCGATCGTGATCCACGATTCACGTCGAACTTATGGAGGAGTTTGCAAGAGCAAATGGGAACGCATTTGAGATTGAGTACGGCGTATCATCCCCAAACGGATGGACAAAGTGAATGTACAATTCAAATGCTAGAAGATATGTTAAGATCTTACGTTATGGATTTCAAGGGTAGTTGAACAAACATTTACCTTTGGTAGAATTCGCTTACAACAATAGTTTTCACGCTAGTATAGGCATGCCGCCTTACGAAGCGCTGTATGGGAGGAAGTGCAGAACACCACTTTGTTGGGATAAAGTAGGTGAAAATTGAATATTGGGGCCTGAGATGGTACAATAAATGGCAGACAAGGTTAAGCTAATATGAACCCGATTAGTAGCGGCTCAAGATAGACAAAAGAAGTATGCAGATCCTCATCGAGAGAAGAGGGAGTTTGAAGTAAGTTCATATGTCTTTTTGAAAGTATCACCTTTGAAAGGGGAGATATATTTTGGAAAGAAAGGGAAGTTAAGTCCAAGGTTTATAGGACCTTTTGAAATTTTAAGAAGGGTATAAGAGGTAGCTTATGAAGTAGCCTTACCTCCGGAGATGGAAAGAATACATAATGTATTTCACGTGTCAGTGTTGCGTCCTTATAAACCAGACTACAAGCACGTAATAGAGTATAAATCTATTCAAGTAGAAAAAGACTTAACGTATGAAGAACTTCCAGTTCAGATTGTTGATAGGAAGGAACAAGTCTTAAGAAATAAAATAATACCTTCAGTAAAGGTAATTTTCTAAGAACCAACGTGGGAGCTCGAAAGTAAAATGAAGGAAATGTTTCCTCATTTGTTTATGTAAGTAGAGTGAGATTCTGGGGACAAAATTCTTATAAGGGTGGGAGAATGTAACGCCCGAGAAAATCGGATATTTAATGAATTAAATTTTTATTTGATTATGTGGATTAAATGAATTTAATTGATTTATTACGTGAGTAAGATATTTGAAGGTCGTTCTATGACCTAAAATGTGTGGATGTGGTTAGTATTTTGGCTATGTGCTAGGATTAATTATTTTGAATTACCAAGACAAAAATGAATGTTTTTTGAGAATTTTCTATAAAAACACTATTCATCCAATTTCGCTCGGAGCTTAGGTTTGAAATTCCAAGAAACGCGTAATGATAGAATATGAAGATGTAATGGAATATCCAATAATATTTTATTTATGGCAAACGAATTTTTCGCCTGTGGACTTAAAACCTAAGGGTTAGTAAAAGTGATTTCCGAAAGGGAAATGTAATGCGTATAATCATTACGGTTATTTTACGTATGATATACGATTGTAGTATGAAGAATGGTATGACGTATAACTACGAATATCGTATGAATACTAAAGTTATGAATACTAAACGAAGAGAATACGTGAGTTATACGCGTAGAATACGATTAGTTCTTATAAGATTTTGAGTTAAGGACTTTTTACAATCCAATGGGATTTGGATAAATAGCAAGCCCAATGAATTATGGAATCAAGCCCAAGTTAAGGCCCAATGTTAAGTTAAGACAAGGCCAATCCAAGAAACCGAACCGCGGATAGAACTGGCGGGTCACGGGATGGGTAAAACCCATGGGGAAACCCATGGGAAGACCCATGGAGGTGTGGCCCGGCCACTTGTCTACCAAGTAAAGTGATTACTTGGTGGCTAAGTTGCTAAGGAGGTGGGGAATAGTAAGGTGGTCACCAATTGACCTATATGCCCTCCATTTAGTTGCCTATAAATAGAAAGCTTGTGTTGGACATTTTGTGTTTTACATACTTTGTCCAATACATATTGAGAGAGAGAAGAAGCTATAAACAAGTAATCAAGCTACTTCCAAGCAAACCATATACATTTAGTCACGAACGCGAAGAATGAAAAAGGTAATAGTTCGTAAACATTAGTCTTCATCTTTTTCGATTTCCTTCTCACAGAGAATCGTAGATTGGTGGAGCATGTCTCCTGAGGAGGAATAAGGATGGCTATTAATGATGAAAACATTGATAAGTCATGATCAAATAGAAATCATAAGGGTTTACGTAAATTAAAACTGTAGAAATCATTGAACGTGAACTTGGTTGTTGATGGACAAATTGAAAACCATCTTAGGTAAGGTATATGCATCTTGCTTGGTTAGGATGTAGATGATGAATCAATGGAGTGTTCCATTTGATTTGGCTTATAGAACACGAGTAACAAATTTATGGCGAATTTTGCAAAAGCAGACGTTAAACGTCAAAAACGTAGAAATCTCGGATTAGTAGTCAAAAGTTATCGTGTGACTTGGAAACATCAGTTTTCAATGTCAACACGTGAGATAAGGTATTCAAGAGTCGTGGACTCGAGAATCGTCGAATTTTGACTTATAACGAAGAAAACGAGTATTGAACACTCGAAAACGATAAACGAACGCTCAAAATGAACCAAAAGTTGAATTTCGAGTTAACGGATTCAAAAATGTAAAACACTTACATGAACGCCTAGAGTATGTAATTTGTTAGTTGTGGGCTTTTGAATAAGTCAATTCGGATGTTAACCGAGTAAGTTATGAGGCTAGGAAGTTCGTTGGAAAAACCAACTATCAAAATTAATCGAAGACATTGTGGGCGCGCAAGCTTAGTACCAACCCGATTTATTTATTTTTTGTTGCGTGGCCAAACATGGACGAAAGAAACCATAATCTTCTGGAGAGTCATGCCGCAACGCGAGAGTTAGTACAAGGACTCGGTCACAGTCACGTAGTCCCGTAAAACTCTCTAAAGAGTGACACGCAGCGCCACTATAGTATAGTAAGGGATTGTCATACCGCATGACATCGGCGATGAAAGGAGAAATAGTTGACCAAGTTAGGTTTTTAATTCTAATTGAAGGTAAACTAATAGTAAGGCACGATTATACTTAATGTATATGATAGGACTCACTCTAAATCACTTATAAAGTGATAGCATAGAAAGTTAGATATGGTTTAACCATAATTAAACGAAGAACACAAAAGTGTAAGCAAGTAAACCGTAAAGGGTGTTCAATATTGGTACCTCGCCAATGATCACCGAGTGTAGGTTAATAACGTAAGAACGTTAACGAGCCGTAATGAAGTTTAGTAAGTCGAATTGACATTATTAATGGGATAAATTCAAGTAAGATATAGAAGAGAAAGAAGTTGGTTAAAGCAATGAAGTAAGTTTGTTTGGTAGCAAATTACAGTGTGATATGTGAATATATCATGTAGATCCTGTAAAGACTGAGAACTATTGAATATTATATTCAAAGACGCTTGAAGGCAAGTTTTCTTAAATGCTTGTCTAACCTCCGTGTTAGCCAAGTTTTCTGTGATTCATATTATGAAATGCATGAATTGTTTTACGCAAGGGTCGATGCCAGTTTTAACTTGGCTAGACTATTTTTAAGAGTTAGATTGATTTGTTTACAAGTCTTTTGATATAGAACTGTTAACGCTATCCTATGCCAAATATTTGGTTCATATGTAAAGGTAAGTTTGTCTAAGAACAAACAAAAGTATTTTCATCGATTATTTGATGGACAAGCGAGGTTGCCAAAACTTAAACATAAATACGTTTAACGGATGAGTGTTGATCAACATAGAGTACTATATGCTGATCACCTAGAAGTGCTCGTAAGTAATGCCGGATGTACGGCCTTAGTGTCGGATGTCCATTTCAAGTGTGAAAACGAAAAGAGTATGTTCATGGTCTTTTGACTGGTTCAAAATTCCTAAGCTATTATATATACTTTGGAATCGTTGTTATGAAATGAGAAGTACTAGTCAATGTTTCATAGTGCATCATAACTATTTGTTCAGTTATGGAAGATAATCATATAATTCTCGATGTGGTATTTATATTATCTTTTGTTAGACTTGCTGAGCTAGTTATGCTCACTTCTTGCTTGAATTATACGATTGCAGCTAAAGTCGAGCGAACTAAAAGTTCTAAGAGAGATAAGGGCAAGGCTAAGATGGATAGTTGATTATCCTGTAATAGACTAGAGTATTTGTATGTAATATACTTATGAATAATGAAGAATGTATTCAGTTTATGAACCTGGGAAAAGATTTATGTAACAACCCGGGTCAAATCCTTAGTCCGGAACAAATCTCGGGTCAAATCCCAAGTCCGAATCGAATCAAATCCATCAAAATAAGGCCTCAAACTTCTGGCCCAATAATATCTTCTTGGGTCATCATAGCCCACCACAGGCTCCCAAAAAGTCATGACTTGAAGGTACTATTGGTAGTAACTTATTTTCTTATATACAGACAAATTTTTCCCCTATCTTTCAATATGGGACTGGGGTGTTACAAACTCCCCCACTTAATTTTTTCACGTCCCCGTCAGAACCGATCACACACACGGTCCAAAGATCCGATCACACACACGACCCAAAGATCTTTGCCTCTCTAGCCATTGTGGGATAATACCGGCTGGCTTCGTGTCCCCACCTCCGGACCTCCATCTCTCCATTGTGGGATAATACCACCAGCCTTCGTGTCCCCACCTCCGACAACTCGATCGGATGACCCGACCCGAGCTTTCGAGAACCTGGCTCTGATACCATATGTAACAACCCGGGTCAAATCTCGAGTCCAGAACAAATCTCGGGTCAAATCCCAAGTCCGAAATGAATCAAATCCATCAAAATAAGGCCTCAAACTACTGGCCCAATAGTATCTTCTTGGGTCATCATAGCTCACCACAGGCTCCCAAAAGGTCATGACTTGAAGATACTATTGGCAGTAACTTATTTCGTTATATACAGACAAATTTTTCTCCTATCTTTCGATATGGGACTGGGGTGTTACAATTTATTTCTATTATAATAAAAATATAGTAAGTACACTCATTTTGTTGTTATCTCAATGGAATGACTGTTTAAATTGTAGTACCGTGTAGCACCATCTGTCGGGTTGGAAGATACCGGAATTTGGGGGCGTCATATTATTAATTATAACCTAATTAGGGAAAACCCTAATGATTTACTTGAATCCCTAATTTTGAATTGGAAACCCTAATTGCTCTGTTAGAAACTCTAATGTACAATTATAGACCTAATTGCTAATTTAGCAAATTTGAATTAGAAAATATTAATCCTAATTAGCAAGCTTGAATTATGATTAGGAAATCTTAGTATAATTATAGAATCCTAATTATAATTTAGAAATATTAATTTTTCTATTTTGAAAACCTAAATTTGGAAATCCTAGAATTTTTTAAAACCTTAGGATTTAACCTTAAGGGTTAAATCTTAAGGGTTAAACCCTAAGGGTTGTAGCAAATGACAAGTTAGCCATTAAAATTGTTTGCAAAAAGACTATTTTGCCTTTTTATCATTCTTTAATAGGTGGCTTGTAAATCTTGCCATATAATTGTTTGGTCAACCACCCTAGCCCTAGCCATGTGTTAAATACCAGCCATCTTGCCCCTTGGATCAGCCATGTACATTGCATTTGTATCAAATAAATAGATTAAGATAGAGAAAATATCTTCTTTATTTCTCATTTTCTCCAAGAACTTCTCTCTCCTCAATTTTTGAAATCTAGAGTGAGAGAAAGTGATAAACAAAGCTAGGATCATTTCATAGCAAGCCAATAACAGAATCAAGGATCAAAGCTAGAAATGGTATAAAACCATAATCTTCACAATCATGTGATCCATGTTGTTTGTTGTTTAAAGTTATGTTAGAGGGTGTTATTTAGTGATCTGGGTTGTTAGATATCAGACCCATAACATCAAAGTGCTTGAAATTGAAGTTTTTAAAAATCTGGAAAATTGGAAAATGGTGTCTGACAGTCAAATTTCAGGTCTCCTAGATCTGTCTCTATTAATGTTTTTAGTGTTTTAAATATTTGAACTTGTAGTATGTTATGTGGTCTATGTTCTGCAACTTGAATCAGGGTTGGGTCGTGTCTAGATTTCAAGTTATAAGCAGTCAAACTGCGTTGACCGGCCATGACTGACTTTTTTTGGGTAACCCAGATTACCTAGAAAAGTTTAACAGTGATTTTTAAGGCCATGGATATTGGCCCTGTTAAGTGATTTGGTCATGTTGTTATATATTTATTGACTGACATGAGAAGTATACATCTATGCTTTTATATTACTCAGATCATGACCAAAATGATAATTAATCATGGTCAAACCTACGTTAACCAAACTGCCTCATGAAGTTTTCTGGAAAACCTAGATCTTCAGAGCCGAATTTTTTGACATGGTTTGACCATGCCAGATCTCACTCATGTGTTAATGTTATGATGATCTTATGGTATAGAGTTTTTCTTTGACATCTCTACTTCAAGTGTGAATCTTTAAATCATATAAATCAGACATGTAGTGCAAGTTATAAGGATCTACATATACCACCATCGACTGTTCTTCATTTTTTGGAAAATCCAGAAATGAAGAACAACATTGTCAGATTTTTTAGAGGCTTGGATCTATCTGTTGTGTTGTTGTATGGATCTGAACTTGGTTTTTTATTGTAGTATTACATTAATACTACATGAATAACACATCAAACAGCCCAGAAACTTAAGGATCTAAGAATTATGGGTGGTCAAACTAGCTACCCTGCACTTTGTCGATGAAGATCTGGGTTTGATGAAGAACAGCTCAAGAACACCTATAGCTACAGTTTCGTCGCTATAGGGCCCTTTAGCGACAGTTTATTTCTAAAATCAATAATTTTATTTATTAAATAGAAAAAAATGTTTTTTAATTATTGTTATACAATATTTGTTCTATTGTATACTTCTTGAGATTATTATTCAATTTGAATATCATTATTGTTGAACCTTGTTAGACTAGTGAACCTTATTGATTCAACTAGTCCATAGTTGATGAACGTTCTAAATTTCAGAACCCTTATTGAATTATCCAAACCAAACTTCCTTTGGTGCGGACTCGAATGTCAAACTGAGATGAACAACCCTGCAAAGGGATTTGCTTATCGTTAGCGTTAAGATATTGTGTGATGTATGGTACTAAGGGTTGATCCCCAAGCACGCAGTAGAAAGGTCCATAGTCTTATGACTGTTAAAGATTTCATGTATAACCCTTGATAACCTAGGACATAGTTCAAGGTCTTATGACCCTCAGAAATCTTTTGATTCTTGTTATTCATTCTTGATTCAAAAGTTGAGCTTTTATTTCAGAAGTCTTTGATTTATTCGCATGCTTTATTTCATTATTATATTGTTATACTTGTGGGCAATCATGCTCACTCTTGCGTAATAATAACATTGCAGTTAAGAACGAAAGAGCAGACGAACCTTCCACTAGTAAAGGCAAGGGCAAGTTTAGCAAGTAATGAAGATTGATTATTTATGTGGTTATGTAATAATAATTAGAATTGATGTTACTTAAGACTTAATTATTTCTGTTTCCGCACAGATGATTTAAGGTTAGAGTAACCTGGGATTTATTTATTATGTAGTTGATGTAACCCCATAGGGGAGATTTATTATTATTTCTATCTATTGCATGGTTTGCATTTATTTATGGGTAGATAGATGGATGATGTTTGTACAGTGAACACCAAATCCCGTGGAAATGGAAGTACCGGATTTGGGGATGTCACAAGTTGGTATCAAAGTTGTAGGTTATGAACCTTAGGTGGGGGGGAACAACATTAGGTAATAGCCTTATAGAAAGAATATAGTGATGGAAAACTCTTATCGATTTCTAAAAAATGAATTTTTGTAATTCATTGAAGATAATAAAAGACTTTATGTGCTTATGTGTTAAATTATGTGCTCACTAGTACGACTTAGTAACTAAAACTCAAAATTTTGTTGTCAGGATGTCTGACGTTGGAGGAACTAGTCGAAAGCGGGGAGGAGGAACCCGAAAGTACCTACAATACCTACAGAGGAGGAGCCCAAATGACATTCATGTCGTTAGGAATATAGTTATATAGGAGTCATCTCCATTGATCACCGTTGTTGGTCAGGAGTATGAACCTGCGACTGATCCTGAGGAGGATCCTAAGGAGGAATTTGACAAGGAAGAGGAAGAGGAAGAAGAGGAGTTTCCACAACACTCCATTGATGCTGAGATGTACGACACATTATACGACCGTAATGTGGAGTTACGAGATGAGGTGCAGGATCTGACTTGGCGGCCTATTATTCAGCAGATTTCTCTAGAGCAGAAGGAGAGGGAGATTTCAACTCTTCACTCTCAACTGGGAAATGTAGAATGGGATTTGGTCCACAAGAAGGGTCAAACAGAAGATAATACCGTAGAGATAGAAAAGTTAAAGAAGGAACTGAAGGAAAGCTCTGAAAGGCTGATCATAGCAGAGGAAGGCTAGGTGAGAGAGTCGCGTCGTGCTGATCTTGCAGAAGAGGACGGTCGTGCAAAGAAGGCGAAGCTTGGGGAGACATATTCCACACTTAATCATGCAATGGATGAGGCCCAAGATCGAGTTTTGAGGTACCCCATCCAGTTCGAAGGACTTCCATCGTACATGATGGATCGCAGGACGATGTCTCGTATCATATAAGAGGAGCGTAGTAAGGCTATTCAGCGCCTTGACAGACAGTGATAGAATTTGTTTAATCATGTGAAAGACTTAATTAGTTTTTATATGTAAATTCCGATGTGTTTATGAACGAAGGAATATTTTAATATTTAAATCCTGTGGATTCTTTACCTCAGGATAGATTATGTAAATAGCAGTGATGCTATCGTTTGCTGTTAAAACTTTTAGTTTGAATGAATATATATCAAGTTGTTTGAGATAATGTGTTAATAATTATATTAAATTGTTGAGTTAAGTCTTAACTATTTAGAGAATTTAATAGAGATTTAATAAGCATATATCTTAACAAAATTATGCCGCCAAGAAGAAGACAACAACGTCAACCAGCTCAGGAAGAGTCAACAAATAACAACAATAATGCCAATGTTAATCCTGTTCAGCAATTGGTTAACTTGCTAGCTGGAGCAATGAATAATCAACCTCAAGCTCCACCAAATACTACATTTAAAGATTTCAAGGCGGTGGGACCGCCAGAATTTAAAGGTTCCATGAACCCGATCGAGGCTCAAACGTGGGTTATGGAAATGGAGAAGGTTTTCGATGTCGCTAGGGTTAGAGAAAACCAGAAGACCGCTTTAGGACGAAGAATGTAAAAAGGTGACAAAGAAGATATCTGAAGGAACTGAACCGAGATTTAAGATGTATAAGGAAGGAATACTGAGATTTGAAAGCAGAATTTGGGTTCCTCCAGTACAAGAAATTAAGGAAGAAATTTTCAACGAGGCTCATAGTTCACGATATTCGATTCACCCTGGTAGTACCAAAATGTACCAGGATCTTCGACAACATTTCTGGTGGCCAAATTTAAAACGTGATGTTGCAGAATGTGTTGCCAAGTGTCTGACCTGTCAGAAAGTGAAGGCAGAACATCAAAGACCGAGTGGATTGCTACAACCATTAGAGATCCCAGAATGGAAATGGGAACATATTACAATGGACTTCGTGGTTGGCCTTTCGACGACTCAGAAAGGCTATGACACAGTATGGGTTATCGTTGACCGACTGACAAAATCCGCCCACTTCCTTCCGATCAAAATTAGATTCAACTTAGATCAGTTGGAAAGACTATACGTAAAAGAGATTGTTTCGAGGCACCGAGTGCCGGTGTCAATTGTTTCTGACAGAGACCCACGTTTTACGTCGAACCTCTGGAAATGTCTACAAGAATGTATGGGAATGCAATTGCGAATGAGTACAGCATACCACCCTCAAGCGAATGATGAGTGAGAGAACGATTCGGACATTAGAAGATATGCTAAGAGCTGTGTGATGGACTTTAAAGGAAATTGGGATGATCACCTCACAGTTAATAGAGTTAATTTTGCAACAACGATTACCACGCTAGTATAGGCATGCTTGTTTATGAAGTGTTATCTGACGAGAAAGTGCAGAACTCCACTTTATTGAGATGAAGTTGGCGAAAGACAATTGCTAGGGCCAGAATTGGTACAGCAGACAACAGAAATAGTCAAAGTGATCCAAGCACGACTCGTAGCAGCTCAAGATAGACAGAAGAAATACGCTAATCCACATCGTAAAAATATCGAATTCGAACCAGGTAGTTATGTGTTCTTAAAGGTCTCTCCCTGGAAGGGAAAAATCAGGTTTGAAAAGAAAGGGAAATTAAGCCCAAGATTCATTGGACCCTTTGAAGTTACGAAGGGTGGAGAAGTTGCTTATGAGGTAGCCTTACCTCCGGCTTCTGAGAATGTGTCCAACGTTTTCGTGTCTCGACCCCACGACCCTACAAACCCGATTACAAGCACGTCATTGAATATGAACCACTACATTGCGACAAAGACTTATCTTACGAAGAAATTCATGTTCAAATTGTCGATCGAAAAGAACAAGTCCTAAGAAATAAAGTAATACCTTCTGTTAAGGTAATTTGGAGGAACCACAACGCTGAAGAAGCTACGTGGAAACTCGAAGAGAATATGATGACGAATTACCCTCATTTATTTACTCAACTTATGTGTATGCGATTCTAGGGACAGAATCTTTGTAAGGGGGGAGAATGTAACGAGTCGAATTTATTGAGTCGTGATTCTGGGGACAGGATCCTTTTAAGAGCGGAAAGATGTGACAACCGAGATTTTATAATTAATTTTAATATTTATTTGAACTAAATAAATATTTTCGATGATTTAATTATTAGATTAAATAATTAATTGATGCAATTGCGATAGATTAATTTAATTATATGTGTTACACTTATTAAATTAATGTGGAGAATTTTTATTATCGAAGTATGTCATTATGTGAGCTTATTATATTAAAAGAAATATTTAATAAGCCTAATGTTATTTTAATTAATTTATTTATTAATTAGAGATTTAATAATTTGACATTATTAATCAATGAGAAATTTAATTATGTGACTATGTGAATTTATGAGAAATTATTATATTTTATTTAAAGTAAATTAAATAAGATATTGATTTAATTTATAAAGGAGTGTGACATTATTTTAACTATATGATATAAGGTTTTATTAAAATAAAGGGTTTTGAAACCTAGTATGCTAGCCAAACATGGCCTTAGTGGGAGTTATTAGCAGTTACCCATGAATGGGTTAACTGACCATTATGCGCATCAGTTTCCTTTTTCCTTTGTTATATTACGTATTCTTTTATTTCCTATTTTTCTAAGTCTAAGAACAAAGCAATCAAAGAGAGAGAGAATTAAGAATTTGAGGGAATTGTGAGTTGTTTGATTTATTAAGAAAGTTTCATCTCTCCTATCTACAATAAGTTGTGAGTAATCTCTTCAATCCAATTGTTAATTACGATTGTTTGAGTTTTCATAAATATGGCTTTCAAAATGTTGTAAAGTCTCTGTAAATGGGAAAATAGTATGATTATGGGTTATGTATGTGTGTTAAAATATATCATATCGTATTTGATTATATATTGTATAAACCATATCATCAGTTTCATGAAAATGCATTGTATATGATTGCTTCAAAATTACAGAGTTTGGGTTTTGGCCATATGGCCCTTATACGTGATTTTAATATGTCAAACATAAATGTTTTTGTAAAATTCTCATTCTTATTTGATTATGCATGTTGATACGAAGAGACCAAACCTTAAATGAACGGATTCAGTGTTGTGACGAATCCGTAGTATTAATTTTTATGTTTTTGTTCAAAACCTTCAAGAACACAAAGAACAGTGAAAAATTCATGTTTTAATTCTGTAATTATGTGTTTGAAATAGGTAAAATCATTATATAAATGTTGGGTAATGATTATGTATGAATTATAACATGTGGGTATGATTAAATTCGTGTAGTAATAATTTAATTGAAGTTTTTATGGTGTGTTACGCAATTTTTGCAATTGCGAAGCAATTTAATTCATGCAGCGCTTGTATGTAATGCCAATGATATCATGTCTTATCATCCGCATGCGCCGCTTAAGAGTCCCGCCAGTAGCAATATCATCAAGGCCGCATGATGTCGAAATACCGAAGATAAAAGTGGTGCCGCATGACACCACTCTCGTAATGTTCGAAATGATGATTAACATGTAAATAACATAATTACATGTGGATTGAATTATTGAATACATAATTAGCTTATTGTTCATAAATTATAAATTATGAGACAATGAGTGTAGTAATTTGATTAAATGTGATCATTATCAAAGTTAGACAAAGAGAATGAACTTGTGATGACTAGTATGTTATAATTAACTGGTATTGTGAATGTAAATGATATATAGGATTTAAATCAAAGAACGAGTTTAGTTAAAGTGTAATCTAAGCACGAAGCAAGTTTCCTACCCCTACTTGTTATCATTGTTCAAGTTTATTATTTACCTTGAGTAAATTCTCATTACTATTATTCAAGTTCGAATTGTTATATTAAAGATTGATTATCCTTTCAAAGTATGAATTTGTTATACAATATTTGTTCTATTGTATACTTCATGAGATTATTATTCAATTTGAATATCATTATTGTTGAACCTTGTTAGACTAGTGAACCTTATTGATTCGACTAGTCCATAGTTGATGAACATTCTAAATTTTAGAACCCTTATTGAATTATCCAAACCAAACTTCTTTTGGTGCGGACTCGAATGTCAAACTGAGATGAACAACCCTGCAAAAGGATTTACTTATGCGTTAGCGTTAAGATATTGTGCACAATATGGTACTAAGAAATTTGATCCCCTAAGTAAATGCAGTAGAAAGGTCCATAGTCTTATGATCATTAAAGGTTTCAAGTATAACCCTTGATAACCTAGGACATAGTTCAAGGTCTTATGACCCTCAGAAATCTTTTGATTCTTGTTATTCATTTTTGATTCAAAAGTTGAGCTTTTATTTCAGAAGTCTTTGATTTATTTGCATGTTTTTATTTCATTATTATATTGTTATACTTGTGGGCAATCGTACTCACTCTTGCGTAATAATAACATTGCAGTTAAGAATGAAAGAGCAGACGAACCTTCCACTAGTAAAGGCAAGGGCAAGCTTAGCAAGTAATGAAGATTGATTATTTATGTGGTTATGTAATTATAATTAGAATTGATGTTACTTAAGACTTAATTGTTTATGTTTTCGCACAGATGATTTAAGGTTAGAGTAACCTGGGATTTATTTATTATGTAGTTGATGTAACCCCATAAGGGGAGATTCATTATTATTTCTATCTATTGCATGGTTTGCATTTATTTATGGGTAGATAGATGGATGATGTTTGTACAGTGAACACCAAATCCTGTGGAAATGGAAGTACCGGATTTGGGGGTGTCACAAAGTTAGAATCTCAAACCGAGGGTATATATGGCAATTGCCATACAAAGGTTTAGGACAGTATGAATTGCGCCATTTTTTGCCTTATACTTCGTAGCAATTGCTGTGTTGTTCAGACAGTATGAGAGAAGAAGGCTATAAGCGAGAGAGAGCTTTTAGCCCAACAAACACGAATTTCTTCCACCAAACAGTGAAATTAACACGTAGAATAAATATAACAATATCATAAACATGATTGCTCACATTTACAACCAATTAGCACAATTTAACACTAACTAAAACTATTTTAATTTCTCAAAACTCATACTTTTCACAAAAACTCAACTTTTCTTGACATTGTTCTAGAAATCATCACTGTGAACTCACTAGTTGGCCAAATCATCTCATTAAAATTACATAATGTTCATATCTCACTAAACTAACATATACAAGCTTCAACTTACAGTTTAATATGAGAATTGACCATCTAAAATGGTACTTTTCATGAACACATGAAAATATATATATAAACATACACTGTCAAAACTTTTTCTTCCACTGTCAAACGAATTTAGCATGCGATTTCTTGTTTGAACATAAACTCTAGCATTATAAACATGTATAATCATACTTACCAACTATATAGCAATAATTCACAAATTTTGATTTTCACAGAACATGCGATTTTTGCCGTGAAACCCATATATGCATATATAATATCAAAGTTGTGAACATACCTTCAAATTAGCTTGCACAATCTTGCAATTGCAGACAAATTCTCAGGTTTCACTCTCAAACTCTCTATAAATCTCTGTAATTTTTCTCTGTAGTTCTTCTTAGGTTTAGGCTTAGACATATACATAATACGTAAAAGAAACTGACACCTTAATACGCATACTAATGATATTAACGGTTATAACGTATATAATATAAATATATTATATTTATTATTTTATTTGTTTTATTTATATTATTTATTTTTTTATCTAGAAATCTCAAAAGCCATAAGGTTTGTTTGGAAATTCATTTAAAATATTAAAGAATTAATATATTAAGCCTTGTTTGGTAAACACTAAATTAACTTACTTTAATTTATTTTAATAACTCCTTATAATATAGTTATTTGTCACATTATATTTAATCAAGCTTTCATATTTATTTTAATTAATCCAAATCATAATTAATTAAATAAATCCTTTAATCACATAACACAATACAAATAATATACCATTTAATTGAAATATTAATATAATAATCATTTTCTTAATTCATCATTTATTTATTTAACAAATAATTCTCCAAATAATATTAAATCAATTAAACAAATATTCATTTACCGATAATGACATCCATTAAATATTTATATAACTCAATAAATATTTAAAACTACATTTAAAAATTCTGGAATGTTACATCATTCCCTCCTTAAAAGGATTCTGTCCTCGGAATCACAATTCAAACAATCAAATTGTCACAGAAGTCCTTATTGTAAAGCCCCCTCTTTCTTGGGAATGATCTAGTTGTTAATATTATGAGTTATAATATTAATGATGAATATAATTAAAAATGTGTTTATTGAAGATAATTGATTTAATATAAATAAAGGGGTTTGTCATGAAGTATTTGTTATAAATTTGGCTTATTATATGGACTACCACTTACTCATTTTTCAAAATTGCCGGTAGAAAGTTTTCTCAATTTTATTTTATTACTTATATATATAAGGGGTTAAATGCAAAGTCAACCACTGAACTTTAGTGGTTTTTGGGTATTGAGCCCATTTCTTCCGGTCAACGCAAACTGAGCCCCTTTCAATTCTAAAATTTGGACTTTGAACTCCAAGATGTCACATGTGCGTTAACCTGATGATGTGTCACACGTGGTGCCTATGTGGCACACGTGCCAAATCTGACACAATATTTTATATTTTAATTTGACACGTGGCAGATCTGATATGGCTTCTTTCGAATTTTTTCTAAAAAAATGTCTCTCCAATGGTTTGAACTCGCAACCTCAAGTTTGAAATCTTAGTCACATGATCACTGGAGCACCATGGATCAGTTGTTAACATCTTGCAAGGATTAATAATTATATCAAAACATTTCATAGAGCTACCTAACTAGGCGACCATTTCAAATGTAGCTATGGTGGTAATAATAATAATAATTAATAACAATAGTAATAATAATAATAACATTAATAATAATAATAATAATAATAATAATAATAATAATAATAATAATAATAATAATAATAATAATAATAATAATAGTAAATACAACAATAGTAATAGTAATAATAATAATAATAATAATAATAATAATAACAATTATATTAATAATAATTATTATTATTATTATTATAATTATACTAATAATAATAATAATAATAATAATAATAATAATAATAATAGTAATTATAATAGTAAATACAACAATAGTAATAGTAATAATTATTATAATAATAATAATTATAATTATAATTATAATTATAATAATTAATATTATAATTATTATTATTATTATTATAACTATAATAGTAATAGTAATAGTAATAGTAATAGTAATAGTAATAGTAATAGTAATAGTAATAGTAATAGTAATAGTAATAATAATAATAATAATAATAATAATAATAATAATAATAATAATAATAATAATAATAATAATAATAATAATAATAATAACAATAATAATAACAACAATAATTATAATAATAATAGCAATAATGTTATAAAATTATGTATGTCTAGATTCATAATATTATGGATGTCTAGATACATGTAACTCCAATGTCCATTGAGTTTTTGAAACTCATGACTTTTGGGTTTTGTAACCTCCTAGTAGTATTGATGTTCTTATCTTCTATAAATAAGACCATTGTAAAGTGATCAAGAGATATACAAAATACAAATAGAATATTCTCTTTTCTCTAATCTTCTTTGTTCTTATTTTTAGTAATATTTTATAATACGTTATCAGCACGAATTGTTTCTCACATTAATTCGTCTTGAAGATAATCATATTTGATTTGAAGGAGAATGTATATTTATCTATTATATATATATGGATACGCAAATTTTTTTAGAATAACATACTACATGCATGTCATTCCATTCATAACCTATTATTAGAATTTGTTGTTCTTGGTTCTAGCATGCAAATGACTGTCATACTCATGTGTAAGTCATCATCACACCACCCTCAAATTGTTTTGTTGTTATACGGTGTAATATTTAACCTTAATTACTGTGCAATTTTTATTTTTATAAAAGTGTATTGTAATTTTGCATTCCTTCCAATCTAAATAAATCAAAAGGGATCCGATAAAATACATGATGATTACATTTTTAGATATTTTCATATCTCAGCAGATAACAACTAGAAGATATAATCTTCAAAAGGGTACTTTCTAGTTTTCGTACTAAAACCATCTTTAAAAAAATTGATATATTTCTAATGATTTTTGATATATTTTCTTTTGGCATGCATGGTAGCATATTTGATATATTTCTAATGATTTTTGATATATTTCCTTCGGCATGCATGGTAACATATTTGATATATTTCTAATGACCTTTTGATAAATTTTTGTATGAAGTTACAATGACAAATATGCTTAGTAGTATTGGTTTGTTATTTTTAATGGACAAATTTAGTTTCGTGTTTTACTACATTTCTATAAATTGTTTCATTACAATTAAAACTGAACATATATAATTATTTAATTTGATGGGGAATATGTTTAGTTATTTAATATTTAAATCTTATAAATTTGAATTTGTTGCCTTTGATTTATATCGAGCAAGAATTATTTGTAATGAAATCTTGATGCTAAGATTCATATAAAGGCAAAGAACCTTAGAGATACAATTATAGTTGACAATCATGCATCCCTGTCGGATCATGCAAAATTAATGATTTTTATTCGATATCATCTACATGAAAAATTAAAATTTGAGTACATTACGGTAAAAGACTCACTTGTCTTATGAAATGATTTAAATGAAAGATTTTAAAAGCTCATTATAATTGGTTGCACCTGAAGTTGCAAGATTTTAAAAGTTTTGAGTGAAAAACACTGATGAAGACATGTTAGAGAAAATATTTATTATATTTCATGCCTCGAATATGCTCCTGTAGTAGCAATATCAAGAGCGTAAGTTTACAAAATATTTCCTGAAAAGTGAAATTATGTCTTCTAGTAGCTGTACAAAATAATGAGTTTTTGCTGAAAAACCAACAATCTCGCTCGACCGATTCTATAACATTCGTTGAAGTGAATGGAACCTCATTTGATAATCATAGAGGATATTATGGTTGTGGTTGTGGTTGTGGTTGTGGTAATAGACGTGAAAGGAACAATCAATATAGAAAATGGAATATACATGTCGTACTCCTAAACATTTGGTAGATTTGTACCAAGACTCCATTAAAGAAAAGAAAATTGAATTGAAATAAACTTTATTGTTCATAATGATCCTGAAGATCCCATGAATTATTTTGACTTTTCAAATGGAGTGGGTATAACTTTGATATCTATGGTTTCCTTGATGATATGTTTGTACCAATTAATTATTTTTATTTCATTATATTATGACATTATAATAAGTATTTTTATTATATGTTTTATTTATGTTTCAAGTAATAAAGTTAAATTTATGTTTTGCATATATGAAGTTGTATGGGCCAGAAGCTCATCAAACTTAATTAAAGGCTCTAGAAGAACGACTATTCATCAAACATAATTGAAGACTCTTAAAGAGTGATTATTCATCAAACTTAATTAATGTCTCTGGAAGAGCGATTATAATGTTGTCAAAGTGCACAAAACTTTGTATTGATGATTCTTTATATTTTTCTAAGGCAAGAAGAAATTTTCTCAGCTTTAAGGATATACGTTATAATGGTTATCATATTGAAACCAATAGCAAATGCAGTGAAAAATATCTTTATATTGCTTCAATAGTATCGGGCTAGAAGCTCATATTAGAAAAACTGTATATTTTCTCTTCTCGGTTATATTATACTAAAATGAGAATAGTTGAAACAAATGTTGTAATACACCAAAAATGTGCAATACACCAGAAGTGTTTAGATCCAAATGTTTTTATGATTTGGCATGATCATTTAGGATCAATAATGATGCATTGAATTATTGAAAACTCCCATGAACATCCCTTAAAGAACTAGAAGATTCATTTACATGTTGATTATATCAAAGTAAATTAATTACTAAACCATCACATTTAATTTTTGTTGTTTAGTGTTCATCTTTTTAAGAAAAAAATTTCAGGGTGATCTATTTGAACAAATACACTCACATTGTGGTATATTGAAGTATTTTATGTTTTTACTTAATGCATTAACCAGATGGTTATATTTATCATGTTGCATATACACATACTCAAAATGGTATAACTGAATCATTTATTAAGAGACTTCAATATATTGTTTGACCTTTGATTATAAAATCGAAATTACCTGTTTATACTTAGGATCATGCTATTTTACATACTGCATTATAACCTCAATAAGTGATATTTTTAAGGTTTATTTTGAGGATTGTTATTTTAATGAAACAGTCTTCCCAAGATTAGGGGGAGAAAAGTCATTGCCTGAAGCACGACGTGAGATCGTTGCCTGAAGCACAACGGGATATTAATTGAAATGTTTCAACGTTATTTAATCTTAATCCTCATACAAATCAATATGAACTAGAAGTTCAAAGGATTATTCATTTGCAATGAATTGCAAATTAATTACTAGAATTATTCAACGATAATAAGAAATAGTGATATCTCACATTCTAGCTACTAATACTCCAGCAATGATTGAAGTCCCTGTAGGACAATTAGTTAATACAGCAACAAATTGAATCAAAGTCACACTTGAAATGTGAAAGAATGATCGGTGTTAAAGATAAAATTTCCCAGAAGAAGAAAGTACAAGAAAATCAAGTTGCAACCTATAAAGAGGCTATACCCATGAAACATGCTACAAAATTTATCGATCTATCCAAAACTTATGAACAAAAATCTCCTGTAAATAAAGTTATCCCCTGAAGAGGATGAGTTATCCCCTGAAGAGGATCAGGTACCTGAAAATAACGAGATCTCTATACATTATGTAAATACAGGAGACGCATATATTGAATAGAAATAAAATTGTTGTCGACAACATATTTTCATATAAAATTGTTATTAATATAAAATTGTTATTCATATAAAATGATCATGAATATGAACCACAAATCGTTGATGAATGTAGAAATATTTGGCCAATGTGGAAAGAGGCGATTTAAGCAAAATTAAATTCACTAAATAAACGTGAAGTTTTTGAACCTGTAGCTCGAACACCTAAAGGTGTAATATCTGTTGGATATAAATGGGTATTTGTACATAAACAAAGTGAGAAAAACAAAATTATAAGTTACAAAGCGCGACTTGTAGCGCAAAGGTTTCTCGCAGAGACCTGGTATTAATGATAAAGAAATATATTCTCCTATAATGGACGCAATTACATTCAGATTTTTAATTAGCTTGGTAGCAAGAGAAATTAATGGATGTTGTTACATCATATTTGTATTGATCATTAGATAATTATATCTACATAAAAATCCCTGAAGGATATAAAATGCCTGAAGCATATAATTCTACATCTCAAAATATGTATTCTATTAAGTTACAAAGATCTTTATATGGGTTAAAGCAATTCAGATGCATATTGTGGTATAATCGCATGAGTTGATATCTTTTGAAAGAAGAATTTGAGAATAATCCAATTTGTGCATGCATTTTTATCAAAAGATCATAATATGGATTTGTTATTATGACTTTATTTATTGATGAAAGATCTTTCCCCTGAAGAGTCGACAAAAATAACAAATTTGAGATGAAAGATATTGGTAAGACAAATTTTTGTCTTGGCCTACAAATTGAGCTATGGAATTCTTGTTCATCAATCAACATACACATAAAAAGTCTTGAAGCAACTTTACATGGATAATGTTAATCCTTTAAGTACTCCAATGATAGATTGGTCACTTGATATCAAGAAAGATCCATTTTGATCGCAAGAAAATAATGAAGAAACTATTGGTCCTAAAGTACCATATCTTTGTACAATTGGTGCTTTGATATATATTGCAAAATTTCTCATGACCTGATATAGCATTTGCAGTTAACTTACTAGCAATATGGATCAAAACCACAGTTAGTTGGATCTGCTGATGCAGATATTATCACAATTTATGAAGTAAGTTGTGAGTGTATTTGGTTGAGATCAGTAATTCAACATATTTGTGTGAACTGTGGATTATCATCAATCATAAATAGTCCAACAATATTATATGAAGATAATGTCGCTTGTATCACTCAAATTAGAGGATGTCATATCATTGGTGATAGAACCAAACATATTACACCAAAATTATATTATACACATGAGCCCCAGAAGAATGGCGATATTGATATCAAACATATATGATCATGTGATAATTTGGTTGATGGATTCATTAAGTCATTACCAACTATGATTTTGAAAAAGATGGTGCACAATATTGGCATGCTTCTACTTAATGATATTTTTACCATGAATAATGGAAATTCTATGTACTTATGAAGGGGAGTAAAAAGGATATGTGATGATTGTACTCTTTTTCCTTCGCTAAGGTTTTTTCCCACTGGGTTTTCCTTTGCAAGGTTTTAATGAGGCAATCCTAAGGCACTAGAAGTTATACAAGAATATTGTACTCTTTTCCTTAGCCAAAATTGTTTCCACTGGGTTTTTATTTGGTAAGGTTTTTATTAAGGCATATTCTTAGAAAATTTCTACAAAAGAACTCCATCCATTACGTATGAAGACAATGCTGCATGTATAGCTCAATTAAAAGGAGGATACATCAAATGAGATAGAACAAAGCACATCTCGATCACTGAAATTCTTTTTCACACATGACTTTGAAAAGTGTGGTGACATTGATGTTCAACATATTCGATCAAAAGATAATCTAGCAGATTTGTTCACCTAAGCATTACCAACTATAATGTTTGAAGGATTGCGCGCATCACAATATTGGAATGTGACAGTTGAAGGACTTAAGGATACATTCATGAGGGGGAGTTAATACACGCTGCACTCTTTTTCCCTTGACCAATGTTTTTTTCCCCATTGGGTTTTTCCTATTGATGTTTTTAATGAGTCAACTTTCAATGCGTATAGCTATACCATAGACATCCAAAGGGGAGTGTTATAAAATTATGTATGTCTAGATTCATAATGTGAGACCCAAAATTTTATGAATAAAGATTTAAATTTCTCGAAATATTTTTTTAAATATTATGGTGTGGATTTGATATAATGTTATAGTTGTGGCTAATATTTATAAATTTTGCGAAGTATGAAAGTTGTTGTATAATATTTGATTGGTCGGGGAATATTCTTTTTGTCGGGGAATATTCGTACGATGGTACAATCATTGGTGGAACCCACAACGGAATTATTGTCGGATTGAGAAAACGACAAAAATATTTTTATGAAAATAACGACGAAAGTGTTACCGTTAAAACTATTGAACTACTCGGTAGTAAAAATACAGTAATACGCGTGGTTGGATAGTAGCACACGGTATTGATTATTGATGCTTACGTGATAAGTCACTCAGTTGTACTCAATTATTGCTACAGTAATTGATGCATCATATCTCTCATATTATTGATTCAATTATTATTACAGTATCATCTGCATAATATGATATATTATTAAATCAATAATTGAGACGGCAAAGTTATTCATATTATTATTTGCAATATTGACAATGTCTCAGAAGTTACATCGAGGAGAGGTTTGGTCACCTAATTGCGCGCCAATAAGGAGAAATCCTTATTGGAAAGCCCCCTCTTTCCTGGGAATGACCTGGTTATTAAATATTGTGAATTATAATATTAATGATGAATAAATTCGTGTTGATTAAAGATGAATTTTATAGTTCCATTGTGTTGGAATGAATTGTGTTAGTGGAAATCGACATTTGTTTCGATAATAATTGATGTCTGGAGGTTATATTGTTCAATCGGGTATTCGGGGCACTTTTTGTGTCAGAGTACTATTCGTGAGTTACTATTTATGAGTTACTATTTACGAGTTACTATTCACGAGTTACTATTCACAAGTTACTATTCACGAGTTACTATTCACGGGGTACTATTCACCCATAAGATATATTTCTTTTCGGTCCAAATCATTTTTGGGTACAATATTATTCCGTGAGGAGATGTCTTTAATTTTTTGAATAGTTGGTTGAAGATATAATAGTAAATCAGTATGGACCGCTAGTGGAAAGTTATAATAGTAAATCAATATGGATCGTTGGTATAAAGTTTTAATAGTAAATCAGTATGGACCGTTGCTTTAAGTTTTAATAGTAAATCAGTATGGACCGTTACTTTAAGTTTTAATAGTAAACCAATATGGACCGTCCGTTTAAAAGTAAATTAATCTGGACCGTTCATCAATTAGTTACTATTGTGACAACCCGAGAATTTAGACAATTTATTAAAATCTTAAATGATTGATTTAAGGTCAAATACTATACCTAGACAGAAAATAAGTGTATGCGTTTGACATTTTTTGGATGGAAGTTTGAGGATTTCAAAATTCTGTGAAGGATTTAGGTGAATTATTCAGGATTAAGGATTTATGTGATTAAGTTCTGTGAATATGGTTATGTATGTGTACAAAATGTGGTTAAGGGTCAAAGGTTGATCAGATAAAATTATATCTTTGTCAAACCCTAGGTATATATTAAGAACATCAACGTTCAGTTAGAAAACCCTAACGTCTGATAAGAAACCCTAAAAATCGATACTGGAAACCCTAGTTTTAGTTCCGGTAGTCCGAAACCCTAATTCGGATATTGAAAACCCTAGATTTGGAATGCAATGTTATGTATAAGGTTAAACGTCATTAATTTTAATTTATTAGGAAAAACTTTAATGAATTATTGGAAACCAGATTTGATTATTAGAAAACCCTAATACCAGATCTGAAAACCCTAGTTTCAGATTCTGATAAATTGAAGCCCTAATCTGGGAATAGAAAGGATAATTATAATGCTTATGTGGTATTAATTATACTACTAATTAGGGCAAAGCTTAATTAAGTAGCAAACCCTAATTTCAAATTATCGAACCTTAATTGTTCCGTCAGAAACCCTAATGTACAGTTGTGGGTTTAATTGCTAAATTAGCAATGTTAATTAGGAAAATATTAATCCTAATTGTTTTAAGACCTAATGTAATTAGGAAATTATAATATAATTCGGAAGCCCTAATTATAATTTAGAAATCATGATTTTCTATTTTAAAATCTAATTAGAAAATCTTAGAATTTTAATTGCTAAAGTCTTTAGGGTTAAAATCTAAACCCTAAAGGGTTAAACCCTAAACTCTAAAGGCTTCAAACCCTAAACCCTAACAAACCCTAAACCCTAAGGGTTTGGCCAATTACAAGAATGCCATTAAAATAAAAATCAAAAAGACCAAAATGCTATTTGTGCATTATTTATTATGTTACTTGTAGATCTAAACCTATGGTGAGTTGCTCACCAAACCCTAGACTAGCATGTGACTAAAAATTCATACAAATCAGCTAACAACAACTCCCATTAGCCACATTCATTGAATTCCATAAATATATAAGACTAAAAGAGAGAGAAAAGTTCATTCTATATTTCATTTTTTTGCCAACCTCTTCTCTCTCTAGAATTTCGTGTATGAGAGTGAGAGTGGGTGAGAAACAAAGAAATTATCAGCTTTTAACATGTACAAGATCATATCAAAGGACCAGAAATCAAAATCAAGTTCAAAAGGTATAAACACCCTAATTCTAGAAATCCTTTGATTTGATGTTATATGTTATAATTGATTGGTTAAAGTTGTGTATTAAGGTGTCTATTAGTGATCTGGGTTGTAAAATCCCATATCCATAACATCAAAGTGCTCGAATCTAGCAATTTTGTAAATCTGGAAATTTTTCAAAAAAGTGGTCTGACAGTCGAATGTCAGGGCCTTTAAATCCGTGTCTGTTAAGGGTTAGTGTTGTTTTATGTTTTAGATCCATTTCTATGCCATGAGGTATTTACTCTGCAACTTTAATCCGGTCCGGATCTTGTGTAGATTAAAAGATATTAATGGTCAAAGATCGTTGGTAAGCCATGACCAGCCGAGTTTACGGGCAAACCCGAAACCCAGTTCGACAGCGTTTTTGAAGCTTTTGATCTTCTTTGTAGTTTGATTGTTTGGCCAAGTTATTGTTGATTAGTTGTAGATGCGGTATGTAGACTACACATTAAAGCCTATAGATCACTTAGATCATAAGCTGGACTAGCAGAAATCGAGGTCAAACTAGCATTGATGAATTGTTTTGGACGAATGCGGGAAATTCCCAGATTTTTGAAGAAACGATTCTTTGGCATGCCGATTTAATAAGCTAGATCTTTGCACATGTGATGTTGATAAGATAATCGATTCATTAGAGTTGCTCTTTGGCATCTTGACTATAAGTATGGACCATTAGATCACACAAATCAAACACGGAATGAAAGATATAAGGACTCAAAGTAGGCCACTCAAATCATTAAACCCGAATGATGAAGAAACAGTCGACAAGATTTTTGAGAGCTTAGATCTCTACGATCCATTATAGTATGACCATGAATTGGGTTTGTGGTTGTAGTACTACATCAATACTACAATCCCAACACCATTATCTCCTGAAAGTAGCAAAGCGGTGAGTAAAATCCGATCGAACCATGCACCCTCGCATTACTTGATTTTTACGGGCTTGAGGCTCAAGAACACCTATAGTGACAGTTACATTGCTATAGGGTCTTTTAGCGACAGTTATTAATATTTTTAATTTACGATTTTAAAGAAAATTATTTAAAAATAGAATTAAATTCTAAAATTACCAAAAATGGTTTAAAAATCATTTTAAAGCTTGAAAAATAGTTTTTAACTATTTTGAGTATATTTTGAATATATTTAATATTTTGGAATATAATTGGTATTTAATTTATTTAATTCAATATTAGATAAATTATGAAAAATAGTTTTAATTCATCATGAAAAATTATTTTATGGTGTAGAAAATATTTTAAGTTATTTTTGATGACTTTTAATATTTTGTGATAAATTTCATTAATAATTTATTATTAATGGTAATTAGTTTATTTAATAAATATATTAAATAAATTAAGGAAAAATAGAATTAATGTTTTATAAATTATATAAAAATGATTTAAGTGTTATAAAAATATTTTAAGTTATAAAATATGACTTTTGATATTTTGGTAGGAAAATATTAATATTTTAATATTAATATCAATTATCGGATAATGGATTTAAGTATTTAAAAATCATATAATTATGATGTTAAGGTATTAAAATACTTTGATATATTATAATTATATTATAATATTATGTAATGATTTTCATTAATATTTTATATTGAATGAATATTAATGATTAAGGAATTATGTGGTATTTAATTTATATAAATACGATATTAATGATTGGAAAATCGTGATAAATGGTAATAATTATCAAAGAAAATTATTACGAGCCTAGGAAAAATGTTTTTGGTGATAAGAAATTATCTCGTGATAATTGTTAAGTGTTTAAGCGAGTTTAATTGAACTTAAACTCGAGTATCAATTCCACTAGGCCGTCAGGAGGTTAGAATTGTGTCGGTTTCAACTCAGAATGCGCAATAGTTTGACTTGATGCTATGTCTTATGTGTTATATAGTGATAGGATTATGTGTTATGTGTTTAGGTTATTCTGTGTATATAAATATAATAGTATTATATTGTGATGATATTATTCTAATATTGGAGATCTATATTATTAATATTAGGTCTTCGGATAAAGCGTTATAAATTGCGTTGCGGTAATCAACGGTTCAGGCAAGTTTGTATTTACTTAACTCTACTAAGAGTGTTTTATTCAAGCTTATGGTTAATCATTGCTGATTGCCACGAAAATTGTACTCTGTACATCTTGCATGTATAAGTCAGGTATGAAAGGCTGATCACCTTCATTACCAGTTGGTTCAGAAATGTTTGTTCATGTTTAAAACTTGTTCAGTCAAAAGTTTGTTCATGCTAGTTCTCAATTATATTGATGAATTATAGCCAGCTCTTTATTCTGACTCTTTCAATCATGATATATCCTTAAATTGTATTTAAACTTGCTGGGCAACTTTCATGCTCACCCTTGCTATATCATGATAAAACATTGCGAATCTGGCCGAATGCGTTCGGATCTGAGGAAAAGGTTAAGGCCAAGTTCAGTTTGTGATAAAATGTGCGGCTATTTTGTAATAGTATAGTTTGATAAATGTGTTATATGTTAGAAAGTTTATGAATTGTGTTTAAGTTAAGGTTACTCGATTTTGGGGAAAAGTGTGTAAGTTTAATGTATAAACAATTTATGTTTATATCTTCCGCAATTAGTAATAGAAATAGTGTACCGGATCCACAGTGATTTGGGGCTCGAATTCGGGGATGCTACAACTATTCAGTCCATTCTCCTATAAATAGAAGCTCATTCCTTCATTATTTCTTACGAATTCACTGAAACTCTAGAGAGAGAAACTATAGAGAGAAAGAAAAAAAGTATTCCGCTACTTCACTACTCCGAAGATTCGAGTTTTTCTAAGGTAGGGATATTATTTGTTGTACCAGTAAGGGTATTATTATTTTCGTATTCATGAAGAGAGCTTATGTTATTCCATTCTTTATTATTATGTTGGAATAACTTTGTTTATGCAACAATCTAGTATACATGGTGAAATTCGCTATTATTTCATTCTTTATTATACGTTGAATAATAACTTTATCTATCTGATCTATCGATGCCTAGTGAATCGGTTGTTATTCTATTCTTATTATTACATTGGAATAACTTTTGTTTATGCAAAGTACCGCATACATGGTGAGATTCTTCTATTATTCCGTTCTTTATTATTACATGGAATATCACATGCATGCGTTCTGTGGGACCTATTTCCATTATTTATTATTACGTAGAATATCCTACTTGTCGCGTTCTGGGACCGGTTCCATTATTTATTATTCGCCGGAATATATCACATGCATGCGTTTATCTTTGGACTGGTTCCATTATTTATTATTCTGTTGGGTATAACCTATTTGTGCAGTCTATCGCGCGAATGGTGAATCCTTCTGTTATTCCATTCTTTATTATTTTGTTGGAATAACATGTCTATGTGGATTACCACATTCATGGTGAATGATCCTTTGTATTCATTCCTTATTAAATTATGGAAATGATCTGTATACGTGGATTACCACATGGCTGGTGAAAATTCATTTGCAGTTTCATATATTCTAGTATACTTAGTTGGTTAAAGTTTTGGCTTCTATACTCCATGAAATTAGTGGAATATCTTTGATATTTGTGCTTCATCCAGTATCTTTTCATGGAAATATTCTTCTGAGCATTCTTGAATTTTACTCTACAAAGCAGTATCATGTTGACAATTTGGACGTTATTGAGTTCAGGATAAATTAACTTATAAATCTTTAAAATTTATTCTTGAACTTATTTTATTAAATTGTCATCATCCTTATGATTATATTATGTTGAAAGTCATCTTTGGCTTACGTGCATAGAAGGACTTGGTATGATTATGACCAGGGATTATTCGGTATAATCATGGTAGTAATGTGACGAATGATGTGGTAAAAGTCCTCATTGGCTTTTCGTAATTCATTGGTGGATGATTGTTGGTATGATTATGACCGAGGATTATTCGGTATAGTCATGACCATTGATGTTTACATGAATATCCTTGGCCGTGGTGCAGGGATGATTCAATTTTATTTATTAAGCTGAGTCTCAGCGATAAAGTTGATGAAAAACTTTTTAAATCATAGAAAATAATAGATTTTATTCTCTACTCTACTTTTCTAATGGATTGCTTATTCCGCTGCAGTTTTTGATCTATAACTTGTTGTCTATTATATTCTATCAGTTGTTATACTGTTGAAGGCTAAGGATAATTTATTATGCATTATCTTAGTTATAATATTTCTTACTGGGTTAGTTGAGCTCACCCTTTCTTTCATTGTTCTCTTCAGGAAATGAGAACGTAGTTGGGACTAGTCGGGGAACAGAGTGATGGTCCTAGATGGTGAATTAGTAGTCCTCATTATCCTGTGAAATAGTGTGATAATAAATGTAATGAGAACTCCATTGAGTGTGGATATTGTCTAGATGACAATATTTGTATTAAAACTCACAACCTATGTTTTGTCGTATTTTACACGACTATTGTATAATTAAGTTGTATTTGTATTCAGTACCTTGTATTTGGCGACTCAAGATGGGTGATGTATATCTATTTTGGGGGCGTCACAGTTGGTATCAAAGCTTAGGATATGATCCTGGTGAGATGTGAGACAAGAACTAGGAGGGAGAGACGGGAATTCCTTCGCTAGTATGACCTACCTAAGTTTATTTGGTATTTAATTGGTCTGGCCGGAGTATAGGGATAATATGTGATATGTTAATTAACCCTTGTTTTGTAAGCAATATTTGAAAATGGCATACAAAAATGTTGGGATAAGCAATGAAGCGCATATGAGACCGTTGAGTCACCAACGATCAATATCCAGGATAATGTGCAACAGAAGACAATAATCCTCGTAAACAATAACACTTGATGAAATGATGAGCGATGGGATGTTCGGAGGCTTTATGTAATTCATGCAACATCAGGAGAGAGAGACTCCTGTTCATAATGCAGGTGGAAACAATGGCAACCCACGATCGATCACCGCTAAGCAGTTCAAGGAGCTGGAACCACCGGAGTTTTTGGGAAAGCCAGAACCACTTAAAGGCGGAGACGTGGTTAAAGCGAGATCACCAAGATATTTTATGTCTTGGGATGCTCGAGGAGCAAAAGGTTCCTTTGCCACCTTTTATGTTGCGTGAAGAAGCAGATTCTTGGTGGGAATCTATAAACGACTCACCCGGCGACGACTCAAGATGTCTTGGGAGAAGTTCCAAGAGTCATTCAACGACAAGTACTTTCCGAAAGTATTACGTCACATGAAGGAGGTGGAGTTTATCAAGTTGGGACAAAATAATATGACCGTGTCGCAGTACGAGGCTAAGTTTGCCGAGTTATCCCGATTTGCATCCCATTTGGTCGATAATGAGGAGCGAATGACGCGAATGTTTCTAAGAGGTTTGAAACCCGATATACGTCAATACCTTATTTCTCACAAACTTTGTTTATATTCAGATGTTGTGAATAGGGCTCGATTATGGAGCACGATAATGATTCAAAGACAACCAAAAGGTAATGACCAACAACACGATAATAATCATACCTGGTGGCACGACCATCTAACAATGATAACCATCGGGGAAATTATCACACCAAGAATGGTAACCACTTGGTGGTAATCATGGCAAGATAATAGAAATGGAAATTTCAAGAAGAAGGTTTAATAATAATGGAAAGACAACAAGACCAAAGACTGTTAAGGAAGGAGAACGACCAATTGGTCGTATGCTTTAAATGCGGAGGGAGGACATACCAATCCCCAACTGCGTGATGCGATCAAAGCATGTTACAATTGTGGAAAAAAAGGTCACCTAGCTTGGGATTTTGTCGTGCACCAAAGTCAAGTCCATTTGGGATAGTGATGCCGAAGGATGTCCCAGACAAGCCAAAGCCGGTAGTTTAAGAGAGAGCATTTTTTTTTAATGAGGAACCTGAATAAAATTATCATGGATAAGTTAATCATAAACTCTTGCGAAGTCTTTACCGTGTTAGATACCGGTTCTACGCACTCTTTTATTTCACCTAGTTGTGTTCAATGTTTGAATTTAACTCCGGAGAAGTTAGATTTTGATTTATCTGTTGAAACTCAGTTGGGAGAAACCTTCGTTACATCTACTATTTATAAATCTTGTTTAATTCAAATCGACACTTTCACGTTACCTGTCGATCTTATCTCTTTGAAAATACTTTCCTTTGATGCGATTTTAGGAATCGATTGGTTAACTACTCATCATGCTTTTCGTAAGGTTGTTAGCTTTCATATTCCTAACCAACCTATTATGTGAATCCAAGTAACCAAACCACTAAAGTCAATCATTGTCATATTTAGCCATAAGTAAAGAGCCCCGGTCCTTTCGTTGTTAACTTCCTTGTGTGAAATGCACTGAATCCAGACTTTCTGTAGGCGACGTCGTGAATGACGATGGCAAGTTGATAGGTATCAATGTGACGTACTATCCAAGTCTTGGATGAGGGTCACCGTTTTGAATGATATTTCTATTGTTAATAAATTTCCTGCCGTATTCCTGAAGACTTCCTGGCTTACCCTAGAACGTGAAATCGAATTTTGTATTGACCCTAGTACAAAACTCATTGCTAAAACCCTCAAATATTTCTTCACCCAAACTGAACGTATTATGCGCCAAAGACGTTGGCTCGAGCTGTTGAAGATTACGATCGTACCATTCAATATCATCGTGGGAAAAGCGAACGTGGTAGCTGACGCATTAAGTAGAAGATCGTATGCGTTTACGAGTGTGATGTTGTTAACACAAAGACAAATTTCGTATAACTTACAAATGATGAAGATAGAGTTAAAGACTCTAGGGACCCACATGGTGATATCAAATATACGAGTAGAATCGACTTTAATCGATAAAGTTAAAGGCCGCTCAAGCTACACACCCGGAGCTAATGAATGTGAAGAAGAAGGTACAAGAGGGCGTTATTCTAGAAGCAACACTCGATGAAGCGAGGAAATCTCAACCCTTGATTTTATTGGTCTATTTGAAATCCTCGATCGAGTAGAAACTGTGGCCTATAGACTCGTTTTACTGCCAAGTATGTCGCATGTTCATAACGTTTTTTTTCACGTATCGATGTTACGTAAATATGTGGATGACCCGAACCACGTTATTAAATTAGAACTAGACGAGATAGCAGAAGATTTAACTTATGAGGAGCTACGTGTTAAAATCTTGGATAAAAAGGATCGTATTCAACACTCAAAGGTTATACCTCAAGGGTTAGAATTTGAAATGAAGTCAAGGTATCCTCATCTCTTCGGCATACCAGGTACGTACGTAAATTTCGAGGGCGAAATTTCATAAGGAGGGGAGATTGTGAGACCCCGAATTTTATGAATAAAAATTTAAATTTCTCGAAATATTTTTTTAAATATTATGGTGTGGATTTGATATAATGTTATAGTTGTGGGTAATATTTATAAATTTTGCAAAGTATGCAAGTTGTTGTATAATATTCGATTGGTGGGAATATTCTTTTGTCGGGGAATATCCAAATGCGATGGTACAATCATTGGTGGAACCCATTAACGGAATTATTAGCCGGATCGAGAAAACGACAAAAATATTTTTATGAAAATAACGATGAAAGTGTTACCAAGTTAAAACTGTTGAACTACCTCGGTAGTAAAAATGCAAGATTACGCTGGCGTGGTTGCATAGTAGCACACGGTATTAATTATTGATGCTTACGTGATAAGTCACTCAGTTATACTCAATTATTGCTACTGAGAATTGTTGCATCATATCTCTCATATTATTGATTCAATTTTGTTATAATATCATTTGCATAATATGATATATTATTAAATCAATAATTGAGGACTAAGAAAGTTATTCATATTATTATTTGCAATATCGACAATGTCTAGAAGTTCATCGAGGAGAGGTTTGGTCACCTAATTGCGCCAATAAGTAAATCCTTATCGGAAAGCCCCTCTTCACAGGAGCGACTGGTTATTAAATATTGTGAATTATAATATTAATGATGAATAAGTTCGTGTTGATTAAAGATGAATTTTATAGTTCCATTGTGTTGGAATGAATTGTGTTAGTGGAAATCGACATTTGTTTTGATAATAATTGATGTCTGGAGGTTATATCGTTCAATCGGATATTCGGGGCACTTTTCGTGTCAGAGTACTATTCACGAGTTACTATTCACGAGTTACTATTTACGAGTTACTATTCACGAGTTACTATTCATGAGTTACTATTCATGAGTTGTTATTCACGGGGTACTATTCACCCGTAAGATATATTTCTTTTCAGTCCAAATCATTTTTAGGTACAATATTATTCCATGAGGAGATGTGCTAATTTTTCAGACCGTTGGTTGAAGATATAATAGTAAATTAGTATGGACCGCTGGTGGAAAGTTATAATAGTAAATCAATATGGATCGCTGGTTTAAAGTTTTAATAGTAAATCAGTATGGACCGTTGCTTTAAGTTTTAATAGTAAATCAGTATGGATCGTTGCTTTAAGTTTTAATAGTAAACCAATATGGACCGTCCGTTTAAAAGTAAATCAATCTGGACCATTCATGAATTAGGTACTATTCAGTCCATTCTCCTACAAATAGAAGCTCATTCATTCATTATTTCTTACGAATTCACTGAAACTCTAGAGAGAGAAATTATAGAGAGAAAGAAAAAAAGTATTCTGCTACTTCACTACTCTAGTATTCAGTTTTTCTAAGGTAGGGGATATTATTTGTTGTACCCATAAGGGGTATTATTCTTTCGTATTCATGAAGAGAGCTTCTGTTATTCCAATCTTTATTATTATGTTGGAATAACCTGTTTATGCGAAGTACCGCATACATGGTGAAATTCTTTTGTTATTTCATTATTTATTATTCATTGGAATAACTCGTCATGCATGCGGTCTATCGCATGCAGTGAATTCTGTTGTTATTCCATTCTTATTATTCTCATTGTAATAACTTTTGTTTTGGCAATACCGCATACATGGTGAAATTCTTCTAATATTCCGTTCTTTATTATTACGCCGTAATATCCTTTTTGTGCATTACGCCGGACTGGTTCAATTATTTATTATTCGCCGTAATATCTTGTTTGTTCGCTTACGCTTGGGACTGGTTCCATTATTTATTATTTCGCGTAATATCCTATTCATAGCGTTACGTCGGACCTGGTTCCATTATTTATTATTCTGTTGGGAATAACCTGTTTGTGCAGTTTATTGCACGCATGGTGAATCCTTCTGTTATTCCATTCTTTATTATTCCGTTGGAATAACCTGTCTATGTGGATTACCACATGCATGGTGAATGATCATTTGTATTCATTCCTTATTAAATTATGGAAATGATCTGTATACGTGGATTACCGTATGGCGGGTAAAAATCCATTTGAAGTTTCATATATTCTATTATACTAAGTTGGTTAAAGTTTTGGCTTCTATACTCCATGAAATTAGTGGAATATCTTTGATATTTGCGCTTCATCCAGTAACTTTTCATGGAAATATTCTTCTGAGCATTCTTGAATTTTACTCCCAGCAAAGCAAAGATTACGTCGATAATGTGGACGTTATTGAGTTCAGGATAAATTAACTTATAAATCTTTAAAATTTATTCTTGAACTTGTTTTATTGAATCGTCATCATCCTTATGATTATATTATGTTGAAAGTCATCTTTGTCTTACGTGCATAGATGGACTTGGTATGATTATGACCAAGGATTATTCGGTATAATCATGACCATAATGTGACGAATGATGTGGTAAAAGTCCTCATTGGCCTGTAATTCATTGGTGGACAGTTGTTGGTATGATTATGACCATGGATTATTCGGTATAGTCATGACCATTGATGATTACATGAATATCCTTGGTCGTGGTGCAGGGATGATTCGATTTTATTTATTAAGCTGAGTCTTAGCGATAAAGTTGATGAAAAACTTTTTAAATCATAGAAAATAGAAGATTTTATTCTCTACTTGAATCTTCTAACGGATTGCTTATTCCGCTGCAGTTTTTGATCTAAAACTTGTTGTCTAATATATTCTATCAGTTGTTATACTGTTGAAGGCTAAGGATAATTTATTATGCATTATCTTAGTCATAATATTTCTTACTGGGCTAGTTGAGCTCACCCTTTCTTTCACTATTCTCTTCAGGAAATGAAAACGTAGCTGGGACTAGTCGAGGAACAGAGTGATGGTCCGAGATGGTTCATTAGTAGTCCTCACTATTCTGTGAAATAGTGTGATAATAAATGTAATGAGGACTCCATTGAGTGTGGATATTGTCTAGATGACAATATTTGAATTAAAACTCACAGCCTATGTTTTGTCGTATTTTGCACGACTGTTGTATAATTAAGTTGTATTTGTATTCAGTACCTTGTATCTGGCGACTCAAGATGGATGATGTATACCTGTTTTGGGGGCGTCACACATAATATTATGGATGTCTAGATACATGTAACTCCAATGTCCATTGAGTTTTTGAAACTCATGACTTTTGGATTTTGTAACCTCCTAGTAGTATTGATGTTCTTATCTTCTATAAATAAGACCATTGTAAAGTGATCAAGAGATATACAAAATACAAATAGAATACTATCTTTTCTCTAAACTTCTTTGTTCTTATTTTTAGTAATATTTTATAACAAATAATAAGTTAACGAATGGTAATATTAATATTCGAGACTACCACCAAATTATGTGGCAGCAGAATTAGAGAAAATGGTTTCAATTCTTGCTTATAGCCACAATTTGCACATATAAAGAATGCATCACACTCAAGATTATTACAAACTATGAAAGCTATCATGGATTCTCACTCAATGTGTGAGAAGAACTTAAACAAACAAAATTATAATAATTATTATAATTATTACTATTACTATTGTTGTATTTACTATTATAATTACTGTTATTATTATTATTATTATTAGTATAATTATTATTATTATTATTATTATTATAATTATTTTTATTTATTATTATTATTATTATTATTATTATTATTATTATTGTTACTATTGTTATTATTAATTATTATTATTAACACCAAAGCTACATTTGAAATGACCGCCTAGCTAGGTAGCTCTATGAAATGTTTTGATATAATTATTAATCCTTGCAAGATGTTAACAACCGACCTATGATGCTCCAGTGGTTATATGACTAAGGTTTCAAACTTGAGGTTGAGAGTTCAAACCACAGGAGAGACAAATTTTTGGAAAAAAATTGAAAGAAGCCACATCAGATCTGCCACGTGTCAAATTAAAATATAAAATGTCGCGTCAGTTCTGTCAGGTTTGCCACGTGCCACGTGTTACACGTCATCAGGTCAACACACATGTGGCGCCTGGGGGTTCAAAATCCAAATTTTTTAATAGAAAGGGGCTCAGTTTATGTTGATCAGAAGAAAGGGGCTCAATACCCAAAAATCACTAAAGTTCAGTGGTCGACTTTGCATTTAACCATATATATAAGTTATATATATATATAGGGTCCGGTTTGTAACGCCCGAGAAATTGAATTTTTAGAAGAATTAAAATTTTATTTAATTATAATGATTAAATGAATTTAATTGATTATTTATGGGAGCAAGCTAATTAAAGGTCGTTATATGACCTAAACATATCAGAACGTCGTAGTATTTTGGTTACGTGATAGAATTAAAGTGTTTGAGTTTCCAAAACGAAAATAAAAGCTTTCCGAAAATTTTTCCGAAAAATACTATTCACGCATTTCTGCTCGGGAATTATTTTTGAACTTCCGAGAAATACGTAATGATGGAATATCGAGGTGAGATGGAATATCCAATAATATTTCAGTTATGGAAAACGTAATATTTCACCTGCGGACTTAAAACCTAACGTTTAAAGAAAATGATTTACGAGAAAGAAATGTAATGTGATTAAGGAATAAAATAATGATCGTATAATACGTAGGTATTATACGAAGTAATGAATACGAGTATGATACGAGATATTATACGAATATGTATGAATGATGGTATGTGGTATATGTTGAATAAGTATAGGAGTTAGAATACGAGATTAATACGTAAATTATGCGTTATAAGGCTTTAAGCTATTTATGAATAGAATTGTGGATTGTGTATGAAATGCAAGTCCATAAACTTTAAGGGTAAGCTCAAGATGGATTAATGTTTAGCCCAAGTATTTATTAATATTAAGCCTAAGTGTTTATTAATATAAGTCCAAAGTAAAATGAAGACAAGCCCAAAAGTAGAAGTTAATTTAATTAACCAAGCCCAAATAATATGATCCATGAGTTAAATAAGATCCATGGGGCAACCCATGGGTGAAGTGGAGAGCAAGACCTTTGTGTGATGAACAAGTAGACTTAATGGCAAAGTAAACTTAATGCTTAAGTGTTGTGATGGCCAAGTAAATAAGGTGGGGAGCAAGTTAACTTAATTAGGAAGGAATGAATAGTAAGGAGGTGATTAAGGAGGTGGAGTGGCCTTATGACCATTATACCCTCACTTTGAGATTTCTATAAATAGGGAGCTTTGCATTTCATTTGCTAGTTGTTAGTTTTTCATCCAATAAACTTATAAGTTGAGAGCTTATATTGTTGAGAGAATAAGCACATATAAAGTTAGACTTTCCTTGTTAGCTTTTCCACCAATAACTTATAGCTTATTGGTTAGAGAGAATAAGTTAGAAAAGCTAGAAAGCTAGTCTTTCCTATTTCAAGAAGCAAGAAGGAGATCAAAGATTAAGCAAGATATCATCAAAGAGTAAGTATTCATAAACCTTAATTCTCTTTCTCTTTCATTATTAGAGAAGGGGGTATTGGTAGAACTAACATGCTAAGGAATGGTAAATAAAAAGGGCTTAAGTCTTAATAAGCTATATAAGTCAAGAATAAGTTATTCATAATCATATAAGTTAAGAACTTGTGAAGAACAATAATGAACGTATAATAACTTGTAAGAACTTGTAACATGTTTACATTAATAAAGTTAGTATGATAATAAGAAGTAAGAATAATGGTTAAAAGTCATTAACCATAATAAGTTATATGGAAAGAAGACATAAGTCATGAGTAATGAAAATATAAGTAATTAATATTTTTATAAGTTATAAACTCACAACGAACTAGTAATAACTTATCATGTTTATAAGTTAATGAAGCAGGAATGTCAAGATGTTAGTATAATGGATTGAATCCAATTAAAGCGGTTTAAAAATCTCAAGTAACGAAGTTTTACCGGAATTAACACGATTGGACGATAATCATCGAATTCGTGAAATTCTCGAAATGGAAGTCAAATTTTGATATTGAGCTTGGAAATGTTGGTTTTCAATGGAGAAAAGTCTTATTTGGCATTATAGAGTTACGGACTCAAAAATGGACGGATTCTGACTTAGAACGAATAAACGAGCATTGAACGTTCACGAACGTTTACCGTTTTCGTTAAAAATGGACTAATGGGTGAATTTTTAGCAAACGAAATCGAATAGATAAAGTTCTTGCATGATCACGTAGAGTATGTAATTTGTGAACCATAGGCTCTTGAACGAGCCAATTCGGACTTATAAGAAAGAAGTTATGAGGTCGGGAATCTCACATAAAAAGATTAACTGTTAAAATTTTTTGGTGTTGAGTACTGGCGCCGCGGCGCCAGTCAAGGCAAAGTAAGTCATGCCGCAGCGCCAAAGTGAGCCTCACACAGAGTCTAATGCCACGGTCTGACGATTAACACTAAGACTCATGGCCATGAATACGATTCCGATCTTCAAGCCCTAATGGGCAACGCAGTAAGCGGCTTAACAAAGGAACAACTGATCTTGGCTGCCAGCCGACTTTAAAAGCTAGACAGTAAAGAATGGTTACAAGTAGAAGATGAAGGGAAATTGTTTAGTAACGAACTAAGGGACTTAATAAAACATTGTTAAGTCATAATTAACACTCAAATATGATCACTCAGAGTTAAAGTAAGTCAATTGAATGTAAATAGGAACGGTGTACAATGAATGTACTTAACCAATGATGATCGAGTTTCGAATAATAACATAAGAACGTTAGTAAACCGTGAGGAGGGATAATTAACTCGAACCGAATTGTAATAATGTAATAATTTCAATTAAGTTGTAGAAAGGAACAAAGTTGGAAAGAACGATGTAAAAGAACGACGGCAAGCCGGGACCAATAAATAACAAATCTAATACGGGATTAGATTGAGAAGAAGGGTAAGATTCTTTAGGAACTACATATGTTCATTCATGACTTAATGTGGTATGTTATATGATTATGTGTTGTAGGGACTGTAAAGACTCAAAGGGAAACGTAATTATACTGTACGCTGAAGGCAAGTTTTTCTTAAACACTTGTCTAACCTTCGTGTTAGCCAAGTTTTCAAATGATTCAAGTTATGAGATGCATGTATGGTTTTAAAGAAAGAGTTGATGCCAGTTTTAGCTCGGCTAGACTAATCTTGATAGATTGATTGAATTGTTTATAAGTCTTTCAATATAGAATTGCTAACGCTATCCTACGCCAATTGTTTGGTACGGATTCAAGGTAAGCCTGAATATGAATAAACAAATATTTTCATCGAGTATTCGATGGGCACGTGAGGTTGCCACAACTTAAACGTACACACGTTTAATGAATGTAGTGTTGATCAACATAGAGTACTATAGGCTGATCACCTAGAAGTGCTCGTAAGATATACCGGACTTATGGACTTCGTGCCGGGTTGTCCTTTTCAAAGAAACTATAAGACGTTCACGTCTTGAAAAAGAATTGATGTTTTATTGAATATTGTTATTGTAAAATGTTTTGAAGGAAAAGGAATGCTATTTTGAGTTATTGATAGTACTTCGTAACTACTAACTAGTTATTGAAGATATACGATTCCTATGTTTCAAGCATGCTTTTTAAATGAATTTGTTGTACTTGCTGAGCTTGTTATGCTCACTCTTGCTTGAACCATATGAATGCAGCTTAGACCGAATGGACCAAAGGACTCGTCAGGGATAAAGCGAACTTGTAGATTACCTATGTAATAGTATAGGTTTGTAATGATAATATTTGATATTATGACAAGAACAAATATAACGGTTATAAAGAACCTAGGGAATGGTAGTATTGTTTTGGAATATATATATATAAGACATATTCGTTCTTTTGAGGCATTTCAATTGAATGTTTGTGTGAACTGTAGCACCATGGAGCACCATATGTCGGGTTGGAAGAGACCCGGATTTGGGGGCGTCACAGGTTGGTATCAAAGCGTTAGGTTATAAAACTTAAGGGTGGAAGAACCTTAGGCTAATAACCTCCTTAAGGAAGAGAAGTCCGAAGAAAGTAAACTTGGGCTTTACTTGAGTTAAATGAGTCAATAAGGTATTGAGGAAACTCAGTACCAAAAGATTTAAAAGATGGAAAGTAACCCTAAATAAATTAAATTTGATTTGTGCTTATACTATTATGTGTTATGTACTAATCAACATGTTATGTCTTATTGTAGAATGTCGATCGATAGCTTGATGTATAGAGATATTCACGCGATGAGCGAAGAGTTTGTGAACCGAGAAGAGCCTGTACCTATGCCAGTGGCGGAGGTACCATTAGTAATTTTAGAGTCGGAGACAGAGGAGTATTTTTTTGAGGAAGACTACTCCGAGGGAGATATGGATATAACATCATATCTTAATACGATGAACGCTGTGGAGGAAGGAATAGAGATAACATCGGTTAATACGGTGGTACCTACCCTAGAGTCATCACCTCCAGATGTAATGAGATCATTGTATCTGGCAGAGCTTGACAAGAATGTGCAACTGAGTGCAGTTGTGCAGAAACAAAATGAAGAGATTAGTGCTCTTTATATAGCGAAGGAGTCTGCAGAAGTAGATTTTGAGTCAGAACATGATGAGAAAGTGCTCATGATAAATAAGGCTAAGGATTTTAAGAACGAGGCGGATGGGCTTCGTAAAGAACTGGGGGAGAAGGACCGGAAGATAGCACGGATGTCTTACATCAATGTGAGTGCTCATAAGGATTTCAAGCTGAAAGTTTCTTGTTATTCCAATGAGTCCGGACAAACCCGTCATACAATTAGTTGGGATACGGTAGTGACGATTGTGAATGAGAAACACGAGGACGCTGTTATACATTATTAGAAGTCTAGAGTTATAAATATGTGTGTAGTGATGTAAAACCCTCTTTTGTATAAAAGGATAGTCTTTTTGTAAATCCCAACTGTTGGGAAGTTCAATCGCAGGATATAAATGTAATAGCTTTTGGCTATGGAAAACAAATTGTAAATAGTTTCAAACTATGAAGCAGCATATGAATATAAAGAAGTTTTCTTTTAATATGCTTTGTTATGGTATGATTTGATATGTGACGAATAATAACGAAGTAAGTAAATAGATAATAATGAAATTTTATTTGTTTAATTAGAAAATGCCACCACGGAGAAGACAGCGTAATCAGGAAGCAGAATCACGTAATGATAACCAAAGGGGTCAAAACAACCCTATACAAGAGTTCGTTAATTTATTAACGGCTATATTTAACCAAACCAGGGGGGTAGAGTACCCCGAAACCTAGAGTAGTTAGAACGACTACCTTTAAATAATTTTAAAACGTAGGTCCGTTGGAGTTCAAAGGAACGACGGACCCAATAGAGTCACAGACATGGGTAAAAGAAATAGAGAAGGCATTTATTATTACAAGTGTAGGTAAGGCGCAAAAGACTTCTTTTGCGACTTATAGGATAAAAGATGAAGCCAACTGTTAGTGGGAGGTTCACCAGGGTGGGACTAGAACAGATGTGGTAACATGGGAACAATTCAAGAAGGTTTTCTTTGAGAATTATTTCCCTACAAGAATGCAAGGGAGGATGGAGATTAAGTTCTTAGAACTTAAACTAGGGGACATATCGGTTCCCCAGTACGCAGCCAAATTCAATGAATTGGCAAGGTTTGCTCCACACCAAGTGGACACTGAGAAGAGGAAGGCTTATAGGTTTGAGCAGGGCCAGAAACCCTGGCTCTGTAGTGGGATGTCGGTGTTCCAGAGTGTTTCCTATGGGACCATTCCGGAGAAGGTGATTATAGCAGAGGTTGGTAGTGAGGTGTTAACTCAATACCACAAAGAGGGGAAAGAATGAGAGCAAGGGAGAGAGAGGAACCAAGGTAGAGAATGCCAATGGCAGTATGCCAAGAAGAAAGAATTTAAACTCTGGGAATACTAGAGTGGGGTAAGGGGATCCTAAGCATAAAATCAAAGTGTGTAAAACATGTGGAAAGACTCATCTAAGAGTCTATCTGCAAAGGATTATAAATACCGTTAAACATTAAGGTAGAGGAGGAGGAAATAACTTTCGTTAATTGTATTCGTGGAAATGGTTTCAGGGATAATAAAGTTGAGAGAATTTGAAGAAATTCTTGATATGAATGGGTTGATTAACCATATAGCTATAATAAATAGTTATAAGAAAAGTATGACTTTTCAGTTTTTCAGAAAACCCAAGGTAGTAATTTACGATAATAAAACACCGAGACGCCTTGTCGTCTAACCTGGACGTAAGTTAGTAGTATGTTAAGGAAGAGGATGAGTTGTTACGGTTGCGTATCGACTATCGTAATAGGAGTAAGTTAGTTGTTAAGATTAAATACCCATGGCCCAGGATCGATGATCTATTGGATCAATTAAAAAGGGGCAAAGAATTTTTCTAAAATAGATTTGCGTACGGGGTATAGTCGGTTGAAAGTAAGGAAGAAGGAGGAGGTAACCAAGACGACGTTCAGAACTCGTTATAGTTATGACAAGTTTCTGGTTATGTCATTTGGGTTGACTAATGTGCTGAAGCTAGATTTTCGTAAGGGGCGCCGAACAAGTCTGTGGCATATTGATAGGTTCTCTTGTGAGGTGCTATGGTTAAAGGTACCATTACAGTCACAGGATTTTAAAGGAAGGTTAAGTGAAGCACCTGTATTATCCTTATCAGATGATACGAGGAATTTTGTAGTGTATCTCGATGTTTCGCACATATGACATGATTGCGTGCTCTTATAGCATGGCAAAGTCATTATGTATGCGTCACGCCAGTTAAAGGATTATAAAAAGGTCTATCCTACTTATGATCTATAATTGGCAGCTGAAGTTTTGAATTAAAAATCTGAAGATAGTATTTATACAGAGAAAGGTAAGATATACACGGACTCTAAGAGTCTGAAATATATCTCCACACAGAAGAAGTTGAATATGTAGTAGAGAGAGGACTGTGATATCTTATATCATTCAGGGAAGGTAAACGTTGTAGCCGATGCGTTAAATAGGAAGGGTAGGGAAAGCTATCGATGTTAACAACTCAGAAAGAGTTAACAACGGAGATGGCAAGATCAGAGTAGAAGTTAAATTACGAAATAAAAGGGTAGAAATGTTATTCACAAGGTAGACTCAATCCATGATAATGGAACGAGTTAATTAAGTATAACTAGGTAACGAGGAATGCAGGCAGATGAAGAAGAGGACGCAGGATAAATAGAAGACTAAGTATAGTCTTGTTTTGAAAGAGGAATTTGAGTTCCAAATAACTATAAAAGAAGGACTAATAAAAAGAAGATAGTGTAAAATGTTAGTAAGTGTTTAACTTCCAACTCAAATTGTTAATAAGAAGTGATAAGTCATGTGAGATAAGATAATACCTTAGTCGAAGGTGAAATGAAAGAACCACAGTGTCGAAGAAGCATTGGGGGAAACTCAAGATTAAAATAAAGAAAACTTTTCCTCATTGGTGTATGTATTTTTAGCGAGATTCTGGGGACAGAATCCTTATAAGGAGGGAAGAATGTAACGCCCGAGAAAATTGAATTTTTAGAAGAATTAAAATTTTATTTAATTATAATGATTAAATGAATTTAATTGATTATTTATGGGAGCAAGCTAATTAAAGGTCGTTATATGACCTAAACATATCAGAACGTCGTAGTATTTTGGCTACGTGATAGAATTAAAGTGTTTGAATTTCCAAAACGAAAATAAAAGCTTTCACGTTACCTGTCGATCTTATCTCTTTGAAAATACTTGCCTTTGATGTGATTTTTGGAAATGATTGGTTAACTACTCATCATGCTTTTTGTAAGGTTGTTAACTTTCATACTCCTAACCAACCTGTTATGCGAATTCAAAGTAACCAAACCACTAAAGTCAATCATTGTTATATCAAGCCATAAATAAAGAGCCCCGATCCTTTCGTTGTTGACTTTCTTGTGTGGAATGCACCAAAGCCAGACTTTCTGTAGGCAACGTCGTGAATGAAGGTGACAAGTGGATAGGTATCATTGTGACGTACTATCCAAGTCTTGGATAAGGGTCACAGTTTTGAATGATATTTCTATTGTTAATAAATTTCCTGACATATTCTTGAAGACTTCTTAGCCTACCCCTAGAGCATGAAATCGAATTTTGTATTAACCCTAGTACAAAACCCATTTCTAAAACCCTCAAATATTTTCTTCACCTAAAACGAATGTGTAATGTGCCAAAGACGTTGGCTCGAGTTGTTGAAGATTACGATCGTACCATTCAATATCATTGTGGGAAAAATGAACGTGGTAGCTGATGCATTGAGTAGAAGATCGTATGCGTTTACGAGTGTGATGTTGTTAACACAAAGACTCATTTCGTATAACTTATAAATGATGGAGATAGAGTTAAAGACTCTAGGGACCCACGTGAAGATAACGAATATACAATTAGAATAGACTTGAATCGATAAAGTTAAAGCTGCTTAAGCTACATACTCAGAGCTAATGAATGTGAAGAAGAAGGTTCAAGAGGGCGTTATTCTAGAAGCAAGAATCGACGAAGAAAGGAAATCTCAACCCTCGATTTAATTGACCCATTTTAAATCCTCGATCAAGTAGGAACTGTGGCTTATAGACTCATTTTACCGCCAAGTATGTCGCGTGTTTATAAAGTTTTTAACGTATCAATGTTACGTAAATATGTGGACGACCCGAACCACATTATTAATTTAGAACCGGATGAGATAGCAGAAGATTTAACGTATGAGAAGAAACGTGTTAACATCTTGGATAAGAAGGATTATATTCGACGCTCAAAGGTTATACCTGAAGAGTTATAATTTGAAGTGAAGTCCAGGTATCCTCACCTATTTGGCATACCAGGTACGTACGTAAATTTTGAGGGCAAAATTTCATAAGGAGGGGAGATTGTGAGACCCCAGATTTTATGAATAGATATTTAATTTTCTCGAAATAAATTTTTTTTAATATTATGGTGTTGATTTGATGTAATGTTATAGTTGTGGGTAATATTTATAAATTTTGCAAAGTAAGAAAATGGTTATATAATATTCGCTTGGTCGGGGAATATTCTATTTGTCGGGGAATATCATGACGACAGATACAATCATTAGTGGACCCAAAATGCGGAATTATTGTCGGATTGAGAAAATGACAAAAATACTTTATGAAAATACTTGGAGGAGGTGTTACCGTTAAAAGCTGTTGAACTACCCGGTAGTAAAAGTACGATGTCTGGCGTAGTTGCACGATAGCACACGGTATTGAATATTGATGCTTACGTGAGAAGTCACTCAGCTATACTCAATTATTACTACGATGAATTGATGCATCATATTTCTCATATTATTGATTCAATTATTGTTACAGTATCATCTGCATTATATGATATATTATAAAATCAATAATTGAGGCAGCGAAGTTATTCATATTATTATTTACAATATTGACAATGTCTAGAAGTTACATCGAGGAGAGGTTTGGTCACCTAATTACTGCTGCCAATAAGGAGAAATCCTTATCGAAAAGCCCCCTCTTTCCTGGGAACAATCTGGTTGTTAAATATTGTGAAATATAATATTAATGATGAATAAGTTCGTGTTGATTAAAGATGAATTTTATAGTTCCATTATGTTGGACTTATTTGTGTTAGTATAATTGATGTCTGGAGGATATATTGTTAAATTGGGTATTCGGGACACTTTTCGTGTCGGAGTTACTATTCATAAGTTACTATTCATGGGTTACTATTCACGAGTTACTATTCACGAGTTACTATTCACCCAGTTACTATTCACTCTAGTATTGTGCATTTGGGTATTTGGGTACAATATTATTCCATAAGGAGATGTGTGCTAATTTTCGAGAATAGTTGATTGAAGATATAATAGTAAGTCAATATGGACATTGGTGGAGTTATAATAGTAAATCAATATGGATCATTTGGTTTAAAGTTTTAATAGTAAATCAAGTATGGAATGAATTGTTTTTAAGTTTTAATAGTAAACCAATATGGACCGTCCGTTTAATAGTAAATAAATCTGGACCGTTTATGAATTAGTTACTATTCATTCCATTTTCCTATAAATAGAAGCTCATTCCTTCATTATTTCTTATGAATTCACTGAAACTCTAGTGAGAGAATTATAAGAGAACCTATAAAAAAGTATCCTGCTACTTCCCTACTCTTATATTCAGTTTCTTTTACGGTAAGGGATATTATTTGTTGTACTCGTAAGGGGTATTATTTCTTTTGTATTCATGAAGAGAACTTTTGTTATTCCATTATTTATTATTCTGTTGGAATAACCTGTATACACGGGCTACCCTATACATGGTGACATTCTTCTAATATTCCGTTCTTTATTATTACGTTGAATATCATATGCAGACGTTCTGGCGGACTGGTTCCATTATTTATTATTCGCCGGAATATCACATGCATACGTTACATGGGACTGGTTCCATCATTTATAATTCTATCGGAATATCACATGCATGCGTTTCTGGGACTGGTTCCATTATTTATTATTACGCCGGAATATCACATACTATGCGTTACGTCGGACTGGTTCCATCCTTTATTATTACGTGGGGAATAATCACACATGCGATCTATCGCATGCACGGTGATTTCTTTTGTTATTACATTCTTTATTATACTTAGTTGGTTAAAACTTTGACTTCTATACCCATGAAATTAGTGGAATATCTTTGATATTTGCGCTTCATCCAGTATCTTTTCATGGAAATATTCTTTTAAGCATCCCTGTAGTGCATAGATGGACTTGGTATGATTATGACCAGGGATTATTCAGTGTAATCATGACCGTAATGTTACAAATGATATGCAAAAGTCCTCATTGGCCCGTAGTCCATTGATGGACAGTTTTTGGTATGATTATGGCTATGGATTCTCTTTGGCCGTAGTGCAAAGATGAATTATTTTTTGGCATGATCAGGACCATTGATGAAAACATGATTATCTTAAGCCGTAGTGCATGGATAATTCGTGGTCGTGATACTAAAGAATATCCTTGGCCGTAGTGCAGGGGTGATTCGATGATGTGGATTATTTATTAAGCTGAGTTCCAGTGATAAAAGTGATGAAAAACCTTTTAAATCATAGAAGATAGTAGATTTTATTCCTACTTGACTCTTCTAATGGATTGCTTTGTTCATTATTTGTTAAACTTGATAGTTGTTATATTTTATCAGTTTAACACTTTGAAGGCTAACGATAAATTATTCTACATTATCTTAGTTATAATATTTCTTACTGGGCTAGTTGAGCTCACCCTTTCTTTCAATGTTCTCTTCAGGAAATGAGAATGTAGCTGGGACTAGTCGGGGAACAGAGTGATGGTCCTAGATGGTGCATTAGTAGTCCTCACTATTCTATGAAATAGTGTGATAATAATTGTAATGAGGACTCCTTGTGAGTTTGTATAATCTCTAGTAGACAATATTTGTATTCAAACTCACAGTTTATGTTTTATCGTATTGTACACGGCAGTTGTATTATTAAGTTGTATTTGAATTCTGTACCATGTATCTGGCGACTCAAGATGGGTGATGTATGCCTAATTTTGGGGGCGTCACATTGGTTTTCAATGGAGACAAGTCTTATTTGGCAGTACAGAGTTGCGAACTCAAAAATGGCCAGATTCTGACTTAGAACGAAGAAACGAGCATTGAACGTTCACGAACGTTTATCATTTTTCGTTAAAAATGGACTAATAAGTGAATTTTTAGCAAACAAAGTCGAATAGATAAAATTCTTGCATGATCACGTAGAGTATGTAATTTGTTAATCATAGGCTCTTGAACGAACCAATTCAGACTTATAACGAAGAAGTTATGAGGCCGGGAATCTCACATAAAAAGATTAGCTGTTAAAATTTTTTTGGTGTTGATCTTGGCATGGCTTCGATCAAGGCAAAGTAAGTCACGCCCTAAGCGCCAAAGTGAGCCTCGACCCTGAGTCTCACTGCTTGTGTGATAGTTAACACTAAGACTCATGTGCCGCAATACACGAGTCCGATCTTCAAGACCTAATGGGCAATGTCGTAGCGCGGCTTAACAAAGGAACACTGGCGCTGCAGTGCCAGCTTTAAAAGCTAGACAGTAAAGAATGGTTACAAGTAGAAGATGAAGGGAAATTGTTTAGTAACGAACTAAGGGACTTAATAAAACATTGTTAAGTCATAATTAACACTCAAATATGATCACTCAGAGTTAAAGTAAGTCAATTGAATGTAAACAGGAACGGTGTACAATGAATTTACTTAACCAATGACAATCAAGTTTCGATTAATATCATAAGACTGTTAGTAAACCGTGAGGAGGGATAATTAACTCGAACCGAATTGTAATAATGTAATAATTTCAATTAAGTTGTAGAAAGGAACGAAGTTGGAAAGAAGCGATGTAAAGAAACGGACGCAAGCCGGGACCAATAAATAACAAATCTAATACGGGATTAGATTTAGAAGAAGGGTAAGATTCTTTAGGAACTACATATGTTCATTCATGACCTAATGTGGTATGTTATGTGATTATGTGTTGTAGAGACTGTAAAGACTCAAAGGGAAACGTAATTATACTGTAGCAGACACTGAAGGCAAGTTTTTCTTAAACACTTATCTAACCTTCGTGTTAGCCAAGTTTTCAAATGATTCAAGTTATGAGATGCATGTATGGTTTTAAAGAAAGAGTCAATGCCAGTTTTAGCTCGGCTAGACTAATCTTGATAGATTGATTAAATTTTTTACAAGTCTTTCAATATAGAATTGCTAACGCTATCCTACGCCAATTGTTTGGTACGGATTCAAGGTAAACCTGAATATGAATAAACAAATATATTTTCATCGAGTATTCGATGGGCACGTGAGGTTGCCACAACTTAAACGTACACATGTTTAATGGAAGTGCTCGTAAGATATGCCGGACTTACAGACTTCGTGTCGGGTTGTCCTTTTCAAAGAAACTATAAGACGTTCACGTCTTGAAACAGAATTGATGTTTTACTGAATATTGTTATTGTAAAACGTTTTGAAGGAAAAGGAATGCTATTTTGAGTTATTGATAGTACTTCGTAACTACTAACCAGTTATTGAAGATATAGGATTCCGATGTTTCAAGCATGCTTTTTGAATGAATTTATTGTACTTTCTGAGCTTGTTATGCTCACTCTTGCTTGAACCATATGAATGCAGCTTAGACCGAATGGACCGAAGGATTCGTCAAGGATAAAGCGAAGGCTAAAGCGAACTTGTAGATTACCTATGTAATAGTATAGGTTTATAATGATAATATTTGATATTATGACAAAAACAAATGTAACGGTTATAAAGAACCTAGCGAATGGTAGTATTGTTTTGGAATATATATATATATATATATAAGACATATTCGTTCTTTTGAGGCATTTTAATTGAATGTTTGTGTTAACTGTAGCACCGTGGAGCACCACATGTCGGGTTGGAAGAGACCTGGATTTGGGGGCGTCACAGGTTCCTATCCAAAAGTTCGCATTTTTTAAAATGCAGACTTTTTTGTTTCTTTTTTTTAAAACAACTAAAAAAGTTTAATATTTTATGGAACTGGAATTTTTATATAATACAGTGTTTTGGGTGTGATTTGGATACATATAACAAAATATGCCTGTATAGTCTATACAGACCTGTTTTGTTATATGTATCCAAATAACACCCAAAACACTATTTTTTTTATGGGGGTAGACTTCAACTTCACGTTCTGAGGATAGACCGGGAAGTTCTTCAGAAGATACGTCAGGAAATTCACTAACAATAAAAATATTATTCAAATCTGACGTATTTTTGTTCAAGTCCATGACATGTGCTAAGAAAGTTTGGCATCTGTTTTTCAATAAATGAATGGTTTTATGGCTTGATATGACAGTGATTGACTTTAGTGGTTTGGTTGCTTGAATTCGCATAACAGGTTGGTTAGGATATGAAAACTAACAACCTTACAAAAATAATAAATTTTAGCATGATGAGTGGTTAACCAATCAATCCCTAAAGTCACATCAAATGCAAGTATTTTTAACGAAATAAGATCGGCAGGTAATGTGATGGTTCCAACTTGAATCAAGAAAGATTTAAAAACGGTAGATGTAATGAAAGTTTCTCCTAATAGAGTCTCAACAGATAAGTCAAAGTCTAATTTCTCCGGAGTCAAGTTCAAACTTTGAGCATAAGTAGGAGAGATAAAAGAATGGGTAGAACCGGTATCTAATAAGGTATAAACTTTGCAAGAGTTTATGATTAGCTTACCCGTGATCACCTCGTAAGGGTTCCTAGCATTTTGGGCAATCACGACAAACGCCCTTCCAGGAACTATTGACTTTGACTTGTTTGGGACAGCCTTTGGAGTCACCATTCCCGTTGGACTTGGTTTCTCTACAAGACAATCTTTAGCTATCTGACCTTCATTTCCACAGTTATAACACACCTTGGATTGTTGTGGGCAGTTTGGGCTGATGTGTCCCTCTTTCCCGTATTTATAACATACGACCGGTGATCGTTCTCCTCCCCTAGAAATAGTTGATGCTGGTACTGACTTCTTCACATTATCATTGTTGTACCTTCTCTTTTTGAAATCTCCCCCCGACTCGCTTCTTCTACTATCATGGCCACGATTACCACCAAAGTGGTTACCGCTTTTGTCCGAATGTTTTCCTCCCCACTGGTTGTCATTTCTCCGTTGACTACTGCCACCGGTATGACCTTGGTTGTGGTCTCTCGGTTGAACATACTCATTATCTCGCTCTAATAATTGAGCCCTATTTACAACATCTGAATATAGAGAAAATTTATGAGAGATAAGATAGTGCCGAATTTTAGGTTTCAGACCTCTCAGAAACATCCACGTTATACGTTCCTTAATCTCTATCAAATGAGGTGCAAACCTGGATAACTCTGTGAACTTAGCCTCGTACTGGGACACAGTCATGTTGTTCTGTTCTAGCCTAATAAACTCTACCTCCCTCATATGACGAATACTTTCAGGAAAGTACTTGTCATTGAACTGTTTCTAAAACGTTTCCCAAGACATATTGAATGCGGCTGGCTGGGTACGCTTCACAGACTCCCACCAGTAGTCTGCCTCACCACAGAACATAAAGGTGACGAATGGAACCTTATGTTCCTCTGTGCATCCCAAGACATCAAATATCTTGATAATTTATTTAACCTACGTTTCCGCCTTGATCGGATCCGGCTTTCCCACAAATTCTAGTGGTCCCAACTCTTTGAACTGCTTGGCTGTGACAAGTCGTGCATTGCTATCATTTCCACCCGTATTTTGTACACGGGTCTCCCTCGTCTGATTTTTCATGAACTGTAAAAAGCTTCTAAACATTCCATCATTCATCGTTTGTTCGGTAGTGTTGTTTACAGGAGGAATATTGTCTTCATGTTGCACATTCCCCTAGTTGGTGATTAAAGGTGTCTCTACGGTCTCATTCACTCCATTGTTAAAATTCTCAGCTGCCATTCTCAAATACTACCATAAAATAAAGGTTAATTAAAGAAATTGACATATCACATAATACCCCTATATTATAACCGACAAACAAATAAGCTTAGGTAGGACACACTAGCGAAGGATTTACTCGTCTCTCCCCTCCTAGTTCTATTCCCCAATCTCCGCCAGAGACCATATCCCTAAGCTCTAATACCAACTGTGACACCCCCAAAATAGGTATACATCACCCATTCTGAGTCGCCAAATACATGGTACAAAAACAACTATAACTTCATTATTACAATTATCGTGAAAAATACGACAACACATATACTGTGAGTTTACATACTAATATTGTCTTCTAGACATTATTCAAACTGAAATAAGTCCTCATTACAATTATTGAACACTATTTTACAAAAATAGTGAGGACTGCTAAAACAACTTTCTAGAACCATCACTCCATACCCCGACTAGTTCCTGTTATATTCTCACCTCCTGAGAAGAAAAATGGAACAAAAAGGAAAAGGGTAAACTCAACTAGCCCAGTAAAGAATATTATGACTAAGATAATGAACAACAATTTATCATTAGCATTCAACAAATCAGATAAAATATAATGGACAACCAGTTTTAGATCAATATTCGCAGCGAAAATAATAATTCATTAGAAGAGTTAAGTAGAGAATGAAATCTACTATTATCTATGAATTTAAAAGTCCATCATCAATATTTTATCCATGTAACATCAATCAATATACATCTTGAATCAAATATTCATCTTTGCACTATGGGCCAAAGATATTCATCTATATCACCAGTTGGTCATGTTCATCTCAACACATGTTCATCTTTGCACTACGGGCCATAGATATTCATCAGTTAATCATTCATCTTTGCACTACAGGCCAAAGATATACAGTTATATAATCATTTAGGACTGAGGATGATAAAAGATATTTTAAAGGAACGAATCCAGTGAGATAAATGGACAAGGATTAGGGATTCATATTTTACATAATCCAAGTTCAAAAATGCTCCATAATAAACCATAGTGGAGTAAAATTTAAGAATGAAGATCAAAACATGGATACAATCAAAGATAGTAACCATAATAGACATCTTGAACAAAGAAGAGAAAATTTCATTTTCCTGTGAATAGTATCGTATTCGTGAATAGTGTCGTATACATTAATAGTGCCATATACGTGAATAGTAACCCCGACACAAAAAGGTATAAATTCCACAATAAAATTCATATCAATGGTTCGGCATAATGATATTGAAAGAAATAATATCATTTACGAAAAAAATAACATCCCTTGCGTCAAAAGAACAGTACTTCTGACTGGAATTTCAGATATAGTGCTGAAAGAAACTTGCATTGAATAGCAACTGAAATTTAAGTAGGCACACTTAGAAGTGGGGGTTGAATAAGTGTAGGGACAAGCTATGTCCAACTTTTGATTAACTAAAAATTCCTTTGGATATTCAATACAGCAAGTTGGATTCTATATCATTGTAAATTAAAATCATTCGAGAATTTTAAAGTGTAATATTAAATATTTATTGATTTATATAAGTATTTAATGGATATGTTTTTATTATTGAATAAATAATTGTTCAATTTGAGTTGATGTGGTTTAGTTAATTATTTGTTGAATAAATAATTAAGGAGCTAAGAAAATTAATTGTTATGAGATTATATACCAATTTAATTTAATAAGTAAGCTAGAGAGCTATATAGTGATTTAAATAAATTATAATATTTTAAATGGGAATTTGTAATTTAAAATATTAGTTGAATTTGAATAAAATTACAATTATAAAAGAAATTATAGTTATGTGATATTAAATTATGTGTTAAAGTAATTTAATAGATTAATATTTAATTGATTAAATTGATTAATTAAATAATAGAAGTGTGACTAATAACCTTCTTTATAAAGGAGTTATTAAAATAAATTAAAGGACTTTAATTTAGTTTTTGCCAAACATGTCTTATTGCATATTAAGTCTTTAATCTAATGATGTTTTATCAAACAAGGTATAAAGTTAATCCATTTGTTTTAATTAGATTTACCAAACAAGGTGTAAGGGTTAATGAGTTATTTTTTTATTAGCTTAACCAAACAAGCCTTATGGCTTTTGATTTTCAAAATTTTATAAGCGATGTCGGTTAAAATCCTATACTTAATATATATATATTATTATTATTATATCGTTATATGATAATCGTAAACTAGAGTTGGGAGAAGAGAAGAAGAAGAAGAAGAAGAAGAAAAAAGAAGAAAAAACTAGAGAGAAAGTGAGTGATTTCTAACGAGGTTTTTGAGAAAGGAATTGGAGAAGAAGCTTGAGAATAGCCATCATCTTCTTAATCAAAGGTAGGAGCTTAATCTTTTCTTTTAAAAGTTTAGTTTTCTTCTTCTTCCAAAAAGTTCTCTGTGAAATTTTATAAAAGATAAATTGATGGTGTTTATAGTTATATGATAAATTATTGATTATAAGATGATTTCATGAGTTTTATATATGATTATAGAGAAACTAGTTCATGTATGTATGTGTTTTGTGAAGAAAAATATATTATAGTGTTTATATGAAAATATATATGAATATGGCTTAATTTAAAATAGAAATTAAGGTTTAATTAGTTGTTAAATTGATAAATTGATTATGAAATTGATAGAGTATGTATAATCATAACTATGATGTTTTGAAATTTACATTTTGATTGAAAAACAAAATCACGAGTGTTGATTTTCATTTAAAAACATCAAAAATGGAGTTTTGCCAAAAACATTGAAATTGGGTGTTGTAAATTTGATGTTTATTATTATTTTATGGGTAGAAACATGTTAGAAGTCTTCACAATATGTTTATATGAAGTCTATATGTGTATTACATATTAATTAGTCTATTAGATTGGAGCTTTTAGGCGATTTGGCTTTTGTTCATATTTTTTTAGAGAGCTTTCGATGGATTTTGGAGTTACTTGCGCTTGTAGTATATGTGACCAATGATAAGTTGTATCAGCGCCATGCTTATGCATATATATATAATATGATCGATGGCTTTAATATTACCTGTGCATTGCGCCTTGACTCATGTGCATATGTGATAACCTGATGTAAAATGTGGTGGCTTGTTATGAGTTAGCGAGAATATTACAGCGGTTTTGTTTTAGTATACAAATTTTGAAAATAAATGTTATGTGTTAATAATATGAATGTTAAATGATGATTTGAGTAGTATTAAACTATGAATGAGCATGTTATCAAGTGTTAACTAGTATTAACATAGTTTGATTATGTGAATGGGTAATTTGACTACATGATGTATATATTTGTTTATATAGATATAAAATGTTGGTAATGACTAATTATGTCATGATGACATATGTATAGGGTATTGATTCAAGTTGTAAGGTTTAGCTTGTGCTAAAGGCAAGTTTTCTAACTCTAAAACTTCATTGTACAAGTTTAATTTCGTTGAGCACATTATTGCTTTTAATTCCATTTCAATTATACAAGTTGCTAACTCTACACTTTCGTGGAGTTAGATTGTTTATTATTGATAAAGCTCTTGTATCTATTGGTTCATGAGGATGCAAGTATTCTACATCTTACATCTTATTATTGAACAAGTTTCTTTAATATGTAACTTCGTTAGTTAGCATGCGAGTCGCTTTATTTTAATATTCTAGTGATGAGCAACTTTGTTCAATTCAATTTACTATTCATGATGCATGTTTAGTACCTTGATCCTCAATAACCTTGAATGTTATGATTATTCCATGCTTATGCTATTAGATTATTCCTAAAGCATGATGTTAATTTACAAATATCAATTAGGTTATGATTATTCCATAGCATCTGATTATTTCTTTTGTAATCAACTAATCCTTAGTTGATTCTCGTTGAATCTAAATTTACATAATGTATCAAACCAAACTTACTTTAGTGCGGACTTGTATTCTAAATCTTGAGATGAACAACTCTTTTAATAGAGAGGTTTACGCTTAGCGTTGAAATGGTTGTGCACAATACATTTATCGAAGGTTGATCCCCCTAAATGCATGGAGTCCTTATAGTCTTATATTTATTAAAGTTAAAGTTGAAAGATTACTTATAGCTGTGGACATGATTAAGTGGTCATTAGACCCTCGGTGAATGTTATAATTTTCGGAAAGTTAATAGAATATATTGTTCGGATTCTATTGAGCCTAATATTGGCAATTGATGTAAAAGTTTAAAGATTTACTTATTGTTATTTCAAGTGGGCCTTGTTTGCTCACTCTTTTTGTAAAATTTCTTACTGACTAAAGTTGAAGCGGGTGGCGTACCTAGCACCGATGAGGAAAAGGAAAGATGAATAAATATTGAAGACTTGTAATAGTTTTGATAGTTTACTTTTAGGACTTTGGTTTAAAGATTGTAATGAAGTTTATTTAAATTTCCGCATTTGAATGATTGTTGTTAAAGGTTAGATAACTTTGGGAGATTTTTATTTAAGTTTAATCTGTATGGGCGGGGGGTTTTTATTATTCAATTTTATTATAATTGGGTAGTTAGAAATGAATGTTTTGATTAAGTGAACACCAAATCTTGAGGAAATGAAAGTACGAGGATTTGGGGGGTGTCACTGAGTTAGTATCAAAGCTTTAGGTTATGAACCTTAGGTGGGGGAAAAGCCTTAGGAAGTAACCTTTGAAAAGATAGTGGAGATAACTCTTATCGAGTTTTAGAAAAAGTAATAAAACACTTATGTGCTTATGTTTTATAGTTTATGTACTTCGTGAGTGTCGAATAGTAATGATTAATAATTAAAACTTTAAAACTTTGTTGTCGGGATGACTAATGTCGGAGAATCCGGTCGGGCTAGGGAGGAGGGACCTCAAATGCCTATAGAGGAGGAGCCTCGCGACATTGAGTAGTTTAGGAACAACTCTCGCGCCGCGGAAGTCGACCCGTTGGTCACGATAGTTGAAGATGAGGATGATGATGTGGAGCGGGAGGAGGATCCGTTGAGTTACCACGGGAGGGAGGATGAGGATGATGAGGGCGAGGAGGAAAGGATTCCACTTAACTTCGATATGGTAGTAGTATATCGATGAGGTGCATGGCGTAGTAACGTGGAACTGAGAGGATCTGATTGAGGAGTTACGAGGAGATAGTGGTGAACAAATTGCAATGACACAAAAAGGCGGCGAGATCGAGGATCGTGAAGAGCGGTGACAAATGTCGAGGAGAAACTAAATCAATTGAAGGAGAGAAAGAACAATGATCGAAGTGGTCATTTGAGCGAAGAACAAAAAAGTGAGAGAGAGAAAGCTGCTAAGAGGGAAAAAGTGAAGATGCATCTGAGGAAGCTTATCAATGAGCTGGAAGAAGCGATAAGGGACTCATGGTGGCGAAGAGGATGAAGATGGAAGAGATGGATAAAGTATTTAACACGCAATTAATCGAGCTCAAGATCGGGTCATGGGATATCGATTGATTCGAGCATTTGCATCATCATCGTATTAGATCGCGAGAACAATGTTTTGAGTCATGGAGGAAGAGCGTGATAGGGCTAAGAAGTATCTTAATAGAACATCGAAAATGTTGTTATACGATGAGTGAAAGGTTAAATAAATTGTAAATCCCAAGTGTTATGTAACCTATGGGATATGACTATGATGTTGTCTGAAACTTTTGTAGTTTAGGAAAGTAATGTAGATAGCGGTGATCTTTATTGTTTTATGTTTTCAAAAGGTTTTGAATAAATAAAAGTTGTTACTTTATTCAAAGTGTTATGTGTTATGTGGTTATTTCTTTTATGGAGGCAAGTTAATTAGAAAATACTTAAAAAAAGTTGAGTAATAGTCTAATAGATGTTTTTTTTTAACGAGAAAATGCCTCCCGGGCGTGAACCACCTGAAGCGAGAGAAACAATGAGAGAACTACCAATAATGACAATGTTGATGGTAACCCCGTTCAACAACTAGTGACACCTCTTGGGGGGCGTTGCGAGAATCAACCACAAAACCATGGTACAACGTTTAAGGATTTCAAGCGGCGGTTGGACCACACGAATTCCGTGGGTCCATGAATCGATCGAAGCACAAAACTGGATTATGGAGATAGAAAAGGTGTTCGATGTCGCTAGGGTAGGGGATGATCGGAAAGGCGCTTTCACAACATTCATGTTGAAAGCGAAGCTAGTTATTGGTGGCGAGGCCAATAAAACTTCGTGAAGGGCGGGGGTGATGACACAGGATAGGTTCAAGGAGTTGTTCTTGAGACCTATTTTTCGGAGAGTTGAAAAGTCGATTAGAAGTGCGGTTTTGGAACTAAAAGCAAGGAGCGATGGCGGTATCTGAGTATCTTGCAAAATTCAAGCGAATTAGCGAGTTTTGCGCCATATCGAATTCGGACCTGAGACGAGCGTAAAGCGAAGAAGATTTGAGCGAGGAATTTGAAGCCACAGGTACATCAGATGGGGGTTTCCTGTTTCGATTGAAGACATTTGCGTGATGATGGAGAAAGCGATTACTCATTTGAAGGTGGGCGGCGGTGACAAAGTTCAATCGGGAACAAAAGAAGAAGAAGAATGAGAATGAGATTAAGAATGGAGGTGGTAGCGGTGGACAACAAAACAACAACAACAACAACAACAACAACAACTTGACTTGAAGAGGAAGTGGAATGGGAACATGGGTCTTTGGAAACCATCGGGGTAACCGACAAAACAAAAAGTTTGAAGCATATGCGACATGTGGGGAAATTTCATAAAGGTGCGTGCTTGATGGGGAAGCGGGTATGCTTGATTGTGGCGGGGGAGGTCACATCGCCCCAAATTGCACTCAACGAAGAAGAAGAATGTATGCTTCACGTGCGGATCAAGGATCACTTTGCTCGTGAATGCCCTAAGAAGAAGGATGGAGTGACAACGAAGCAATGGAGGTAACAATGGAGTACATGGGCCATTTGCGGGACTGCGACATCAAACAAACCCAGCCAGAACCTTGACATGGTATGCAAGATCTTTGTGCAATCAAAAGATGTGGTGTCGGTATTATCCCAATCAATGATATAAATGCTTATGTATTATTTGATTAAGGTGCTACTTGTTTCGTTTATATCGATGAATTTGCTAAGAGGTTAGAATTGCCTAGAGAAGCTGAATTTTCCTTTGAACATAGAAATTGCGAATAAGGAAGTAATCCCTGTTAGATTAGTATACAAGAAGCGTAGGGTGAACATTAAGGAGAATATCTTGTTGGTAGATTTGATTAGATTAGACTGGAGAATTTGATGTAATTTTGGGAATGGATTGGTTTGTTCAAATATGGGGGCGATAATTGATTGTCAAAAAAGTGTGTAAACCTTATGACTCCGTCGAAAGGTAGTATTTTATGGTAGCAAGTCGCCTGAACAAATGAAATGTCGGCGACTATACGAGAGCCGAAATTGTTGAGTCGAGGTTGTGTGGGCTATTTAGCTTACATAGTCGATACTCGGAAGAAGGGTGTGAAACTAGAAGAAATACCGGTAGTGAGAGAATTTGAAGGCGTGTTTCGGAAGATTTGCGGGACTTACTTTGTGAGAGAAATTGAGTTCGTGATCGACTTAGCGGCGGGAACAACACCAATATCGAAGGCCCCGTCTGAGAATGGCTCGGTAGAAATGAAGGCGATGAATACGATTGCAAGAAGTTCTTTGGACAAGAAATATATTCAACCAAGCGTATCGTAGTGGGGGGCGCTTGATTTTATTCGTTAAGAAGAAGGATGGATCAATGCGTCTTTGCATTGATTATAGAGAGTTAAACAAAGTCACTATTAAGAATAGGTATCCGTTGCCTAGAATAGATGACTTGTTTTGATCGATTTGAAGGTGCTAAATATTTCTCGAAAATAGATTTGAGAAGTGGGTATCACCGATTGAAGGTAAGAAAGGAGGATATACCTAGAGCGACATTGAACTCGATACGGACATTACGAGTTTACGGTGATGTCTTTTGGTTTAACAAATGCCCTACTTTGCGTTCATGGATTTGATGAGCAGGGTGTTTAAACCATTCTTAGACAAGTTTGTAGTGGTATTTATTGATGACATTAGTGTATTCCAAAACTCAAAGAAGAACACGTGGAACATTTTCGTTTGACATTGGAAACACTAAGAAAGGAAAAGTTGTATGCAAAATTCTCTAAGTGCGAATTTTGGCTCGATCGTGTATACAATTTTTGGGTCATGTGATTGACAAAGATGGGATTCGGTGGATCCATCAAAAGTGGAAAGCTGTAATCAATTGGGAACAACCAAGAACACCATCGAAGTGAGGAGTTTCTTGGGGATTGGTGGTTATTATAGAAGATTTATTCAAGATTTTTCTAAGATAGCCACTCATTAACAAATTTGACAAGGAAAATTTGTAAAATTCGTTTGGGCGGAGAATGTGTGTGAAGAGTTTCAAGATTTGAAGAAAAAGTTAAGTATGCTTTTGTGTTGACATTACCGGATAATCTGAAATTTTGTGGTGTATAGTGATGCCTCACACAAAGGGTTGGGTTGTGTTCTTATGCGAGCGACAAAGTTATTGCGTATGCATCAAGACATTTGAAGGATTATGAGAAAGGGTATCAGACTCATGATTTGGAATTAGGCTATAGTTGTATTTGCTCACGAAGATATGGAACACTATCTTTATGGGAGAAATGTGAGATCTCTACGGACCACAAAAGTCTGAAGTATATTTTCACTCGGAAGGATTTGAACATCGTCGAAAAGAAGGTGGATGGAATTGATAAAAGATTATGATTGTGAAATCTTTTATCATCAAGAAAGAAAAGCGAATGTGGTGGCGAGATGCTTTAAGCGAGGAAAGGTCGGGAGAAGTTGATCTTGATAACAACTCGGGAGGAGCTCATTTGACAATGACAAAGCTGGAGTTGGAAATCAAATTTCAAAAGAATCGACGAACAACTATTCGGATAGAATTTGGTCAACTTTAGTGGACAAAGTGAAGAATGCTCAACTACAAGATGAAGAGTGTGGGAAAATCAAAGAGAATCGATTGAGAGTAGTGATGTAAAATACAAGATCGATCTTAGAAGGACTACTACGGTTTGAGGGAAGAATTTGGGTTCAGCAACAAAGGTGAAAAGAAGAAATTTTGGCCAAAGCTCATAGCTCAAAATATTCAATTCATCCGGGAAGCACGAAAATGTATCAAGATTTTTTGTGAGCATTTTTGGTGGTAGAATATGAAAAGGGCGTTGCGAGAATCGTGGCGAAATGCTTGACATGTCAAAGAGTAAAAAGCCGAACATCAAAGACCCGGTGGATTACTTCAGCCGTTGGAAATACGGAATGGAAGTGGGAACACATCACGATGGATTTTGTGGTGGGTCTTCCAACTACTCGAGAGAGGATGTGATGCGATTTGGGTGATAGTGGGACGGGTGACGAAATCGGCGCACTTTTTACCAATAAAGATTAGATTCAATCTTGATCGGTTGGCAAGATTGTACATTAAAAGATCGTTTGAGGCATGGAGTGCCGATATCAATTGTGTGTCAGATAGAGATCCATGATTCACGTCAAATTTTTGGAAGAGACTACAAGAATGCATGGGGACACGATTGCGAATGAGTACGACTTATCATCCACAAGCAGATGGCAAAAGCGAGCGAACAATTCGGACATTGGAAGATATCTTTGAGAGCATGTGTCATGGACTTTAAAGAAAGTTGGGAAGAACAATTACCGTTGGTGGAATTTGCTTACAACAATAGTTATCCATGACATCGGCATGCCACCTTACGAGGCATTATGCGGTGAAAGTGCGAGAACTCCTTTGTCTTTGGGATGAAGTCGGTTGAGCATATTTATTAGGACGAGAACTAGTGCAACAAAGCTGCTTTGGCGTTGTCAAACTCATCGAGGACAAGATTAGTAGCGACCCGAGGCGGAGACGAGAAAAAGTATCTTTGATCAACCACGAGAGACAAGATCGTGCATTCGGCGTAGGAACTTTTGTATTCTAAAAGTTTCTCCTTGGAAGGAAAATTCATTTCGGTAAAAGGGAAAGCTAAGCGAGGGTTTATTGGACCCTTTGAAGTCTTTGCGAAGAGTGGGAGAAGTGGCTTATGAGGTAGCTCTACCTCGAGTTGGAAAACATTCATAATGTTTTTTCACATTTTGATATTACGACCATATAAACGACTACAAACATGTGTGATCGATCACGAATTTGCGATTTGAGAAAGATTTGTCTTATGAAGAGGTTCTATCCGGATAGTCGACGGGGAAAGAACAAGTGCTCGGGAATAAAGTGATACCTTACGTGAAGGTGATATGGAGGAACCACAATATTTGAAGAAGCTACGTGGGAACTCGAAGAGAAAATGTTGAAAAGAGTACCACAGGTTATTTGTTTTAATCTGTGTCTTGATTACGGGACGAAATCTTTGTAAGTAAGTAAGGGAAGAATGTAACGAATGATTTGTTTGAGTTGTGATTACGAGGGCGAGAATCCTTGTAAGGAGGAATGATGTAACATTCGAGAATTTTAAAGTGTAATATTAAATATTTATTGATTTATTAATATTTAATGGATATATTTATTATTTAAATGGATATAGTTTTATTATTGAATAAATAATTGTTCAATTTGAGTTGATAAGTATTTAATGGCAATTTGAGTTTAGTTAATTATTTGTTGAATAAATAATTAAGGAGCTAAGAAAATTAATTGTTATGAGATTATATACCAATTTAATTTAATAAGTAAGCTAGAGAGCTTATAGTGATTTAAATAAATTATAATATTTTAAATGGGAATTTGTAATTTAAAATATTAGTTGGTTGAATAAAATTACAATTATAAAAGAAATTATAGTTATGTGATATTAATTTATGTGTTAAAGTAATTTAATAGATTAATATTTGAATTGATTAAATTGATTATTTAATTAAATAGAAGTGTGACTAATAACCTTGCTATAAAGGAGTTATTAAAATAAATTAAAGGACTTTAATTTAGTTTTTGCCAAACATGTCTTATTGCATATTAAGTCTTTAATCTAATGATGTTTTATCAAACAAGGTATAAGGATTAATCCATTTGTTTTAATTAGATTTACCAAACAAGGTGTAAGGGTTAATGAGTTATTTTATTAAGCTTAACCAAACAAGCCTTATGGCTTTTGATTTTCAAAATTTTATAAGCGATGTCGGTTAAAATCCTATACTTATATATCTATATTATTATTATTATCGTTATATTATAATCGTAAACTAGAGTTGGGAAAGAGAGAAGAAGAAGAAGAAGAAGAAGAAAAGAGAAAAAGAAGAAAACTCTAGAGAGAAAGTGAGTGATTCTATGAGTTTTGAGAAAGGAATTGGGAGAAGAAGCTTGAGAATAGCCATCATCTTCTTAATCAAAGGTAGGAGCTTAATCTTTTTCTTTAAAAGTTTAGTTTTCTTCTTCTTCAAAAAAAGTTCTCTGTGAAATTTTATAAAAGATAAATTGATGGTGTTTATAGTTATATGATAAATTATTGATTATAAGATGATTTCATGAGTTTATATATGATTATAGAGAAACTAAGTTCATGTATGTATGTGTTTTGTGAAGAAAATATATTGTGGTGTTTATATGAAAATATATATGAATATGGCTTAATTTAAAATAGAAATTAAAGGTTTAATTAGTTGTTAAATTGATAAATTGATTATGGAAATTGATAGAGTATGTATAATCATAACTATGATGTTTTGAAATTTACATTTTGATTGAAAAACAAAATCACAGTGTTGATTTTCATTAAAAACATCAACAATGGAGTTTTGCCAAAAACATTGAAATTGGGTGTTGTAAATTTGATGTTTATGTTATTTTATGGGTAGAAACATGTTAGAAGTCTTCACAATATGTTTATATGAAGTCTATATATAAATTACATGTTAATTAGTCTATTAGATTGGAGCTTTTAGGCCGATTTGGCTTTTGTTCATCTTTATTGTTAGAAGCTTGGTCGTGGAGATTACGGACTCTGTGTGCTTGCCATGTTGACCAATGATGATAAATATTCATGCATTATGGCGCCATGGCATAAGCCAATCGATGGCTTTGTGATTGCTGCCATGCCTATGACTCATGGTACATGGCCCTATGAACCACTGATGTAAAGCTATGGTGCCATGCATGTATGAGTTAGCGAGAAGGTTACAGCAGGTTTTGTTTAGTATACAAATTTTGAAAATAAAGGTTATGTGTTAATAATATGAATGCTAAATGATGATTTTGGTAGTATTAAACTATGAATGAGCATGTTATCAAGTGTTAACTAGTATTAACATAGTTTGATTATGTGAATGGGTGATTTGACCTACATGATGTATATATTTGTTTATATAGATATAAAATGTTGGTAATGACTAATTATGTCATGATGACATATGTATAGGGTATTGATTCAAGTTGTAAGGTTTAGCTTTGCTTGTGCTAAAGGCAAGTTTTCTAACTCTAAAACTTCACGTTGTACAAGTTTAATTTCATTGAGCACATTATTGCTTTTAATTCCATTTCAATTATACAAGTTGCTAACTCTACACTTTTCGTGGAGTTAGATTGTTTATTATTGATAAAGCTCTTGTATCTATTGGTTCATGAGGATGCAAGTATTCTACATCTTACATCTTATTATTGAACAAGTTTCTTTAATATGTAACTTCGTTAGTTAGCATACGAGTAAACTTACTATTTTGTATTCTAGTGATGAGCAACTTTATCGTTCAATTTACTATTCATGATGCATGTTTAGTACCCAATCCTCAATAACCTTGAATGTTATGATTATTCATGCTTATCTATTAGATTATTATAAAGCATGATGTTAATTTACAAATATCAATTCGGTTATGATTATTCCATAGCATCTGATTATTTCTTTTTTGTAATCAACTAATCCTTAGTTGATTCTGAATTTGAATCTAAATTACCTGTAATGTATCCAAACCAAACTTACTTTGAGTGCGGACTTGTATTCTAAATCTTGAGATGAACAACTCTTTTAATAGAGGTTTACGCTTAGCGTTGAAATGGTTGTGCACAATACATTTATACGAAGGTTGATCCCCCTAAGTGCGTGGAGTCCTTATAGTCTTATATTTATTAAAGTTAAAGTTGAAAGATTACTTATAGCTGTGGACATGATTAAGTGGTCATTAGACCCTCGATTGAATGTTATAATTTTTAGAAAGTTAATAGAATATATTGTTCGGTTCTATTGAGCCTAATATTGGCAATTGATGTAAAAGTTTAAAGATTTACTTATTGTTATTTCAAGTGGGCCTTGTTTGCTCACTCTTGCTGTAAAATTTCTTCTGACTAAAGTTGAAGCGGGTGGCGTACCTAGCACCCGATGAGGAAAAGGAAAGATGAATAAATCTTGAAGACTTGTAATAGTTTTGATAGTTTACTTTTCGGACTTTGGTTTAAAGATTGTAATGAAGTTTATTTAAATTTCGCATTTGAATGATTGTTGTTAAAGGTTAGATAACTTTGGGGAGATTTTATTTAAGTTTAATCTGTATAGGCGAGGGTTTTATTATTCAATTTTATTATAATTGGGTAGTTAGAAATGAATGTTTTGATTAAGTGAACACCAAATCTTGAGGAAATGAAGTACCGAGATTTGGGGTGTTTTAAAACAACAAGTCAAAAAAAGATTACCATATCGATTTATTTGCCACGTGGTTTAAAGATAGTCTAATATATTTCCTTAAATTAAGCATTTATGATGCATTATTCATGGTATATTATTAAGTTACCTTATTTTATTGATCGGAAGTAGTTTCCTTGATTCATGAAACACTTAGTAAACCAATTACTATTTTCCCATGAATATAGCAAATCTGCCTAACAAAATTTGTTAATTTTTGGATATACTTATGTGTATTGAAATGCATATGCCCTAAAGCCTTGTATTGGAAAGTAATTAGTGCTCAGATCTTACATATATTCCTAGGACTCAATTTGCCTTTCCTTCTTCAAAGATTTCTTGTCTCTGTAATTTCCTCCTTGATGTTCCTGTAATGTCATATCTTTCCCTAAAATGTTATATAGCATGATTAGAGGATTAATATGGTCATCATCAAAACAAGGAGTATGAGATAAGTCAACATTCTCCCCCTTTTTGATGATGACAACAAAATAATTATGACTCCCCCTAAATCCATGCACATCAAAATAATTACGACTCCCCCTAAATTCATGCATATCCTCACATTTAGAGTTAACTATTTAATGCATACTTTTCTGCAAATATGCAGTGTTTAATAACCCTGCACTAACCTGTTAGTCCACAAAATTTTAAACAGAAGGAACATCATTAACTATTAACCCATCATCCATCAACAATTAAAGCATAGTTTTAAAATAGAAGTCATCATGCATGAAATTTAAAAAATTGTCTTTTGATGGCAGAAGAATTAATTCATCTCCCCCTTTGGCATCCATCAAAAAGAAGTGCCCAGATAGCCAAAAGGGGAAAGATGGAGCAAGACCTTTAAGCATCCTCCTCAGCAATGTGAATATGGTTGGCCTCACAAGAAGTGAAATATGGACGGTGAATCCTATGGTGTTCAATCTCCTCCAAGGACATGGTGTTTACAAATCTGAGAGGACGTGCTATGAAGGTATGAGGAGGTAAGGGAAAGTCCAGGAAATCGCCTTGGTATTCGGCCATCTAATTGCACTGTGGCCACTCAAGTATGCGAGATTGGACTTGGTCAGCCTTGAGCTCTTCACTGAGATCATTCATGCGCCGCTCGGTGAAGCGTCCTAGTGTCCCAATCTGATTGCTGATGAATTTGAGTTCATTGCTTAATTGGCATGCATTGAGATTCATTTTCCTCTGCATGGCTTCTACCATAGCCTGAGTGTGCAATTCGAACCCTACTTGAAGATCGATGAACTCATCCTCCATGGTGTGAAAAGCAGTGTGAAGTTCAGTGCGACTGATAGGGAGTTTGCCTTTTTCCAGCACAGAAAGACGGTGTTAGATATCCTTAACATCAGCAGTAAGGGAGGTTTGATTGGTAGCGATGGTGTGGAGCAGAGTGAGAATCTCAAGAGAGGGAGGTTGTGGGACAGAATGAGTGGAATTTGGTACAAGGGGAATTTCTGGAGCCATTCTCATGAACTGGCCATTAACCAATGTAATATGAGCACTTTTTGGATAAGCTGAATCGATGGAATCGAAAATTGTGATTGATCCTTCACTGTCTAAAGGGATTTGAAAATGATTGAACAGTTTTGTGATAAAACAACTATAAGGCAGACATTTTTTTGAGTGTTTGATGCAGTTAATCATGTGTTTGAGCATCATAAGAGAGAAATTAAATGGTTTTCCTTTAATTATCAAGGCAACTAAAACCAAATCCTGGTAAGTGAAGTCAGCCCCACCACCAATTCAGGGAATAAGATTATACCGCAGTAATTTATGAAGAACTATAGCAATAGGAGACACTTCAATAGTCTTTGGGAGAGTGACTAAAGACAAAGTGGGGTCAATCATGATAGTTTGAAGTTGGTAAAGAGGGGACAGAGGCGTATACACGGGTCCCTTAAGAATAAATGGACAGTCTCCTGTAAATGAAATGGACAATATGCTTCCTAAGTCCATAGTAGTAAAAAAACAACGATTTTCCTTTCACAAAACTAGTATAGCAGTCACCATTATGTTCAAGGTTCGTGTAAAATTGTTGGACCAACTTTGGGTAGGGCACAGATGGAGGGGCACTTAGCGAGGACATACCAGAAGACTCAAGAAGATGTTGAAGTGGGGAGTTTTGAAAATATACACATCAATGGATTTTTTATAAACAAAAGATTTGTGGTAGATGGACGATTTAAAGCGAAGCTCAAAATTATTACCACTAAAGAAATTTTCAAGAACATCATGCAACGAAACAGATAAAGGGATTATCATCATCGGAGGGCATCCGGGGGAGGATTCTTTGATCTTTCGTCGTTTGGTGCCAGTCGATGTCCCAATCGGTGGAGGAGAAGGTAAACTCGCTTCGGATTCGGCTGGGGATGAGTCACTAGAGATGGTCATGACAGAAGGTTGCTTCCATTTCAGTTTTCTAGTAATAGAGGGATGGGGGGGGAGAAAGAAGTGATACCTCATCCTCAGACTCATCACAGAGTTGTCTAGTATGTCTGGTTCTCATTTTCTCAAATGGGGTTTGAGAGCGATTGAGAGTTGCAGAGACTGTTGATGTGCTGAAGAGACAGGGATGAAGGTAAAAGAGTAAAGTTACTATTGTATTTATCGTGGGTGCGTGTTACCGAGATATGGAAAGTCATGGCGTCGTATTTGGGAAGGAAACTCTGAACATATTTAATTAGTGTAATTATGGTAGTAAGATATGTTGTGTCTGTCTAATTTCTTTAAAGCATGCAGACCATATCTATATCAGACACATCCCGAGTTCTCTTCTTAGAGTATAGAAGCGTTCTTCCTCTAGAGGTTTTGTAAATATATCTGCTAATTGGTGCTTAGTGGGGATAAATATTACTCACTCCGTCCCAGGATAAAAGTAATGGTGGACTTTTCATGCATATTAAGAAGAGGAATAAAATGACAAAATTGTCCATAAAAATATGTCATTAAATATGGAGAGAGAATTAGAATGGAGGGAGTAATTTAATTAGACATTTTGACACATTGTCTCTAAGAAAATGGTGTCGAACTTCTATGTGTTTCGTGCGAGAGTGTAAAACCGGATTTTTAGAAATGTTAATGGTGCTTGTATTATCACAGTATATAGGCACATTTTCACACATAATATCAAAGTCACACAGTGTTTAACGCATCCACAAAATTTTGGAGTAAGAACTCTCTCATCGTTAAATATTCACCTCGATGAGTGGATAGGGCAACTGAAGTTTGCTTCTTACTATGCCATGAGACAAGACTTTGTCCCAAAAATGTATAGATACCACTTGTGCTTTTTCTATCTATTTTAGAGCCTGCATAGTCAGCATCTGAGTAACCCATTAGATCAAAATTTTCACATTTTGGGTAAAATAATCCTAAATTTGTGATACCACTCAAATATTTAAATATTCATTTAACAGCTTGTAAGTGTGATTCTTAGGGTTTGGCTTGAAAATGAGCACATAGACAAACACTATACATTATATCAGGTCTAGAGGCAGTTAAATATAGTAAGGATCCGATCATACCTCTATATTTTGTTACTTCCACATCCATACCTTTTTCATCTGCTGTGAGTTTTATTTATGTGCTTATTGGTGTGGTCTTTGGATTTGAATTGTCAAAGACGAATCTCTTGAGTAGTTCTTTTGTATACTTGGTTTGATGAATGACGATACCTTCCTAATTTTGTTTAATTTGAAGTCCTAGAAAGTAATTGAGTTCTCCCATTAAGCTCATATCAAACTCCTAGTGCATGCATTTGGAGAACCACTCATAAAGAAAATTATTAGTAGCACCAAATATTATATCGTCTACATATATTTGTACAATAATGATATCTTTATTTTGGCGTTTAATAAATAAAGTAGAGTCGATTTTACCTCTTATGAAGCCATTTGATAGGAGGTACTTACTTAATCTCTCAAACCAAGCTCTTGGAGCTTGTTTGAGCCCATATAGTGCTTTCTTTAGTTTATATACGTAATGTGGTAACTTGTCATGCTCAAATCCAGGAGGTTGTTTTATGTATACTTCTTCGTTTATGTAACCGTTGAGGAAGGCGCTTTTGACGTCCATTTGGTGTAGTTTGAACTTTCTGAAACAAGTAAATGCTAATATTATTCTAATGGATTCCAAATGAGCTACAAGGGCAAATGTTTCTTCATAGTGTATTCCTTCTTGCTAATTGTACCCTTGAGCTACTAATCTAGCTTTGTTTCTTGTAATTGTTCCGTACTCGTCAAGTTTATTTTTGAACACCCATTTAGTTCCAATAATGGATACGTCTTTTGGAGGAGGCATCAACTCCCAAACTTGACATCTTTCAAATTATTGTAGCTCTTCTTGCATTTCTAGTAGACAATTTTCATCAAGTATTGCTTCTTTGGCATTCTTTGGTTCAATCTGGGAAAGAAATGCTGAGAAAGCACACATATTTTGTGTTTTTCTTCTTGTAGTAACTCCTTCATTTATGTTCCCAATGATGTTATCGGGAGGATGATTTTTGATGTATCTTGCTAATTTTGGAAGTTGAATGTCATGGATCACTTCTTCAGTAGTTTCTGAATTATGGTCTTGTTGCTCGTTCAATTCAGCTTGTTGGATATGTTCCTGATTTTCGTATTCATATTCACTTCTTTGGATAAGTTCTGAGTCTGTTGTTCTTCTAATCCGACTTCTTTGGATAGGTTCCATAGTCTTGCTATTTTGCTTTATGTGGTAAAATTTGGATTTGTAGAATTCTCTAAATTTCCTATATCTTCCTTTCTTTCTTTTAGAATATCATGGTTAGATTCATTAAATTTGATATGTATAGATTCTTCGATACACATCTTTTGCACATTATAAATGCGATATGCTTTACTATTTTGAGAATAGCCAATGAATATTCCCTCATATGATCTTGCATCAAACTTGCCCAAGTTCCCACTAGTGTCAAGAATATAGCATTTAGATCCAAATACTTTAAAATAGCTTAAATTAGGAAGACGGTTATTTAATAATTCATATGGTGTTTTCAAAATAATTGGACGGATTAACACTCTATTTAGTACATAACACGATGTGTTTACAGCTTCAGGCCAAAATTTCTTTGGAAGTTTACTTTCTTGAATTAGGGTTCTAGCTGTTTCTTGTAATGTTCGATTCTTCCTTTCTACCACTCCATTTTGTTGGGGAGTTCTAGGTGCTGAGAATTCATGAGTAATTCCTTTTTGATTACAAAATATAATAAAATCTTTTTGAAATTCAGTACCATGACCACTTCTAATTCTTATGATATTAATACTAAATTTTGTTTCCAAGTTTCTAATCAGCTCTTCAAATTCTTTAAATGCCTCATCTTTTGTTCTAAGAAATAGTACCCATGTGTATCTAGAAAAATCATTGACTATCACAAATGCGTAAAATTTACCATTTAAGCTAGCATGTCTTTCAAGTCCAAATAAATCAAGATTGAGTTATTATAAGGGAGAAGAAGTTGATACCATGTTCTTGGCTGTGAATGATGTTCTTACTTGTTTTCCAAGTTGACAAGGATCACATATACCTTTCTTCTCAAAGTTCATTTTGGGTAATCCTCTCACTAGGTTCTTTGATGACAACTTTTTGATTAGGTCCATATGAATATGTCCCATTCTTCTATGCCATAGATTTGCTTCATCTTGAATAGTTGCAAGACATAATTCTTCCTCCTGTTGCTCAAAATCAAGAGTATATATATTTCCTTCTCTTTGTGCAACTAAAGTAGCATTGTTAGTTCCATATGAGATTGTACATTTATCTTTTTCAGAATTTACTTGATGTCCATTATCCATTAATTGACTGAAACTGATAAGATTGAATTCTAGACCATTAACAAGATGAACATTATTAATGTTAACCTTACCATTACTGATTTTACATTTCCCGATTTTTTCACATGACCAGTTATCACCGAACGTGACAGTTCCATGTTTCTTTTTGATATTTAGTTCCACAAACTTAGATTTGTCACCTGTCATGTGGTGTGAGCATCCACTGTCAAGGATCCACTTTTGAGGTGACATTTTTTCCTTGAAATATACCTGTTTAAGAAAAATGAAATTTATCTTTTTGGTACCCATATCTTTTTGGGTCCACTTGTGTTAGTTGAAATCAAATCCCTTTTCTTTATCCATATTGCTTTACTTCGATTGTTATTTTTCTTCTTTGAACATTTTATCTCTAGATGACCTTTAGTGCCATAATTTTTGCAAGTAGTGAAAGGTGTACAGTAATTTAATTTAAATGATGATTTAGATTTAAGCATTTCAAATTCTTTTCTATATACTGGATTATAACCAATTCCTTGTTTATCATAACTTGGTCTTTGTTTCCCTAACATGACATTTAAATTTTCTTCACCGTGAACAAATTTAGCTAGACAGAGTTTTAGTGATTCTATTTCCTTTTGAAGTTCATTAGTTGGAGGTGTCTTATTACTTGATTCATCACTAAAGGCATCAATGCATACATCTCTCATTTTTATTTTGTTTGTCAATTTTTCAACTTCATTATTTAACTGTTTTACTTTGTTGAAAAGTATTTTATTATAATTATCTAAGTACTCATTTTTCGCAGCTAATATTTTTTCTTCATTTGTGTGTGTTGCTTTTTCTAATTCCTTCTTTTCATCTATTAGTGACTCAACTTTGCCCATTAGTGTGTTTACTAGATCTTTTAAGTACATATTTTTTCTTTTAGCTTTTCATTTTCTTGTTTCAAAATACTAATATCAGAAAAAGATACCTCACTAGATTCACCTTCAAGTCCCATGAAGCATATTTGAGCAAGTTCATCATTTGCATTTATCTCCACATCAGATTCTTCATCGTCACTCCATGTTAAGAAGGCTTTATTCTTTTTGAACTCTTTATTGCCTTGCCTCCCTTTGTTTTTGACCTGGAAGCAGTCCTTCTTGAAGTGGCCTGGTCGTCCGCATTCAAAACAAGTTTCTTCGGATTGCTTAGCTTTGAATTGGTTTGAATTGAATGTATTCCTCCTTTTATTCTTTCTCTGAAGTAGTCCCTTGAGTCTCCTTGAGATCATAGCTATTTCATCATCCGAGTTATTTTCAAGTTCTTCTTCAATTCTTGTATTTAGAGCTAGCACTTTCTTTTGAGAAACTTCTTCCTCATCATCATATCGTTTTAATTGGTGTTCATATTCTTCTAGCTCACCAAAGAGAGTTAACGTATCCATAGAAGAAATATTGACAGAATCTTGAAGAGTAGTAATTTAAGATGCAAACCTTTTGGGAATAGCCTGAAGTAGCTTACAATTGATTTCACTTTGTGGAATTGACTTGTCGAGCAACTTCAAGGAATTTATAAGTAACAAGAATCGTGCTTGAGCCATTTTGATTGTTTCGTCTTTTTCCAGTTTGAACATTTCGTAGTCATGCATGAGCATACTTAGCTTAACTTCTCGTACTTTGGAAGTTCCTTCGTGACTTACCACTAGGGTATCCCATATCTCCTTTGATGTGTTGCATGAAAAGACTTTATCTATTTTGGATTGCACCATGCCGCTAAGAAGAGTGTTCATTGCTTTTGAATCGTATGAGACCATGTATGTTTCGGTTGAGTCCATCTCGAGTAGAGTTTTTGGAGTGCCATCATCTTTCCTTGGGATTACTAGTCCATTCTCTACAACCCACCATTCCTATGGGTCTCGCTTAAGATATATCCTCATTCGGAATTTCCAAAAATTATAGTTCTATGTTCCAAAGAGTAGTGGAGGTCGGTTTGTTGATTGACCTTCTTGATGAGCATTTCCAAATTATGCCATGTCAGAATCTTTCCCTACAAGTCGCCTTTAAGACCAAGATAAGTAGAGCCAAGCTCTGATACTAAATGAAATTTAAGTAGGCACACTTAGAAGGGGGGGTTGAATAAGTGTAGCGACAAGCTATGTCCAACATTTGATTAACTAAAAATTCCTTTGGATATTCAATGCAGCAAGTTGGATTCTATATCTTTGTAAATTAAAATGTTAAGACAAGATATTGAATTAGTGTATCACTTTCCAAACAGTATAATTTTAAGACTTAACTTTTTCCAAAATATGATTATGATAAAACAATTTGCTGATTTAGTTTAGTGATATGAATGGATAAAGAATGCAGGCTGCTGGATAGTTAACAGAATAATGAAGCACAAGATGCAATCACATAAATACGAAAATGTTTACGTGGTTCAACTACTACCCTCTAGAATAGTAGCCTAATCCACGTTCAATACCAACTAGTATTGGAGACTCACTTTTATTAAACTTTTCCAATTACAGTACAAGTTCCAACCACTTGAGCACCTTTGCTCCTTGTGCACCTATGCACCCTCAAGCACCTATACTTTCTCCAAACTTGATCGTAACAATACAATAATCCAAATCGGATCACAATTTAGAGAATATTAATTTGTATGAGAAAATATAAAATACACAATAGAGGTCTAATGATCAAGAAATATATCACTTACCAATACAAGGCTCTAGTATGTAATGATATGCAAGAAAAGTATTACCATAATATTTTCTACAATATAACCTTAGCAATAGCTCCTTCAAGTGCAATCAGTAGTAAGTCGAAGAAACACACTTTCGTAACTTTGTATGTATGCAAGTTCAGTATGCATTTCTTATCTTTTTTTCGATTTGTATACTCTTGTAGGACACTATCATGATCAGTATAAAATATAGTGAGTAGAGAGAAGATTTTTCCTGGATGAGTGTTCACCACGTGATAACATATCTCCTAGATTTTATCCCATCTTGTAATATGTAGATTCGCTATATGTCAACTGTCGGATTTATATCATGCAATCAATTTCTATCTTATACAGTATTTAAAACAACACGTATGAAAAGATCACCATATCGATTTGTCAAGCACGTGGTTTAAAGATAGTCTAATACATTTCCTTAAATTAAGCATTTATGACGCATTATTCATGGTATATTATTAAGTTACCTTATATTATTAATCGGAAGTAGTTTCCTTGATTCATGAAACACTTCGTAAACCAATTACTGTTTTCCCATGATTATAGCAAATCTGCCTAACAAAATTTGTTAATTTCCGGATATATAATTATGTGTATATGAAATGCATATGCCCTAAAGCCTTGTATTGGAAAGTAATTAGTGCTCAGATCTTACATATATTCCTAGGACTCAATTTGCCTTTCCTTTTTCAAAGATTTCTTGTCTTTGTAATTTCGTCCTTGATGTTCCTGTAATGTCATATCTTTCCCTGAAATGTTATATAGCATGATTAGAGGAATAATATGGTCATCATCAAAACAAGGAGTATGACATAAGTCAACAGCAACTCTCAAAGTATCAAAATACTTCACAAAAATACGCTCAATAATATAGAGAGAGAACACTTATGTTTTTGGTGTGATTTTCAATTCTAACCTAAGCACCTATTTATAGGAAAATGTCAGAACGCCAAATCAGACTAAATTAAAAAAATAATATTTTTTTCTCTTCTACACACACCCCTTTTGAACAAGCTGAGCAAGCCTTCTTTGAAAAATTCTCAGCACATGTTTTCACAAAAAACAAAAGTGGGTCACACCTATAATTTTAATAAAAACATTTATTTCTGAAACTTTAATATTTCATAATAAATAGTCCTTTATCAAAAAATTCAAATCTCATGTCTATTCCATAGGAAATTTAATTCTCTACAACTTTGTAGAAGAAAGGTTTTCCAAATTCCAATCAAAAAATGTCTGAAATCTACATACGGATGATTTTTAATACCTTCATTTTGACAAAATACTGATAAAATACCTCAACATTAATTCCTTCATTTATATCAACATAAAAATAAATATTTTCTTATCATATAAATCAATAATTAATTATTCACAAATAATATTACAGAATCACAAATATAACAACTGTGTCGCGTTCCAGGAAGAGGGGCTTTTCGATAAGGATTTCTCCTTATGGTAGCATTTAGGTGACCAAACTCCTTTCCTAGACAAAACTTTCATAGACATTGCCAATAATTCTATCTAATAATATTATTCAAATAATATGAATTATTGATATGATAATAGGAAATACTATGCAGTGATAATTATTGAAACAACAATAATATAAAATATCAACATAGCAATTATTGAATCAATAAAATAAAATATTGAACAGTAAATATTGTAACAATTATTAAGTAGTGCCTTCTTACGTAAGAATCAATAATTCAAAATTATTGTGTAATACAATGCCAAGTAATCTTCTTTGTGCAACCACGCGTATTATTATATTTTAACCACGGCATTATTCTAACGATTGTTAATCAGTGAATAACTACGTCGTTATTTGTAAAAACTCAAACTTGTCATTTTCTTCATCCAAACCGTTTTTCTCGTTATGGGGCCCACAAATGGTCATGCGCTTAACGCACGAATATTCAAGCAAGAAGAATATTCCATGACCAAACGAATATTCCTCGACAACAAAGAATATTTTATAAGCACTTGCTTATTTTGTAAAATTTGCACATTTCACCCATAACCAAAACATTATACCAAATTAACACCTTATTATTCAAAATAATAATTAGAGGAAATTCAATTTTATTTATAAAAAGTTGGGGTCTTACAGTTCATCCGTAATTAAATTGTTCCATGTCATTCTCCTATAAATAGGATGCTTAGTTTAGAAATGAAAATCATATTAGAATCAAAGAATTCTTCTTCTATAATATTGAGTGTATTTCTTTTGAGTTTAAGGAAACTTTGAGTATTACAAATAGTGCAAGTTTTCTTCAAGAATATCTCCGCTATACCAGTCAGAAGTACTCTCCTTTTAAGGTAAGGGATATTATTTTGTTCAATATTCATAGGAAATAATATTATCTTCCATACTCTATAGTATGTAAGTAATATTATTTCGTTTTATATTCCTAATTCTACACTTATTTTGATAAGTATTGCTTCTATACCTCCTGAAATTAGTAGAATATCCTTAAATTTTGCACTTCATCTAGTATCGTTTCACATAAATATTTTTCTAAACTTTCTTGTTAAATTTTAATCTTTTCATGTCGGAGTACTATTCATCGACACTATTCATACATACGCCACTATTCATACATATGATACTATTCATACGATACTATTCAGGGGATACTATTCACGACAAAAATTGATTTCTTTTCTGTCCAAATTATTTTTGATACATGAATATCATTCTTGAATTTTACTCCACAAATTAGTTATCATGTTGACAATTTGGACATTCTTAAACTCTGGATAAATTGAATTATAAATCTTTAATATTTATCTTTAATCTCACTTGATTGATTTCTTATATCATTGTCACCATCCTCATGCTTATATTGTGGTGAAAGTCATCTTTGGCCTGTAGTACATATATGGACTGTTAATGGGTATGATTATGACCAGGAATTATGTATCGGTATAATCATGACTTATAATGTTACAAATGATGTGGTAAAAGTCCTTATTGGTCCGTAGTGCATTGATGGACAGTTGTTTGGCATGATCATGACCATTGGTGATAATAACGAATATCATTGGCCCGTAGTGCATGAATAATTCATGGATGTGATACTAACGAATATCATTGGCCCGTAGTGCATGGATAATTCGGTGATGTGGATTATTTATCTAAATGTGTTACAGAGATAAAATATTGATGATGAAATTTTAAATCATGAAAGATAGTAGATATCATGCTCTACTTAACTCTTCTAATGGGTTTCTTGTTCCGCTGCAGTTAAACTTGTTGTCTATTGTATTCTATCAATTTTTATACTGTTGAAGGCTAAGGATAATTTATTCTGCATTATCTTAGTCATAATTTTCTTTACTGGGCTAATTGAGCTAACCATTTTCTTTCATTGTTCTCTTCAGGAAATGAGAATATAGCTGGGACTAGTCGGGAAATGGAGTGATGGTCCAAGATAGGGCGTCACAATAATAATGATATCCCTTACCTTAACATGTGACTTGATTCTGCTTTCTGTGAAATTGATCAACTTAAACAATGCTTGCATTCCTTATCTACACTTGGAGTAACATCACACTCAATAGAAATACTCACAATATTGTAGTAAAAGAATTTTATATTTATAGTGTAGTGATTGTGTGTGTTTAGTTGCTCAACCGGGCAACCTATTTATATTGAAAATTGAGGAAACAATTAGCACACACGCTTTGACAAAATAACCAAATAAGTTGTATAAAATAATGGTAGTGGAATTTATGTTCCCACAAAGAAAACCAACTTGTACACATTTTAACAAAACTTATTCAATAATAGAGTTGTGGTCCATATTACTTTAGAAAAAGTAGTGTCGTCAAATCCTGCCAAACTTACTTTTGTAAAAAGAAAATAATTGAACAAACATCTGTATATCATACTTATCTTTCATCAACACCTTTTATTCATCAATTATTTACACATTTTCAATCTTTCAACAATTATTTATAATTATTAACATAGACTCACAATACTTCTAACTAGTATAATTATATCATATCAAATAATATGAGTTACTGTGCAATAACTATTGCGACAATTATTGAATGAAAGACTGAGTGACTTCTTACGTAAGAATCAATAATATGAATCACTGTGCAATACCGTGTACTACTGTGGAATACCGTGTACTACTGTGGAATCACGCGTATTATTATATTTTTATCATCGGGTATTTCAATAGTTTAACGGTAAAAGCTTTGCCATTATTTTTTTATAAAAAAGGTTATTTCTGTTGCTTTCTATATTCGACAGTTATTATGTTATAGGTCCCACCAATGATTGGTTAATTCGGCACCGTCGTACAAATATTCCCCTACAAAAAGAATATTCCCAGACCAAACGAATATTTTATGATAACTTGCTTATTTTACAAAATTTGCACATATCACACATAACTATAATATTATATCAAATCAATACATTACTATAAACAATTTAAATTTTATTAAAAGTCTGGGTCAACACCAAAACATATTTACCTCGAATAACATATAAACCAATTAATAATTCATAATTCATTCAAGGTGCCTTTATTTATCGCATAAAATCATTATTCATAATCCAAAACTTTAGAAGTGAATAATAAAACTTGAGAAATTTAAAATCTCATATATGATAATTTATTTTTAAAACGTCAATCCATTATTTTGGTATTATCACCATTTTAACAAAAATATTTTTTTTTTTTTTATCATAACACATTCGTTACTTGTGCGTTTATATCCCGACACCTCATGAGCTTACTAACGCTTCTAAAATATTTAAAATATTATTCTGAACTTTTCAAACAATTTTCACATTTTTCGGATTATCCAATAATTTTCTATAATTATTTCTATTTATAAAAACTATTATTTAATATGTTCAAAATAGAAATACTAACTCCACATATTTTTATATCTTTAAAATATCAATAATTATAACAATTTGCCCTGTTATCATAAAAATACAGAGCTTATGTCCTTTCCATGTGAAATGTAATTCTCTACAACTTTGTAGAAAAATATTTTTCAAATTCTGCCTCTAACATAGAGAGAAGGCTTATCGAAAACTTCTGCTACAAAACTTTCTGAATCAGTCACCTCTTAAAATTCATAACAAATCATACGTTAATTTTTAACGGTTTAAAATTTATGGACATATACTCAACTTATATATGTATAACATATCCAAAATTTATAACGATCCAACGGTCGGATTAAAAATTATAACTCACGCAATATAACTTAATAAAACTGATTTTTCAGACTATGAGTCCTTTGTACCAGTTTCATTCAAACAGTCACCACGCAAACTCCACAATGAATTTTTGGGTGATTCTAATTTTTGCGTTTAGGTTACTTCCAGGGCTTTCTTTTGATATATGGCTCATCTCCTAACTCATTATACACAAAGAGTTATGGATTTTACAAAATCAAGTAGTAAACAAATTTTTCTGAAAATTTCCAGATTTTGTTCTTATTGATTTCTTTCGTTTGCATGTTTATGCAAGTTTAAATCATTCAATACATACATAAATTTGTACTTTTTACATAAAATTCATAAAAACTTAAATCTAAGAATAAATCAAAGATTTTTAAACATATCTTTTCTTAATTTCTTCTACATTTACTCTTTATCCTTCTTCTTTTCTTCTTCTTCTCTTCCTTCTCTTCCCTCTCTATTCTCTTTTGCTGAAGTACTTGGCGTAGGAATGAAAAATGGAGGTGGGAGGGAGTATAATTATTGCTTTTTTTTTTCATTCTTTTTCTCCCCCTTTTTCCGTTCTCTCTCCCTCTTTTCTCCTTTTTCTTTCTTTTGTTCTTTTCTTTTTCTCTTCCTTCCCCCATCTCTTTCTCATATCAGCCGCCCACACGGGATAATCTAAAAAAAATATTTTCTTTCCTCTTTATTTGCTCATTTATCCGATTAATTATTTATTTGACCATTTATTAATTTAATATTTTATAATTTTAGAATAATAATCATAAATTAAATTGGTCTTACACAAGGACATCGGAGAAGTTCAAGTACAGATCAAAAAGCTCATGGGAGAACATAAAATGGTTCAATTTGTAAGGTATCAGGCCAAGAAACCCTCTGGCATGCCAAAGGTTGGGTTGTGTTTTTCTTATAAATTTAGCGAGAAAGTCACCGGAGCTTAGGTGACTTCAAAAGCTGAAGAACCTGTTACAGCTTATCCCTACACCGCCTTATGAAGCAGCGTATTCAACGACGACAAATACAGGATATTATCCACCACGGGCTTGCGATTTGACGAATTTGTCCTTTAATATATAATAAATGTGTAAATAGATATCAAAATAATCTTTTTTTAGTTACACATAAGCTGAAGTATGGCCTACCCAATGAGCCACATCATCAATTTTTGACATGACATGTCCAATTAAATGAAATTAAAAAAAAATAATAGTTTAATCATCTAATTGACAAAATTAAAAGGTAAGTCACCGAAGTGAAATAAACTCAAAAGTTTAAGATAATAATTTATTTAAGCATATTAAAAACAACAAAAGTGAGATAAATTATAAAAAGAGCGACAGAATAAGTGTGTACCTACAGAATCCCTTTACATTGATGCGTCCTGTATTATGAACACCCCCACCTCAAAATAAGTGTCTTATTTTTCAAAATATATTAAATTTTAAGATACAATGTGTTTTTATCATTTATGATATGTTTGGTTACAATATTAGAATGAGAATGAGAATGATAATGAGATCAGCATTCCTATTCCTATGTGAGAAGTTACGCGATTTTAATCGATCGATCGATTTTTTTAAAAATTTTGTCGATTGGAATGGAATGATTATTTTTTACTCATTCAGATGGAGTAAATATTCATTTAAAAATATGAATAGACATTCCATTGTAATACTCATTCACTCTCCTTTTAAGATGGTGTCTGTTTATCTCTTAATAACTCTTAACAGCTCCACATCTGATTCGGTAACAAGGTAAAGTTGTTTGATAAAATTTTGTTTGCTCTTATTCTCTCTTAATCGGTAAGAGAAAGATATAATTCTTAATCGATAAGAGAAATATATAAATCTAAATCGTTAAGATTTGTCTACTCCATCCATTCTATATTTTAAGATCATTATTGATTTTTAAAGAGTTAATTTTAGAGATTTTTTAATTTAAAAATCATCCAGATATTTTATATTTTTTAATTATCAAACAACTTTTTTAGTTCAGATACTATTTCACTTAGATAATATATTTTATTAAGATATATTAACCATTCAAATATTAATTATTCAATTTTATTAATGTTAGAATATAGGATCACACACGCACACTAACGATAGAGAATTAAGAAGAACACAAGAGATTTACATGGTTCCCAAATTTGGGTATTCCACAGGCGACTTGTTGTTTATTGATGATTACTTGGTTACATATGGCTTTACAATAGATAATATATATACCTACTAATCATATTCCAACTCTACTTCACATTATGGTCAATTACCCATAATGCCATTTCCAATTAACAACATAGAAATATTCTTACGCACGGACAATGACCGTGGTAGTTTCAAGGTTTACCATATGTTACCACGCTACACCTTGAGAACTCCCCGATTAGTGCGTGCCTCCCTCCCAGACTTAACTTAACCTAGCACGCCCCGCGCTACCATGGCAGAAACTCCGCTTCGCACTAGCCTTTTTCAGTGGCTTCTATATTATGAGTAACAAATTCCCAAAAATTAAACATATGTTACCAAACATAATAAAAAAAATTTGAATGCCCATTCCATCCCCCAAACCAAACATGTTATTAATATCTCAACATACTAAATGAAAACAAGTTTAATATTTTTTTCTTAAAAGTAAAATTTAGCACCAACCAATCTTCAACTTGTGATTGGATAATTTATAATGTCGTGTGATCGAGGTTAAAGGGAGAACAAAAACATGTAGCCGATTTATATTGTTCTGACAACATCCAATTATTTGGTGTTGATGGTCAAATTTGCACAATATGTACCACACCAGGAGATGGTTGTACGCATTAATGTTTTGATTTCTTTTTTAGTTTTTTTTAAATTTATTTATCTTTTACTCTAAACAAACATATAATTAAAATTATTTAATCATAAAATTAATAATTTTGGAATTATATATAATATGTGAGAATATATTTGAGATTATAATTTTTACAAACAAACATGGCATATGTGCATAAATAAGCATATTTAGGCTTGTACAATAGGGCAACATGATCTGGTCTGGTCTAGGTCTGTCATGCTTTAGGTTTTGTCAAATATTTTTGACCATACTTTTTCAATAATACTTTCATTTAACTTTAAAAAAATCATTGAAAACAACATGACATACATTGGAAAAAGTAGTACTATTAACTTTGACATTAAAAATATAATCACACTCTTTTTTCCCTCTCTCTCCTCTATTTTATTGTTCCAAGAAAGAGTTGCGAGATTAAATAAAACAAAAAAATAATAATAGAATAATTAAGAAGGGTAATAGACGTGTATATTCGTAGTAGGAGCAATAAAGTTGAACGGAGACTAAAATATTAGAGAAAAAGGGACACTCAAAAGTTCTTAATAAGAAATATTAAAAAAATAACATGACAAAGATAACTAATTTTGTACCTTATGATTATGTTTGTATGTAGGGATAACACTTAGAACTTGACTATTAATTCATGTTCATTTTTGTTTAAAAAAGGTTAAATGACACTTTTGTTCCTTCAAGTTGCTACTTACTTTTAAAGTTATTCCTAAATTTTATTTTTTGTTAGTTATATCTTTAAAATGACATTTTTTGGCGTTTCCATTCCTCCTACCCGGCTTGACCCCAACCCGACCCATTTTGACCAAATTTTGACCCAACACGACCAAGTTTGACCCAATCCCAATTTTTAATATTTTAAAATAAAATAAATATTTTTAATATTTTAAAATAAAATATTTTTTTTAATAAATATTTTAATATTTTTACGCTATCTTACTTTTATTAGTCCTTCTTTTAACTCGTAAATATTTGGAACTCAAATTCCTCCTTCAAAACAAGATTATACTTGATCTTTTCTTCATCCTGCATCCTCTTCTTCATTCGCCTGTACTCCTTGTTACTTAGTTGTACTTAACTCGTTCCATTTTCGTGGATTGAGTATATATTGTGAATAACATTTCTACCTCTTCATTCCATAATTTAACTTCTAACTATGTTATTGTCATCTCCGTTATTAACTCATTTCGAGTTGTTAACATCGATATCTTCCCCTACCCTTCCTACTAAACGCGTCGGCTGCTACGTTTACCTTTCCTGAATGATATAACATATCACAGTCGTAATCTATTATCCATTCTAATTACCTTCTCTACCTCATATTCAACTCCTTTTGTGTGAAGATATATTTCAGACTCCTAGAGTCCGTGTATATCTCACACTTCTCCCCGTATAAATACTATCTTCAGATTTTTAATTCAAAAACTACAACTGCCAATTATAGATCACAAGTAGGATAAACCTCCTCATAATCCTTTAACTGGCGTGATGCATACACAATGACTTTGCCATGCTACATGAGCACGCAATCTTGTCATCTATGCGAAACATCGATATACACTATGTAGACACTCAAAATTTTCTGCACAACTGTGACTGACATTTCAGGAATGCAGATTCATCTTTCAGAGATAACCCTAGAAGACAGCTCACGCCAAGTCCGGATACTACCGGAAGTTAAATCTCAAACCCGGAACATACACCGGGAGTAACAGTTCCAACCTTGGAGATAACCCTGAGGCATGCAGTTCCAATACCAGAAACTCCACCAGAGAAGATCGATTAATCTCGGAGACAACCCCGAGGTATCCAGTCTCAGTCCCAACATTGGGAATAACAGCTACCAACCTTGGTGATAACCCCAAGGAATGCAATTCCTGCGATAACCCCGGAAATGCTTGTTTCAAATGCATGCAATCAGCTTTAACCTCGGCACTCAAGACCAGACCCAGAGATAATACCAGGAGGACAGACACCCCTCAGAGATGATACTGAGGACCTTCAACACTTGCAGCAGTCCAATCTTAGAGATAACCCTGAGCAACGTCTGCTTTACCAGCCCAAATCGGTGATAACTCCGGTTAGGGGCAAAGTTGTCATCTCGCCAATTCAAAGCCACATCACATTGTCTCAACATCTCATACATACATTTCTACACAGCGATGTCCCACAAGAATCAAGGAAAACCAATCCCAAGTGAATATTATGCAGGGTAACGGATAGTCAATCTAACCAGACTGACCTTAATCCAGTTTCTTGTAAAGAATTCGACGAATTAAGCAAACAAATTACAGATTTGGTTGTTCTGCTAAAAGAACTACACTAGTCTACTCAGGGTCCAAAGATACCCGTACATGCTGAATCCTCTACACAAGGGGGAACCCAGGTCATTACAACACCTGAACTGCAGTTGGATACGACCAACAAAATTTATGATGCCACCCATCTCACAGAAGATCCAGACACTGGTGACATCAAAAAGAAAGTCCTCCAAATGGAGGAAATTGTGACGCCCCCAAAATTAGGTATACATCACCCATCTTGAGTCGCCAGATACATGGTACAGAATTCAAATACAACTTAATAATACAACTGTCGTGTACAATACGACAAAACATAAACTGTGAGTTTGAATACAAATATTGTCTACTAGAGATTATACAAACTCAAAAGGAGTCCTCATTACAATTATTATCACAGTATTTCACAGAATAGTGAGGACTACTAATGCACCATCTAGGACCATCACTCTGTTCCCCGACTAGTCCCGGCTACGTTCTCATTTCCTGAAGAGAACATTGAAAGAAAGGGTGAGCTCAACTAGCCCAGTAAGAAATATTATGACTAAGATAATGCAGAATAATTTATCGTTAGCCTTCAACAGTGTTAAACTGATAAAATATAATAACTATCAAGTTTAACTGCAGCGAAACAAGCAATCCATTAGAAGAGTCAAGTAGGGAATAAAATCTACTATCTTCTATGATTTAAAAGGTTTTCATCACTTTTATCATTTGGACTCAAATTTTAATAAATAATCCACATCATCGAATCACCCTTGCACTACGGCCAAGGATATTCTTTAGTATCACGACCACAAATTATCCATGCACTACTGGCCAAGGACATTCGTGTATTCGTTAATGGTCATGATCATGCCAACAGTTGTCCATCAATGCACTACGGGCCAATGTGGACTTTTATCACATCATTTATAACATTACGGTCATGATTACACCGAATAATCCCTGGTCATAATCATACCAAGTCCATCTATGCACTACAGGCCACAGATGACTTTCAACAAAATATAAACATGAGGATGATGACAATGATATAAGAATTCAATAAAACAAGTTCAAGAATTAATTTATCTAGGAACTGATAACGTCCAAATGGTCAACATGATACTGCTTTATAGAGTAAAATTCAAGAATGCTCAGAAGAATATTTCCATGAAAAGATACTGGATGAAGCGCAAATATCAAAGATATTCCACTAATTTCATGGGTATAGAAGTCAAAGTTTTAACCAACTGAGTATAATAAAGAATGGAATAACAAAAGAAATCACCATGCATGCGATAGACCGCACAGACAGGTTATTCCAACAGAATAATAAAGGATGGAACCAGGTCCGGCGTAAACGCACAGACAAGATATTCTGATAGAATAATAAATAATGGAACTAGGTCCGGCGTAAACGCATAGACAGGATATTCCGACAGAATAATAAAGAACGGAGTATTAGAAGAATGTCACTATGTATAGGGTAACCCGCGTATACAGGTTATTCCAACAGAATAATAAATAATGGAATAAAAGAAGTTCTCTTCATGAGTACAACAAATAACATCCCTTACCGTAAAAGAAACTGAATATAAGAGTAGGGAAGTAGCAGCATACTTTTCTATAGGTTCTCTTGTAATTCTCTCTAGAGTTTCAGTGAATTCGTAAGAAAATAATAAAGGAATGAGCTTCTATTTATAGGAAAATGGAATGAATAGTAACTAATTCATGAACGGTCCAGATTGATTTACTATTAAACGGACGGTCCATATTGGTTTACTATTAAAACTTAAAACAACGGTCCATCTTGATTTACTATTAAAACTTTAAACCAAATGATCCATATTGATTTACAATTATAACTCCACCAGCGGTCCATATTGACTTACTATTATCTCTTCAACCAACGGTCTGAAAAATTAGCACATCTCCTCATGGAATAATATTATACCCAAATACCCGAATGCACAATGCTAGAGTGAATAGTAACCGGGTGAATAGTAACTCATGAATAGTAACTCATGAATAGTAACGAGTGAATAGTAACTCGTGAATAGTAACTTATGAATAGTAACTCATGAATAGTAACTCCGACACAAAAAGTGTCCCGAATACCCAATTGAACAATATATCCTCCAGACATCAATTATACTAACACAAATAAGTCCAACACAATGGAACTATAAAATTCATCTTTAATCAACACAAACTTATTCATCATTAATATTATAATTCACAATATTTAACAACCAGGTTGTTCCCAGGAAAGAGGGGGCTTTCCGATAAGGATTTCTCCTTATTGGCGCGTAATTAGGTGACCAAACCTCTCCTAAACAGAACTTCTAGACATTGTCAATATTGCAAATAATAATATGAATAACTTTGCCATCTCAATTATTGATTTAATAATATATCATATAATGCAGATGATACTGTAACAATAATTGAATCAATAATATAAGAAATATGATGCAAAGAATTCATCGAAAGCAATAATTGAGTATAGTTGAGTGACTTCTCACGTAAGCATCAATATTCAATACCGTGTGTTATCGCGTAACAACTACGGCAGACATATTCATTACTTTTACTCTTAGGGTAGTTCAACAGTTTTTAACGGTAACACCTCCGCCGTTATTTTTCATAAAGTATTTTTGTCGTTTTCTCAATCCGGACAATAATTCCAATTCTGAGGTCCATCAATGATTGTATCGTCGTACGGATATTCTCCGACAAAAAGAATATTCCCCGACCAATCGAATATTATACAACCACTTGCTTACTTTGCAAAATTTGTAAATATTACCCACAACTATAACATTACATCAAATCAACACCATAATAAAAAAAATTATTTCGAGAAAATTAAATCTTTATTCATAAAATCTGGGGTCTCACAATCTCCCCTCCTTATGAAATTTCGTCCTCAAAATTTATATACGTACCTGGTATGCCGAACAGGTGAGGATACCTTGACTTCACTTCAAATTCTAACTCTTGAGGTATAACCTTTGAGCGTCGAATATGATCCTTCTTATCCAAAATGTTAACACGTATCTCCTCATACGTTAAATCTTCTGCTATCTCGTCCGGTTCTAAATTAATAATGTGGTTCGGGTCGTCCCCATATTTACGTAACATCGATATGTTAAAAACGTTATGAACACGCGACATACTTGGCGGTAAAACGAGTTTATAAGCCCAAGTTCCTACTTGATCGAGGATTTCAAATGGGCCAATAAAATCGAGAGTTGAGATTTCCTCTCTTCATCGATTCTTGCTTCTAGAATAACGCCCTCTTGAACCTTCTTCTTCACATTCATCAGCTTTGAGTATGTAGCTTGAGCAGCTTTAACTTTATCGATTCAAGTCTATTCTAATCGTATATTCGTTATCTTCACGTGGGTCCCTAGAGTCTTTAACTCTATCTCCATCATTTGTAAGTTATACAAAATGGGTCTTTGTGTTAACAACATCACACTCGTAAACGCATACGATCTTCTACTCAATGCGTCAGCTACCACGTTCATTTTTCCCACGATGATATTGAATGGTACGATCGTAATCTTCAACAGCTCGAGCCAACGTCTTTGGCACATTACACGTTCATTTTAGGTGAAGAAAATATTTGAGGGTTTTAGAAATGGGTTTTGTACTTGGGTCAATACAAAATTTGATTTCACGCTCTAGGGGTAGGCTAAGAAGTCTTCATGAATATGTCAGGAAATTTATTAACAATAGAAATATCATTCAAAACTGTGACCCTCATCCAAGACTTGGATAGTACATCACATTGATACCTATCCACTTGTCACCGTCATTCACGACGTTGCCTACAGAAAGTCTGGCTTCGGTGCATTCCACACAAAAAAGTCAACAACGAAAGGATCGGGGCTCTTTATTTATGGCTTGATATAATAATGATTGACTTTAGTGGTTTGGTTACTTTGAATTCGTATAACAGGTTGGTTAAGAGTATGAAAGCTAACAACCTTACAAAAAGCATGATGAGTAGTTAACCAATCGGTTCCAAAATTCACATCAAAGGCAAGTATTTTCAAAGAGATAAGATCAACAGGTAACGTGAAAGTGTTGATTTGAACAAGATTTATAAATAGTGGAGGTAACGAAGGTTTCTCCCAACTGAGTTTTAACAGATAAATCAAAATTTAGCTTCTCCGGAGTTAAATTCAAACATTGAACACAACTAGGTGAAATAAAAGAGTGGGTAGAACTGGTATCTAATAAGGTATAAATTTCGCAAGAGTTTATCATTAACTTACCCGTAATAACTTCGTTCGGGTTCCTCGGCAAACGCTTTCACTTAAACTACTGGATTTGACTTTGCTATAGGGCACCTTCCACCCTTAAGTGCTTCGTCCCATTCCTGATCCATGATTTGAATCATTATTCTCCGATCCATATCGAATTGGGGTTGACGGCTATGCACAGGGTAATTCTAAATTCGATGTTGTATTCTACCAATTGCTGTCCAAAAAGCGAAATCTATTTCATCTATTTTGGATTTATTGGATCGAACGTCTTTTTCTACAATATCAATGCGTCGTGCGGCTTTTACCCATGCATCCTCTATTCTCATTCGTTTAGTTGTTTCTTCTTTCATCAGAACTTTGATCATAGTATTATTAGATTTTAGCTCTAATATCTTATACTTTGACAAAGAGTGCTTCTGTTCAAGTATCGCACATCGGGTAACACAATTTTAAATTGTTACATCTCTTTGCTCCAATGCATTTGTCGTTCTTCAAACCGCTTCTTCTAACTCATGAATACGATTTTGCAATTCTACATTTTGATCATAAAGTTTTTCTAATAAATTCTCCTCAGGTTCCTCTTCTTCCTCACTCTCAGCTGCTACCTCTGCAACTAGCTCGGGTGCAACTATTAGTTCTTCACGCACCACGTAGATATCTCTAATTTCTTCTTCGTCTGACATCACATTAACCTGGTTAGTGATTAAAGGTGTCTCAACGGTCTCATGTGCTTCATTGCTTATCTCAGCATTTTTGGATGCCATTTGCAAATACTGCCACAAAACAAAGGTTAATTGACATTTAACATTATCCATATACTCTGACCGACCAATTAAATATCAAATAAACTTAGGTAGGTCATACTAGCAAAGGAATTCCCCATCTCTCCCCTCCTAGTTCTATTCTCACATCTTAGCCAGGGATCATATCCCTAAGCTTTGATACCAACTGTGACGGCCCCAAAATTAGGTATACATCACCCATCTTGAGTCGCCAGATACATGGTACATAATTCAAATACAACTTAATAACACAACTGTCATGTATAATACGACAAAACATAAACTGTGAGTTTGAATACAAATATTGTCTACTAGAGATTATACAAACTCAAAAGGAGTCCTCATTACAATTATTATCACACTATTTCATAGAATAGTGAGGACTACAAATGCACCATCTAGGACCATCACTCTGTTCCCCGACTAGTCCCAGCTACGTTCTTATTTCCTAAAGAGAACAGTGAAAGAAAGGGTGAGCTCAACTAGCCCAATAAGAAATATTATGACTAAGATAATGCAGAATAATTTATCGTTAGCCTTCAATAGTGTTAAACTGATAAAATATAATAATTATCAAGTTTAACTGCAGCGGAACAAGCAATCCATTAGAAAAGTCAAGTAGGGAATACAATCTACTATCTTCTATGATTTAAAAGGTTTTTCATCACTTTTATCGTTGGGACTCAACTTAATAAATAATCCACATCATCGAATCACCCCTGCACTACGGCCAAGGATATTCTTTAGTATCACGACCATAAATTATCCATGCACTACGGGCCAAGGACATTCGTGTATTCATTAATGGCCATGATCATGCCAACAGCTGTCCATCAATGCACTACGGGCCAATGTGGACTTTTATCACATCATTTGTAACATTACGGTCATGATTACACTGAATAATCCCTGGTCATAATCATACCAAGTCCATCTATGCACTACATGCCATATATGACTTTCAACAAAATATAAACATGAGGATGATGACAATGATATAAGAATTCAATAAAACAAGTTCAAGAATTAATTTATCTAGGAACTAATAATGTCCAAATGGTCAACATGATACTGCTTTGTAGAGTAAAATTCAAGAATGCTCAGAAGAATATTTCCATGAAAAGATACTGGATGAAGCGCAAATATCAAAAATATTCCACTAATTTCATGGGTATAGAAGTCAAAGTTTTAACCAACTGAGTATAATAAAGAATGGAATAACAAAAGAAATCACCATGCATGCGATAGGCCTTACATGCGAGTTATTCAACGAATAATAAAGGATGGAACCGGTCCGGCGTAATGCATATGTAGGCAGGATATTCGAAAGAATAATAAATAATGGAACGAGTTCTACGTAAGCGCGCCACGCATGTGATATTCCGGCGAATAATAAATAATGGAACTGGTCCGGTACATAACGCATGAGCATGAGGATATTCCGGCGAATAATAAATAATAGAACTCAGTGCAGGCGTAACGCATAACGAGCATGAGGATATTCAAACGTAATAATAAAGAAGCGGAATATTAGAAGAATGTCACCATGTATAGGGTAGCTCAGCGTGATATCTGAGTTATTCAAGCAGAATAATAAATAATGGAATAATGAAGTTCTCTTCGTGAGTACAACAAATAACATCTCTTACCGTAAAATAAACTGAATATAAGAGTATGGAAGTAGCAGAATACTTTTCTATAGGTTCTCTTGTAATTCTCTCTAGAGTTTTAGTGAATTCGTAAGAAAATAATAAAGGAATGAGCTTCTATTTATAGGAAAATGGAATGAATAGTAACTAATTCATGAACGGTCCAGATTGATTTACTATTAAGCTAAGCAATCCATATTGGTTTACTTTTAAAACTTAAAACAACGGTCCATCTTGATTTACTATTAAAACTTTAAACAAATGATCCATATTGATTTACTATTATAACTCCACTAGCGGTCCATATTGACTTACTTATTATATCTTCAACCAACTGATTCGAAAAATTAGCACATCTCCTCATGGAATAATATTGTACCCAAATACCCGAATGAACAATACTAGAGTGAATAGTAACTGGGTGAATAGTAACTCGTGAATAGTAACTCATGAATAGTAACTCGTGAATAATAACTCATGAATAGTAACTCGTGAATAGTAACTCGTGAATAGTAACTCCGACACAAAAAGTGTCCCGAATACACAATTGGACAATATATCCTCCAGACATCAATTATACTAACACAAATAAGTCCATCACAATGGAACTATAAAATTCATCTTTAATCAACACGAACTTATTCATCATTAATATTATAATTCATAATATATAACAACCAGGTTGTTCCCAGGAAAGAGGGGGCTTTCCGATAAGGATTTCTCCTTATTGGCACGCAATTAGGTGACCAAACCTCTCCTTGTGAACTTCTAGACATTGTCAATATTGCAAATAATAATATGAATAACTTAGTCTCAATTATTGATTTAATAATATATCATATAATGCGTATGATAATCTTTGTAACAATAATTGAATCAATAATATGAGAAATATGATGCAAAGAATTATTTGTAGCAATAATTGAGTATAGTTGAGTGACTTCTCACGTAAGCATCAATAATCAATACCAGTGCATCTCTTGTGCAACTATTCAGACATCTTGTACTTTTACTACCGGGTAGTTCAACAGTTTTAATAAAGAATACCTCCGTAGTTATTTTCATAAAGTATTTTTGTCGTTTTCTCAATCCGACAATAATTCCATTACGGGGTCCACCAATGATTGTACCGTCGTACGGATATTCCCCGATAAAAAGAATATTCCCCGACCAATCGAATATTATACAACCACTTGCTTACTTTGAAAAATTTGTAAATATTACCCACAACTATAACATTACATCAAATCAACACCATAATAAAAAAAATTATTTCGAGAAAATTAAATCTTTATTCATAAAATGTGGGGTCTCACAGAAACCCTTCGTGCTATCAAAGGAATTGGAACACACGGGAGTGTTTCATATGCTGATCAATGCATATTCCCTGGTGTTCATTATCCAGAAAAGTTTAAGACTCCTGACTTCGAAAAGTATGACGGGTTAGGAGATCCATACACACATTTGAAGGTGTTTATTGGAGAACTCGGATCTTATGCAGATGACGAGAAGCTCAGAATGCAGCTGTTCCAAAAAAGTCCGACTGGAGAAGCCCGTTCGTTGTACACCAGATTAGATAATTTAAAAATCCATAGCTGGGAAGAGCTAGCACACGCCTTCCTCACACAATATAGCTTTCAATCTAAGATGGCTCCTGACCGGCATCAAATTACCAAGGTCAAGAAATAGTCTAACGAGTCTTTCAGAGAGTATGCTCAAAGGTGAAGACACATGGCTGTCCAAGTTATTCCTTCCATGACAGAATCAGAAATGGACATTGTGAGAGCCCCAAATTCGGGTCCCAAATCACCACGAATCTGGTACAATCATTCTATAACTATTTGCGGAAGATATAAACATAAATTGTTTATACAATACATTACACACTATTCCCCAAGGTCGAGTAACCTTAACTTATACACAAATCATAATGTGTCTAACACATAACATTATTATCATACAATACTATTACAAATCTAATCGCACACATTCACTTTAAGCTGGAACTATCTTTAACCTTTCCTTGTACCCGAAGCATTCGCCTTAATCTGCAATGTTTTATCATGATATAGCAAGGGTGAGCATAAGGATTTCCCAACAAGTTTAAGTTAAATAATTTAAAGATATATCATGATTGAAAGAGTCTGAATAATAAGCTGGCAATAATTCAACAATATAATTGTGAACTAGCAGGAACAATCTTTTAACTGAACAAGTATTGAACATGAACAAATATATCTGGACCAACTGGTAATGAAGGTGTTCAGCCTTTCATACCTAACTTATACATGGAATATGTACAGAGTACAACTCTACATGGAAATCAACAATGATTAACCATAAGTATATCTGAATGAAACAACTCTTAGTAGAGTTAAGTAAAAACTTGTCTGAACCGTTGATTACCGCTACGCAATTTATAACGCTTTATCTGAAGACCTATTATTAGTAATATAGATCTCCAATATTAGAATAATATCATCACAATATAATACTATTATTTTATATATATATATATATATACATAGAATAACCTAAACACATAACACATAACCTTAACAGTCTATAACACATATAAGACTCGGTATTAAATCAAACTATTTCAGTCTAACTTGAATCCGACACAATTCTGACATCCCGACTGTCTAGTCGAACAAATATCGAGTTTCAGTTCAATTAAACTCTGTTTAAACACTTTAACAATATCTTAGATAATTTATTATCAGTCAAAATAATTTTTCAAGTCTCATAAAAATTTTCAGATAATTATTATCATTTATCGTGAATTTTCTATAATTAAAAACGTATTTATATAATATAAATTCCACAATATTCTATTATCATTTATATCTATTTATTATCAAATATTAATGAAATATATGTCATAATATTATAATATATTTATAATATCACAAAGTATTTTTAATACTTTAAAATCACCTTTATATGATTTTTAAACAATTTAATTCATTATCCAGATAATTGATATTAATATTAAAATATTAATATTTTCATGATAAAATATCAAAAGTTATATTTTATAACTTCAAATATTTTTATAACACTTAAATCATTTTTATATGATTTATAAAACATTAATTTATTTTTTCCACAATTTATTTAATATATTTATTAAATAAATTAATTATCATTTACTATGATTTTTCAATCATTACTATTATATTTATATGATTTAAATATTTTAATCTCATATATTAAAAGTTTTTTTTTCTTGAATATAAAAGTCAAATACCAATCCAGCAACCCAGATTTGGAATCCAGCAAGCTGGATTCTAAATCCATTAACTTGATGGCCAATCCAGCAAACAAAAACTGCAATCCAGCAAATTGGATTTCAAATCCAACAATTAGATTGCAATCCAGCAAGCTGGATTCAACATATTTTCAATTCAGTAAACTGTTTTTCAATCCAGCAAGCTGGATTCCATATCCTTATCACGAAAATATCAAATCAATTAATTATTTTTCTATCCCTTGTCCAAACACATATACATATAAATCATACACAAAAAGTATTTTTCCATAATTTTCCAACTTCCTTTAGTATTTTTCAAAAATCATTTTTAGTGTGTAGCTTAAGAAATTAGCCCTATCATGCTCAACTCCAGAAATTCCCATCTCTTGGCACAATCTTATACGTATTAATGTGATGCTCCGATTTAAATTTCGTGGCCATCGGAGTTGTAGAACTCCGGTTATAGCAATTTTCATCAGAAAATCACAAAAATTGAAATGGTCATAACTTGGTCATTTTATGTCGGAATGAGCTCATTTTTGGACTATATGTACTTTATACCATATATTTTCATGACCCAAAAGACCGAAAATTTATTTCACAATTTACGTGGCCGAAACAGCCCTTACAAAATCTTTGGCAGTAGCAAAAATGGAAAAATGAGTTTTTCGTACTTTGTTAAACATATTTCATACGGAAATATACAACTCCTTTTTCAGTGATTCCACTTGGAGATGTTAGATAACTTATCATAGTATCCTCCCAAATATTTCCAGAATTTTTAAATGTTCGAAAAATGACTAAACTGCCCCTACTCTTGATTGTCCAAAAACAGTCAGTTTTTCCTTAAAAGACACAAAACTATTTTTGCTAAATCAGTCACTACGGACTGTATACTCAACATTTTTGAGTGCCACCACTTGGGTTTAGTAGATAACTTACATATCTAGCACCCCTCTTTGACGGATCGCAAAAAGAAGGTGTAGATCAAAAACGGTGGAAATCCAAAGTACATAAAAATTTTAGGGCTCATAAACTAGAAAAATCACTTTTCTTTATTTTTGATTTGCAACTAAAACAACACCCGATATGGGTATATCTAAACAATAAACACTCATTAACATGTATATTCATGGTTTTGGAGTTTAGAAATATAGTTTCAAGTTTTGATTTACAATAAACAAAATGGGTTTATACCTATGCTTGATTTTCTTTCTCCTCCAAAAATATGAAATGGATCTTGGGTGTATGAAGATCAAAGTCTTCTCTTCTCTTCTCTCTTGGAGCTGCTGAACTCCCCTATTCTCTCTCTCTCTCTATTTGATTTTGTTAGCCAACTAGGAAGTGAGATGAAAGAGAAAGAGAATGGGTTTTGTTTGTTAGTAAAAATATGTAGATATATTTTGTATATCTAATTATTATCTCCCAAAATCTCTAGATCTTCTCTTTCATTAATAATCATTTCATTGGTATGTGGGTGATTAGTATGCAAGGTGGTTCCTCAAAAGAGATGACACCTAGCTAATTGAAAATATCTTTTCCAAATGTGTGGTGCTTAAAATGGTGATGTGGACCCACCATTTCCTCTCCTTTTCTCCCTCTCTACCACCCGGCCATGTGGCCATCTATTCACCTCATTTTAGTTTAATAATTGCTTTTATTTTACTTACCAAATGACCATTGTGTCCTTCCATACTTAGATCAAGTTTTGGGCTTCTTAAATTATTGTTTGGACCTCTAAATAATTTGATTGGGCCAACACTTGGGCCACCATATTTAATCTCTTGGGTTTTTAAATAAATTCTTTGGGCTTTCCAATGAAAATATTTGGGCCATGGAAATAGATTAGGTCCAATACTTTTAATATACATAACCTTATATATTTAATTAGGATTTATAGTCCATTTGTTTTGGACTTTAAATAATTAATTCTACTATTCTTTTAATGTTTTGGGCTTACAAATATAATTTCTTTGGGCCATAACAAATAACATATTCCAACACTCTTAATATTACCATTCTCTAATTATTTAATTAGGTTTTTCATTCCATCAAAGTTGAAATTTAAAATGTTTGCTTTTAGGCATTCAATCTCATAACCCAATGAGACATGTCTAAATCAAGTTTAAAATAATTTATAACTCGAGATAATAAAAATTTATTTTTTAGGTTAGTATAATCTTACCTACTAACATTCCTTATTAGCACATAATCACATAAATATCAGTATACACCAAACATATACACTTAAACCCTTAATCTTGAATAAATCTCCAGAAAAATTTTGAATTCACTAAATTTCTTCTAGAAAATCTCAAATCCATTCACTTATTTTCTATCTAGGTTTATTATTTAACCTTAATTCAATATTTTAAGATTTTATAAATATCCAAATTCTCGGATTGTCACAGTCATGACTTTCATAGACATACAAGAAGCTCCTTTCTATGAAAGAGTTTTAGCCGGCATCGGTAAACCATTTTCTGAAATGGTCAAACATAGGGAGATGGCTGAGATGGGATTGAAGTCCGGGAAAATTCAAGACCTAGATGCCCTTAAAGCTGTTGCTGATCACATCCAATCTGGAAATTATGGAAATAACCCCAGGAGGGTCCAGAAAAAGAAAGAGGAAAATGTTTCCCTGATACTACAGGGTCAAAAAGGCAATCAGAACATGCCTATCCAGAGGAGAAACTACACTCCCTTTCAAGAACAGTCTTTGAACCCTTCAATACCAAAAGGTGAAGAAGTTAAACGCCCTTGAGTGTTCACACCCTTAGGGGACACACTCGAGAATATTCTCACTCTTCTGACAACACAGAAGAAAATCACGCATCTTCTTCCATCACCAAATTTCTAATGGGCCGGGGTTTCAATCTTTGCTTTCGGAATGTGCTTATCATGCCGGGCCACCTGGACATGATACTGAGGATTGTTGGGCCTTGAAACAAAAAATCTAAGACCTGATAGACAACAGTGGGATCGTCGTCACCAAACCAGATCAATCTCACGTACAAGACAATCCTCTTCCTCAACACAAAGAAGAAGAGGTCAACATGATTAATTGGAGCAATGGGCAGAGTTCCAATTTTAACTGTGAGTCCTCCCCGACCCCCAAAGACGGTATTGACAAGTGGGATTATGCCAAATTCCAGTTTGCAATGGAACGTAAGATGAAAGCTCTATGCAAGAAGATTGAGCAATTGGCAGAACTGGTGACTTATCAGCATCAAGTGACACGCCAGTTAGTCAGCTAGGAACATGCTAGTATCCTTCCTCTTTTCATGAATATTCTCTCGTCACTTTAAGAAAATGAAATGCTGGAAGACAAAGTGACAAAGAGAGCAAATGCCAAAGCCCGTCGGGATTTTTTGCCAATAGAAGGGAATTTACATACATGGGCCAACCTATGGAAGAAATAATTCAGATGCTAATCAATGAAGGAAGGATCACTTCCCTTCTACCTCCAATCAATCCTCGTTCAGGTCGATACAATTTTGATGGAGTATGTCAATATCACTCCCATTCTCGCGGTCACAACACAGAAGAATGTTGGGCACTCTGCCACCTTATCCAGAATCTCATTGACAACAGTGTCCTGCAACTAGCAGACGATGATACTATGCTAAGTGGGAGTGAGAATACATGTCCTACTAAGTGGAAGGGATTGGTGGCAATTCTATCTGCTAAGGCTGATACCATTGTCAAACCGCTCACTATACCAGCAATTCAACTCAGAGGAAGCAACAATCCTTTAAAAGTGGCCGCTCCAGAGCCAATCAACTTACCATGCAGAGCATAATATCCTATCTTTAGCTTACACAAAGTGCCATGAAATTATGGAGAAGGTGAATGATCCACCTCGCATACAACTGCTGCAGTGTCAAAGGAAAATCCACTTTATCTTCCCCAACATGTGATGAAGTCTACCATCAAATCAAAGGAAAAAATACCCATGGAGAAGATTGAAGAATTCCTCTGCACTATAAGTCATAACGAAGCCAAGGTGGTTTTAAGCTTAAAAGAAGCTCCACACCAAATCTCAATTTTGGACTTGGTCCTGACTTCCGAGGATCACCGAACGATCTTGCTGAAGGTTTTAGAAGAAGCCTATCTGCAAAAATAAGTGGATGCGGAAAATTTTCAACATTTGGTTGATCGCATTTTCAACAACAATGTGATATCCTTCACTGATGACGACATCCTGCCCGAAGGGACAAGTCATTGCAAGTCGTTGCACATTGTGGTCTTGTCCTTCGGATATATGCTAGTTGGAGTCTTGATAGATGGAGGTTCATCTCTAAATATCTGTCCATACGCTACCTTGGTGAAGATGAATATCAATCTCAACCGAATCCGGAGCAACTATACAGTCATCAAAGCTTTTGATGGAGCCCGCCAAAATTCGGTCGGAGAAATTGAACTGCCAATCAAAATTGGTCCCCATACATTCTGCGTATCTTTCCACGTACTCAAGATAGATTCAGGATACAACCTACTCTTGGGACGACCATGGATTCATATGGCAGGGGGCAGTACCCTCCACCCTTCATCAACAGTTGAAATACATTATCAACAACAGCCCAATCACAATCAACGCTGAGCTGGTGTCCTCCACATAATGACATACCATACATCAACGTCAATTCAGATGTTGAACTGTTCAGTTTTCATGCCTTAGAGGTGAGCAACACCCAGTACCATGCTATTGGAACGCCAGCTCTCATACCCAAGATTTCTGCCGAAGTGATGTCGGCTACTCAAAAAATGATATTCTCGGGTCACTACAAAAAAATGGGGCTTCAGCAACAACCAATTTTCGTTGCTAAAGGTGCCAAATTTTGTTGCTAAAGGGTTTTGGCAACGACTTTACTGTCGTTGCGTCTTTTGTTGCGCAATGAGCGTTGCTAATTGTTCCGCAATGAATGTATTTTTTTTGTTGCCAAAACTAATACATTTTGCAACGAAATTCGGCTTTCGTACAGAGACATCGATCCTTTAGCAACAAAATGTATTGTTGCGTAATAATTAAAATTTTGTTGCTTAAAATCCCATTTCGTTGCAAAAGCCTACTAATTGGCAACGAAATGAACTTTTTTTGCAACGACCATGCATTTTCGTTGTAATTAACACCATTTTGCAACGACATTTTTGTTGCAAGAAATTATGAAAATTGTTGCCTAAGCTTGCTTTTCGTTGCATGAATGTAAACTTTTTTAGCAACGATTTTCGTTCTTGATTATATTATTTTTTTAACGACATTATCTTTGAATCAAGAACGAAAATGTTTATTCTTTGGTTATTTTTCAATAAGCAACGAAAGTCGCCGACAAGAACGACATTATATGTTATCGTTTTTTTATATATGCAACTAAAGTTGATATTATTTGCAACGATAAAAAATGTTGTCATTTATTTTAGTATTAGCAACAATATCCTCTCCGTTGTTATTAGGTTAATTTTTCGTTGCCAAATATTATATTTTTAATGTCATTAGCAATCTAAAATTTAATACTAAATGTATAAAAATTATTGCTATATTAAAACTTGTTCAATGCTTTAGTAATTTAATTATATTGTTGCCAAATCAAAATTTGACATTTTTGTGTAATTGACCGCTCAATATCCCCATAGCAAATAATGGCAAAAATACAAAAAACTAAAATATTATTAACTTAATAAAATCATCCACTACATAATCATTCATTATCTTTACAATTAACCATCTAAAGCTACCACAGTTCTTCAATCAAAGTATATATCTACATATATAGAGAGAGTACACTTCATAATTTCGTCCCTTGTCTTCCGTAAACGTAGCACAGAAATTTGATACCCATTATTGTAAGGCAAGTCGTAGAAGCAGTCATCCTGCACATATTTAAAAATAATAGCAAGTTAAGAAAATGAAGCAAATATGTCACCAGAGGCACTTAGTGCCAAAATCAATACACAAAGACAACAATGTTGTGTTATTTTCTTACTAATCAAGGGACATGGAAGAAGGTAATACCCTTTTTATTGACTACCAAATTAATATCTAAATCAAATATCCTGAAGAAGAAAAGCATGTGTTTCGTGAACCTCCTCCTAGTGGGTATACATTGACACACGGATCAAGATAATAATTGGTGCTCATAAATAATGCTACAAGTGAAGCAGACATTTTACAAGCTTATAATGATGATGAAGACAACTTGATAAATATGTTCGCAATGCAGAAGCGTAAAGTCGAAACATACTTGAATAGAACTTCAACAGCAGATACACATAACCTTAGCACTAAAAACAAAAACAAGAAACATCAGGCCTCAAAAAAAGCCGCCTTATGACTTTAATAGGCAAAGTGTTTTCTGAAACATTCTCATTTACATAATTAAAGCCATACCTGTTTAGTGGAAACAAGTGGGCATAGATCATCAAACTTATCAAATTTGTTTGAAAAATTGGTGTCAAAATAGTCAAATATTGCATTCTTCAGTATCCCCAGAGGATGTTGATCCATTCTGTGAAGTTGCATTCCAAATTTTGAAAATATCAACTCCGGAACATTGTTTGTTGGGTCATACCTCACCACATCTACAAATCCCAGCCAAAATAAATCAAACCAGTAGATAAATGTAGATAAATGCTTAAGTATAGTATCAGAACTACAATAGGAACAACACCCAAAAGAATATTGTGAAAGACAAGTATTCATAGTAGCAATTAAAGGATTGAAAGATCATATAAATATATGAATCTAATCAACTTCCTCTATCCCACCCCCCTTCCAAAATAAAACACCCAACAAGATGGGAAAATACAACATCGTAATACATCTCAGTCGATCCCAGCCCATCCATGTATTGGAATTTAACCTGAAACACAAATTTATCAGAGGGTCATAATAATGGCAGGTCACTTTGCAAGTTTTACTGTAATTAACACTTTGTATCCAGATCATTGGCAAATTATTAGTATCTAGGGTGTAGATTGACCAAGCTATGTTGCTTTTTTGGAGTGATTATTATGGTTGAAAAATAATTCTTGTAGACATAAGAGTCACTTTTCTCATTTGTTATCCTTCTGACATTTTGATCTATTTAGTTTTGTATTATGCTTGCAGGGAAACAGTCTCTTAAGAATTTTAAATGTTGCTGCTTTTGCGGTTTCTGGGTATGCATCATCTGATGGTCGACATTGTAAACCCTTCAATCCTATGTTAGGGGAAACTTATGAAGCTGACTATCCAGAGAAAGGACTGCGCTTCTTCTCAGAAAAGGTATGCACCTAGGCAAACAAAGTACCCATTGTCACCCGCCACCCATCCCCGCAACTCATCCCCACACCCCACGTGTGTGTAACTGGCAAGCTTCATAAACGAAAATAGAGAATTACTGAGTGTTATTAGAATATCACAGCTTCATCCTTTACAACCTGTAGGAGATCACGAGGCATATTCTTACTGAAGAATGTCTGTTGTTTTGATTGAAATTGAGTTGTTCAATCATTTAGAGAAAGTATTACTTTTGAAAAGGCACTCAATCCTACTGTTCAGAGCTCCTTTAGCACAAAGGGTTCATTTTTTGCTAGTCTGAAAGTATAAAAGTGCAGAGAAGTTAATAAAAACACCCACCACAGTGTTCACATTTATCAAATAGATGCTCTTTATAGTATGTTATTAATACCTTTTTCTTAGTGAAAGAATCATAGAACTGAAGTAACAGCCATAAAAAATAAATATAATATTTGAAATTACATCACCAAATTTATAAATGGTTGAGCAACACATGGTATGGCTGCTTGTGAACAAACTTTAGAGGAAAAATAGTTAGATGTTAAGAAAAATGTTGAAACAATAGTTTGATATTTCCAAGGGAAATATATATATATATATATATATATATATATATATATATATATATATATATATATATATATATATATATATGAACCCAAAAATGGTCAAACATTTTCAAGGTGAGTATTTGGCCTGAAATTTCTATCAGTAAGCATATTTGTCCAATCAACGTTGGACCTGTTTACCAATGTCTAATCTTGTTTGTGTTCTAAACTTATAATTATTTTTGATTTCTTGAAACAGGTAAGTCACCATCCGACCCTTATTGCTTGCCACTTTGAAGGTAAAGGGTGGAAATTTTGTGGGCACAACAACCTTAGATCAAAATTCTGGGGAAGATCAATTCAGATTGATCCTGTTGGAACTCTTACGTTAGAGTTTGATGATGGCGAGATTTTTCAGTGGAGCAAGGTGTGACAAGCACATGAATATAATTGTGCTTCATATATATAGCTAGATTCTTTTCCTCTGATGTTTTCTTATTTGGTTTTATGGTTGAAAATACTCTTAAACATGTTAATGCTTCCCTCAGGTCACAACTACCATTTATAATCTGATCCTAGGAAAACTATACTGTGACCACCATGGAATTCGTCACAACAAAATATCTCTGCAAATGATAAGAATAAAGGGAATTAAGAAAAACACTTGACCTTCACATGGAGGAGAAATTTTATTCTGAAACTGCTCCACATTTTGATTGCATAATATACCAATTATTCAACCAAGGAGGTCTAAGCAAACGGTGCATATACATTCATTCTTGTTTAAAATCAAGAAGTAAGATATTGGATTACAGGCTGAAAAGTGTCTTGCCATTTTGTGAAATTTTGTGCATGTGTAGTTATTTCTAGTAATGAGAAATAAGATGGACTGAATCAATCTGAAAAACGGCCTATCATTTTGTATGAAAATGGTTACTAGACCAATAATAAAAACCAGTGAGCCTACCCACATCATACATGCTCAAAAACCAGTACCTTTGCCATTGGCCTATAAGATCTGGGAGGTGTAAATTATTAACAATCGGGAATACCTGATTCCAAGCAGAATTGTTAAAAATGTCCTCTTCAAATAATTCCTGACAATAGGCAAGTTCATCTTCCCACCCTCGAAGATTTTGAAGAACCCACTGCAGATGAAAAAAAAATTGTTTTCAATCCCATTATCACTAAATTATAGTAGAAAGTCGAGTAAGAGTAAAAATAGAAGCCAAAATTTACCTGTCGATGGGACCAGGCCTGATAGTTCTTAGCATCATGGAGGAAAATCTTCTTTGTGAATTCCTACTAGAAGCTTTAGTTTCCAGTTTCTCAGCCACCCACTGCCTGTGATGCCTAAGATTAAGTACATCAAAAGATATATGGTAAGTTCAGTAATGAAGTGAAACCTTAAACTTTTGAATAATAGATGTGGAAACAAAAAAAAATGTGCGTGTGTGTGTGAGAGAGAGAGATGGTTGTGATCAACAAATAGCAATTTTCTAGGGAGGGCCATGTTATGACTTATGACACCAAAATTACCCACCAATGATGGAAATGAACAATGAATTAGAGAGGGAAAAAATAGGATGCCTGATGCAAGATGTATAGATTCTATTGCTTGTCAAGTAATCTAGATAACTATTAAAGAACATTCATGTGTTCACACAAATGCAAATATGACCTAGGTAAAATCTATGTTCAGCTAAAACAAATAGCAATTTTCCAGGGAGGACCATGTTATGACTTATGACACCAAAATTACCCACCAATGATGGAAATGAACAATGAATTAGAGAGGGAAAAAATAGGATCCCTGATGCAAGATGTATAGATTCTATTGCTTGTCAAGTAATCTAGATAACTATTAAAGAACATTCATGTGTTCACGCAAATGCAAATATGACCTAGGTAAAATCTATGTTCAGCTAAAATCTTAATATCAACATCTAACGGAGCTTCCAAACAATTCAACACCATTCTATTTCGGTGGTCATTAACAGCCTCAGTCATCTTAAAACCAGTATCAAGCTTGACAATTCTCTTACCAGATTGATTTCCAACAAGGGTCTTCACAACACTTTCTTCCAAGTCCCATGCCCTGCCTACAAACTCGGTTGTAAAGCCAGTGAAGATACCATTAGTGCCAGTCAAGAAGAAATCAGTGAATGAACTAGCTTTGTGGCCTTTAGAAGTTTCCCCCAAGAAAAGAACTATAAGCTTAGTGTCCTCTTTGTTGTACCACCATGTTACAACACCAAATGGAAGGGCAATGGAACAAACATCAGTTCTACGAATATTGAAATTAGAAACTAATTGGACTCTAGAATTACAGGTTAGAAAACAGGAACTCTTCTTAGTATATTTAAAAATAAGGAAAAAAAATAACACTAGTTTGCTTGAATTTGAAATATTGACTAATAATGATAGATTACACAAAATACAACCAAACAAATTCATAAATAATATATGATGGTAAAAGAAAAAGCTACCAATAAAGTCCTATCTTTAGAGACTAATAGAGATCTTGAACATTGACCAATAACAAATATTTTACCATGATACAACCAAAAAAAAATTCATGATCCAATCAAAAGACATTTAA